>WOXC01009615.1:0-317878 GCA_011680675.1 Gymnobelideus leadbeateri | reverse complement strand
AAGTCCAACAGGGTAGAAAGGATTCTTTTTAATGAGGTAATCTAAAAACCAGAGTGATGTTATGACCTTGGGACAAGGGCAGACATATAATTAAATCCAAAGAGCCTGTTGTCCATGAGGTTTTAGCAAAAGATTCAGTAGGCTCAAGGTTTCCCTTTGGGGTTCTGGGTCCAAATCTCTGAATGAATCTATGAATTTTACCTAAATCTCTCTCCATGTAGATTCTCATTTCTCTATACTGCTACACAAAAATTCAGTGGTTTGTAGCACATGGAGATCTCTGACTTCCACACATTGTCAGTCAGCATCCATAGCAATTGCTCCATTCTCAAAAGCTAGTTTAGTCTGTCACTCAGACTGCAAAGATTATGTTATAGTCACTTATTTAATTAAGAAGAAAAGTGGCCTATCTTCCCTTCAAAATACCACCCAAACTTTCTTTACACTCAGTTTCATTTCAGGCTAATAGTAGGTCATGACTGTAGTTTTTTAAATCTCATACTCATTTGAAAGAGTGACCCAATAGCAAAAAAATCTGTGGTCTGATGAGTGGCTATCTCACACATCCTGTGGTGCACAAAGATGCTGAATTTCAACTTCTTGTTCCTTAGCTAAACTGCTTTGGTTGAAAATTTGTCCTTGACTCATCTACAGAAGTTAAACAGTCATTCATATAGTATCTGTAAACTTTGATCTTATTTTATCTATGTGGAGCTTTTAATCCCTTATGATTGCCATAGTATGGTATCAAACAAACTTTCTGAAGGAACTGATCATGTTTTATATGACTGCATTATCTGTGGCACCCGGTATATTGTCTTGGGTATGTCTGTCAGAATAAGCATTTAATAATGGCCTAAAAGGGGTCTTAAGAGACACAGATACAAAAACAAAAAATGAAAACAGTCCCTTCCTTCAAGGAATGCCCATTCTAGTCAAGGAGATAACAGGTATGTAAATGGATCCAAGATAAATACAAGGTAATTTTGATGAAAAGATACTAGTGGCTGGGGAATGAGAAAAAGATTTTATTTAGAAGCAGGCACCTAACTTTTGAGTTTTAAAGGAAATTAGAGATTCTAAGTAGAGGAAGTAAGAAAAAATAGAATTTCAGGCATACGAACAGCCAGTAAAAATGCATGGGGTCATATAGAGTCAAACATGATTGAAAGACAATAATTGAGTTTACTTATAAGTTGAACTTCCTTTTAACACATTAACACATCAACCCAATTTGACATATTTACTCTACATATAGTGACCAGCAAAACATGTTTTCAGGAGTATTATAAATATAAAAAGCTGTTGCCTGTGTTATTAAGAAATAAAATATTAATTCTATTCAATTAAACATCATAACTCAAAAGTCAGTATTCTGGCTTGCATGATCATTTGAACATGAACTAGGTTGACATCTATTTTTATTTTAATTTTAATTTTGTTTGTATTCTTTGGAAAGATAAGAACAGATAGACAAAAAAAAAGGAAAAGGAAAAGTTGGAGGACTGACAGAAAAATAGGCACCTTAATGCACTGCTCGTGGAGCTGTGAATTCCTTGGTCTAGGTAATTCTGAAAAGTGATTTGAAACTATGGCCCCAAAGTTATATTCTTGGGCATACCTTTTCATGGAAGGATGGAATAGAACAATATTGTGTCATAAGAATTGATGAAAGAGTTGATTTGTGTGGGAAGGCTGGTAACTGCTCATGCAAAATGAAGTGAACCGAACCAAGAAAACAGTTTATACAATAACAACATTGTAAAATGACAAACTTTGAGAGATTGAAGGACTTCAGACCATTCAGTGAAGAGGGTGACTCTAGAAGATTGAGTTTGAACACTCTGCACACTGACTCAGTATGCAGAATGGGATGCATGTTTTTAGACATGGTCAGTGTGGGAATTTATTTTACCTGACTATGCATGTTTGCAACAAGAGTTTTGTTTTCTCTTGTTTTTTCCTTTGGAAGGAGAAAATTGAGGAGTAAAAAACAAATTTTAGGGGGCGGCTAGGTGGCGCAGTGAATAGAGCGCCGGCCCTGGAATCAGAAGGACCTGAGTTCGGAGCCGGCCTCCGACACTTAATCCACACAAAAACAAAAAACCTAGCCGTGTAACCTTGGGCAAGTTACTTAACCCCAATTGCCCTAAAGGGGCGGCTAGGTGGCGCAGTGAGTAAGAGCGCCGGCCTCGGAGTTTGGATGACCGAGATCAGATCCGGCCTCAGAAAATGAGCACCCACGCATAAATCAAATGACTAGCCGTGTAACCTTGAGCAAGTTACTTAACCCCAATTGCTTTAAAAAAAAAAAAAAAACAAATTTTAATTATTTTTAAAGGAAAAAAGAGGGCTTTTGAGCAAATTAAAAATGAAAATAGAATTGAAAACAAGTGTATCAGCAAAGCTCTTTTCAAAGAGAGTCAAGAGGAAGATCAATTGAAAAACTAAGGGTATTGAACTTGGAGAAGCAACAACACAAATGATGATATGACAGCTGTTATGAAGTGTTTTTAGGCCTATCCTGTGGGATAAAAAGTGGAATTTTTCTGAGTCCAAAAGGGAACAGCCAAGAACAATAAATGGAAGGTTCAAAGAGGAAACTGTAGGCTCAATATCAGGGGGAAAAAAACTTCTTAACAATTAGAACCATCCATGTGGGGTAGCAAATTCTCCTCATTAGAAGTCTTCAAGCAGAGTCTGATGACTACTTATTGAGGATGTTATATTAAGGATTTCTTTCGACATATAAGAGGGACTCCATGGATACCAAGGTGTCTTCACATAAAATTATGTCATTTTTTTTGGTTCATCTGCTATTATCAAATTATCCTTATTTATTCATTATAGCAGATCTAGTAGAACTACTATAGTGAATTAAATCTTATGAACCAAAAATAGGGACATGTGATCTTACAAAGAATTGTCCTTTTGCAAATCATCATTAAACGTTTGCTTTCTCTGGTTCAGAAGAAGAAATATAAAAAGATACATACTTCTCTCCAACTGCTTTGCAGAAGTAGGAGGTCCACAAGTGTTACAAATTATATGTATTTTCAGAATTCCTTTTTTTCCAAATGCTTTATTAACTTCTGGTTTACATCATTCATTTCTGTCAGATTTTGAGTTATAATTTTCCCCCATTTTTCCCCTACCCACCACCCCAGAATAACATTCATACAGGATATCCCCTCATCCAATCTGCTCTCTCCCATCTCTTCTCCCATTCCCCTTTCGACTTTTCTAGTAGGGCAAGGTGAATTTCTGCGCCCCATTGCCTGCACATCTTATCTTCCAATTATATGCAAAATAGTATTAATCATAGTATTTATATATTTTTTAAATTTGATTTTAAAAGGAAGATAAGCAACTCAATATATGCTGTACATGTGCAGCTATGCAAAATATTACCATAGTAGATATATTGTAAAAGACTGACTATATTTCCCTCCCTCCCATCCCACCTTCCACCTGGTCCACTCCCTACCTTGATCCTGTCCCTTTTCAAAAGTGGGTGCTTACAACTTCCCTACCCCCCAGCCTGTCCTCCCCTCTACCACCTTTCCCCATCCCTCTTCCCCCCATGCTCCTGTAGGGTGGGACACCCTATTTAGTGTGCATGTCATTCTCTCCCTGGTCCAAATTCAGTGAGAATAAGGTTTTGCCTTTTTGCCTTCCTGTTCTACCCCTCCCCTGCAACCACCTTCCCCTGCCTCCTCTACACAAGGCACTTCACCCCATTGTCTCTCCCCATTTCCCCTCACCACATTACTCTCTCACCTCTTAACCTCACCTATTAAGTATCATCCCTTCCTATTAAATTCAACCTGTGTCCTCTATCTATGTATACCTGGAAAAAAAAAAAATATATATATATACACACATTCACATATGTATTCATATGCCCATATACCCTTCTTTAACTATTTTCATACTGAGAAAAGTTTCATCAGTTATAGTTATTGTTTTTCCCTGTAGGGATGTAAATAGTTCAACTTTGATAAGTTCATAGTGATTTCTTTTCCCTGTTTACTTTCTCAAGCATCTCTTGCTTCTTGTATCTGAATGTCAAATTTTCTATTCAACTCTGGTTTTTTCCTTAAGAATGCTTGAAAGTCCTTTATTCCACTGAATAACCAAATTTTCCCCTGAAACATGATACTCAGTTTTGCTGGATAGGTGATTCTTGGTTTTAATCCCAGCTCCTTTGACCTCTGGAATATCATATTCCGTGCCCTTCAGCCCCTCAGTGTAGAAGCTTCCAGATCCTGTGTTATCCTGATTGTGCTTCCACAATATTGAAATTGTTACTTCCTGGCTAGTTGTAATATTCTCTCCTTGATCTGGGAATTTTGGAACCTGGCTACAATATTCCTATGAGTTTTCTTTTTGAGATCTTTTTCAGGATGTGATCTCTATTTTGCCCTCTGGTTCTAAAACATCCGGGCAGTTTTCGTCGAGAATTTCTTGAAGGATAGTTTCTATATTCTTTCTTTGATCATGGTTTTCAGGTAGTCCAATAATTTTTAGATTGTCTCTCCTGAATCTATTTTCCAGGTCAGTGGTTTTTTTCCATGAGATATTTCACATTGCCTTCTATTCTTTCATTTGTTTGGATCTGCTTAATAGCATCATGATTTCTCATAAAGTCACTAGCTTCCATTTGTTCTAGTCTAATTCTGAATGAATGATTCTCCTCAGTGAGCTTTTGAGATTCTTTTTCCATCTGGCAAATTCAGCTTTTTAAGGCATTCTCCTCATTGCCTTTTGGAGCCTCTTTTGCCATTTGAGTTAGTCTGTTTTTTAAGGTGTTATTTTCCTCAGTCAGGCTGTTGACTCTCATTTCATACTTTTCTTGCATCCTTCTCATTTCTCTTCCCAATTCCCCCCCACACACACTTCTCTTATCTGCTTCTTAAGGTCCTCTGTGGCCTGTAGCCAGCTTGTATTTTCATTTGAGGCTTTTGGTGCAGGAGTTATGACCCCACAGTCCTCCTCCTGTTCCATGCTTTGATCCTCTTTGCCCCCAAAATAGGAGTCTAATGTTGCATTTTTCTGTTTATTTTGTGTCCTTTGCCTAGGCATGTTGCCACTCAATTACTTGACTTTTGGGCTTGTTGCCACATTAGGACTTTGCCACCAGCCAGGGGAACTTCCGTCCCAAACATTGTGGATTCTCAACTTCCAGAGGTATTAGCTGGGTGGCCTCTGTGAAACCTCCACACACTCTGGCAAGCTGGTCACACACCCCAAGACCTCTACCCCAGACCACAATCCAGATCCAGGGAGTTTAAAGCAAGAGTGCTTACCCCCAGGACTGATCGCCGGATCCACCTACAGTTTGCAAGCCAAGAGCTGAAGCTGCAACGTGGCAATGTGGCAATGTGGCGCAAGCTGTGCCAGCTCCTCAGGGGCTTCTCGCCCCCAGGGGAAGAAGCTGACTCATTCTCCCAAGCAGTCCCAAAGTCCAAAGGGCACTAACCTCTCACTTTGTCCTAGGTAGCTATGTCTTGATAATTCTGGAAATGCCATAGCTCCTGGTGTTCTAGGGTCCCTCCAGCTGGCTGCTGCTCTGGCCACCCTCAGGCTAAAACCGGGACACAGGCAGGCCTGGGCTAGGCTCCCAGAGCGCTGCACTGGTGGCTCCCAGAGTGCTGTGCTGGCCGCTCCCTGAGCTGCCAAGCTGTCCTCAGTGGGACGTTAGCTTCTCTGTATCATTTGGGTGGGTTCTGGAGCTCCAGAGGTCATTCAGAGTCCCCCTTTTACATAATTTTGAAGTGGTGTGGGCTGGAGCTCCACAGAAATGCTGTTTCTATCCCCCAGAATTTCTTAATATAATTATCAACTATGCTGAATTTTTTTTTACTTCTAGTTTTTCTTTCTCTTCTTCTTAAATACATTCCTTATTTATTTTGTTAAATATTTCCCTATTTAAAAAATGAACATTCTTTTTTTAAAATTTGAGTTCCAAATTCTCTCCCTCCCTCCTTTTTCCCCTTGAAGGCAAGAAATTTTATATTTCTTATACATGTGAAATCATGCAAAACATATTTCCATATTAGCCATGCTGCAAAGGGAAAGCAAAGACAAAAAAGCAATAAAAAATTTAAAAGGTAAAAAAAAAGTATGTGCTCTGATTCAAAGTTCATCAGAGTTCTCTCTCTCTGAAGGTGGGTAGCATTTTCATCATTGTCCATTTAAATTGCCTTGGATCGTTGTCTTGACCAGAGTAGCCAAAGTAAACTTTCACAGTTTATCATCCTAACAATTGCTGTTAATGTGTACAATGTTTTCCTTGTTGTGGGCACTTTACTTTGCATGAGTTCATATAAGTCTTCCCAGATTTTTCTGAAACCACCCTGCTTGTTATTTCCTTTTCCTTCTTATTTGGTCTCTTTGGGGTACAGAATTAATAGTAGTATTTCTGGGTCAAAGGGTATAGTTTTTTAGCTCTTTGGACCTACTACCAAATTGTTCCCCAGAATGGTTGGGTCAGTTCACAACTCCATCAACAATGCATTTTTTTTCCACATCCTGATTTTTTCCACATCCTCTCCAGTGTTTGCCATTTTCCCTTTTTGTCATGTTAGCCAATCTAGTAGGTGTGAGGTAGTATCTTTCTTGTCTTTAAAAATGCTATTTGTTATATGGAATGATTCTCTGGGATGAGGATGGGGAGACATAATGTAGGAAACCATAACAATATAAAAAATACATCAGTATTTTTTTGAAAAGAAGTATACTTTTTTTCCTTGGAATTAGAATTGCCCTGGACATATCTCAAGCTAGGAATCTCAGCAACTGGGGAGAGAGGGCAGAATGCTCCAGAAAGAAAACTTGTGACCTGAAGATTCAGGGAGAGATAGTCTGCTGATGGGTACAGTTGTCTCTTTCATTACCAATGTCTATGTTCCCTCACCCTTTCTTGGGGCTCATCTCCTCCAGTCCCTATGAGGGCATACACAGATGGAAGAACGTCAGGCAAGAGATGCAGGGTTGGAAATCTCTGGACCATGAAAATGAGGAAGTGTACACTCTTACATGTTTATACCTTGGAAAGAGCCTCAGCTGTCCTTTCCTAATGATCACTGTGGTCCAGAAAATTCGGGATGTTTGGCCACTATAGTAATAACTACTGACTTTCACAGTCTAATTACCTTTTACTCTGTGCGTGTATAGGAAGAAATAGAGCTAAATTTATTTTTAAAAACATTTTAGCTATAATTGAGCAGATCCTACTAAATGGCACCTACCCTTTAATAAGCACACAGTAATCTTTTGTATTCATTCATTTATTCTTTTCACCTCACACCTTCCCAATTTGTAAGGAGTAGCAGGATTTATTATAAGTTCCTGTTCTTTTGAAATCATTTGAACATTATCTGTCCAATAAAAACAAAATCAAAATCAGCAAAACAAATGGGTCTGTACTTGATTTTGTAGACTAAACAAGTCTGGGATTTTTTTTCAATGAAATATTTTAATAAGTTTCCAGAAAACTGTGGTGAGGGCAAGCAGAAACAGAAAGGCATCTTTTGGCCAAGTAGTGAAGTGGAGAACAAAAGCATGAAGCCAAACTGTATTGGAAAAAGGACATCAGAAAAGTTTCTACTAAACTAAAAAAAATCCTTAGAAACTACCCTTCAATCTGAGCAGAGGGATGGTAGCCCCATGCAGCGGAAAGAGCACTGGATTTAGTCAGAGGACCTGTGTTCAAATCCCACCAAATCATCACTTAGTACTTGTGTAACCTTGAGCAAGTCTATTCATCTTCCTATCCCTCACTTCCCTCATTTTTAAAATGAAGTATGGTACAATGGACCATTATTGGACTAGATAACCTCCGAGTTCCTTTCTTCTGACTCTAAATGTATGACCTGGCTTCAAATTTCAGATCTTCCACTTAAAAGTAAAGGATTCCATGAAAATGGTGATCATTGTAAATATAGGTCAACGTGATCAATATTTTAAACATATACAAAAAATAAAATCCATTTTAAAAACCAACAACCTTACATGAGTTCTTCCAGAATCCAAAGCTTAAGTAGCTTTACAATGAGCACTGAGTATTCCCAAGTTCACAGACCTGAAGAAATGTTTTATTCCTAAATAAGCCTATTCTACATCCCTTAGTTCTACTGGCTGACATCCTGTCAAATAGGATTCTCCCTTTGGAACTCGAATGTTTCAGGAGTCACTACTTGATCCACACCTCCTGCTTATGGATTCAGGGATATCTTTATCTATCAGATGGCATGCATATACAATTATAATAAAGAATAATCCTTTATGCTCAAAGTTGGAGGCAGCCCTTAGCATATTCCTATAATAAGGATAGGAGTTCCTTCCCGTAGAGCTGTGCCCTTGTTTTATTAAGATGGTAGTATGGTCTATTTCATTATTTCCTAGCTATTTTCCCCCAACATCTATAGATATTGCTTCAGATTTTCAGTGATGTGAGAGGCAGAACTGAGTAATGGATGGAGAGATCATCAGGGAACCTGGATTCAAGCCCTTCCTCTGACACATGCTGGAAATGTGACCCTGGGCAAGTCATAACCTCTCAATACCCCAGACAAAACTTTAAGTCTATAAATTGTAGAGCAGGTAATGATCTGCATTGATAGAGGGTATTTTCTCATCCAAGGAGAGTTACTTATTCTAAGCAAACCTCAGATCTGTTCCCCCCCAAAAAAGAAGATGCAAGACTTGGATTCATAAGGTTTCAAACCCCAGTAAGAGTATCAATCCCAAGCACATCCCTAAGAAGACACATCCTAGAAGAGGATAATTTCTTTAGTTCTCCTTCTAAATGCACTGACATTTATATTTTCAGAACTCCTGAACCCACTGTACATATTGTTCAGGTTTCATTAACCTCACAGAAATAATTGTTTTAGTTGATTACATTTTATAAGTGGGTTGTCTTTGACACGAGTAGCTATTGTGAGTCAGAGGCTAAGCCTTCCTTGGAACACATGGTCCCAGATGCCTTCTTTGGTAAGCTTTATCATACCTATGTGCTTACACAGCATGATAGCACTGCAAAGATAAGGAGTGAGATGGCGAGCATGGTTCTTTATTCATGAATTATAAAAGAGGCAATCTAAGACAGTCCTAACCTTAACAATCTGTAGATAATTCTATGCTTCTTTAATTTCTTTGTAGATTTTGCATGTGCTTTCTTTTGTACATGCCGGATCCCCTGCTAGAATGAAAACTCCTTGAGGGCAAAAAAAGTGTCATTTTTATCTTTGTATCCCCAGTACTTAGCACTGTGTGCCTGGTACATAGTAGGTTCTTCATTAATGTCTGCTGGTTGATTGATCAGATAATTGATTGTGCTTGTATAATTTTTATTTATTGCTAAAAGTAATTTGTATAGCCATACTGCACTTAATGCCTGTTAAGACATTTTCAAGGATCTGAGGCTTCACGAGCAAATCTCCCTCTGATATTTGTGATTTGTGTCTCTGAACACAACCATATATGGATCTACAGAATTTTCAGCTAAATATAGATAATATTTTCCATGTGGTAAGCTAAGAATTTAAAAGATTTGCTTAGACATTGAAATTTCTTCAGCCCAGCTAACTTATTAAACAAACTAATTTAATTTAGCCACAGTGGTATTTTTAGTAAAAGAAAGCTTTTTTAACATTAACAATGAAAAATTTCTTTCCCAGGAAGATCTGTGTGTATGGCTTAGCATTAGCCAAATCTCTGATGACACAAGGAAAATTTAGTGATTGTTTTATCTGAGATTCCTTCAAGCAAAAGGATGATTGTGATCATATGAGTAATAATTGTAATCATATGAGAGACTTGACAGAAGTGGTGTTGATTTAGATTTGTGCTTGAAATCTGTTTCACATTCCTTATCGTATTAGAAAATAGCCTAATGTAGGGTGTGAGAAGAGGTGGCATGATTACTGTGCGTGTATTTGCAATTTTTAAAACTCTGCCTTTTAAAGAACAGTGCTTTCATGTATCTGAGGTTTGATTTAACTTAATTGAATTCAAGATTAATAGATCAGTTAAGAATTAAATCAGTCATAATACTCAAATTACTTCTAGTTACCTAAAATGTTTCTCTCTTCTAAAAGTCTTATACATTTTTCCCTTTTCAGACTTTTAAAAATCCCTGATCATTAAAAAAAACTACAGTATTGAAAAAATAGGCTTTTACATTTTTATAATAACAAGTAATGTTTATGTAGTACTTAAAGGACTTTACAAATATGATCTCATTTGTATATGCCCTATTCTAATCCCAGTTATAATAGAATCCTAGATTTAGATTTAGAACAGCAAGAGACTAGACATCATCCAACCTGATTGTTCTTTTTACAGACAATGAAATTTAGGTCAAGGGGTGGGAGCAAGAAATGACTGACCGACAGCCATGCAGGTAGCAATAACAGAGCTAGGATTTGAAATCCTATACTTTGACTCCTTTCCACTGTAACATACTTCATCCTGAAACCGACCCCAAACAGGATCTTCACTGCATCTACCCTGTATAGCCAGGAGTGAGGAAGCATGGGTATAATGTGCCAAGGGGTAACAGACCACAACCACTGACCAAGGAGACAAGACGAGATTTGAAGAGTCATAGAAAATACAGCAGAGATGGAGGGAAGGCCGTGGAGTGGCAGCTGAGAAGATGGCTATTTGCTTGAGATTGTCGGCTCTTCAAATCCCCTTCACTACTTGGGACTAATGAACATCAGCTGGCTCTGACACTTGACTGTGTCTTGTGAAATGTCAGGGTGATTGGTGCTTGTGAAAAACTCCCCTGCCTGGGAGGTGGTGACTCTTAGGACACAGAAATTAGCATTGGCATTTTCAGGACTTTGACAAATGGCCATCAATACTTACTGGTTTCTCAGGCAGGAAGAGTAAAATTCACTGCTTAGAGATAGGAAGATAAATAATAGAGAAAGTAGAATCATGGCTCATTAGTTCACATACAGGCCTTTTTCTCTAGGCACATACATCCCAGGTTTTAAGTCCTGGGCTTTGCTCATTCACTCTGCCTCTTAGGGTTTAATTCTAATGGTGCAAATGTTCTTCTTTCTATGCCATTATCAGCTAGTTGGTTTCAGTGTCCGTTATCAAGTTGAAGGTTAGATACAGATGTAGATGGGTCACTTTCTCCACATTTCTTGACGTTAGCCAGGCAGCCTTTGACTTTTGATTTTGCTGTCATAACTGCCTTTGTCCCAGGGACCCAGCCATTGCTTTGCGTAATATAGGAGTCAAGAGGGTTGAGAACTATTGCGATAAAATTGGTTCTTATGCCTATCCTATCCTAATGTCCATTCATCCAACAAAGAATTAACTCTAAGTGAATACGCAGCATGGCTGGGTAAATAGAAAGCTGGCCTTGGAGCCAGGAAGAACTTGGTCCAAGGTCTACCTCACACACACATTGATTAGGTGACCCTGAGCAAATCCCTTAAAAGATGGGGGCTCAGGCAGCTCCCTATGACTTTTTGAGGAAGAATAGGGGCACTATGGCAGTCTTACCTCAGTCAGGAATACCTGGGTTGAGTTCTTCTAACTTTATGATCCTAGAAAAGATGTTTAATCTTCTCCAGGTGACTTTCTAAGATTATAAATGGCAAAACAGTTACTGCCTTGACAGAGAAATTTTCTTCATCATCTGTTCCCTACACCAATGAAATCATGGGTTTAGTTCATAAAAAAATAAACTATATATGTAGGGGCCTATATGAGAGATGCACAGATATATGTAATATGGTGCATTTAGACAGTCATGTCAAACCCAAATAGAAAAGTATCCCTGACTTAGATATTGAAATTGAGCTCTTTCTTTTTCTCTCTCTATATACACATATATGTATATGTATATATATACACATATGTTATGTGCATGTATTCCTTACCATTATAGAGACCTTTGAAAGAAAGAACTGAATTTCAATATCTTAATATATGTATATTTATGCATATAAACACACATGTGTATATATTGGGAATTTCTTTTCAATTGTCATTAATTTCCTTTTCATCCTGTTTGTTTTAGTCTAAACATTTAAAAACACAATTCTGAGACAGATTCCGTTGGCTTCTTCAGACCACCAAAGGAGTCCATGACACAAAAAGAGGTGTATCATTTAAGTTCAGGAAGCATTCCTTAAATATCTAGTGTGGCAAGCCCTATGCTAGGTGTCAGAAGGGATGTGATAGGATAAATATCATCCTTAGCTTACAGTCAAGATTGTAAATGTGGTACATGAACAGGTAACTATGCTACTGAATAATAATAAATACATCAAAGTACTTTGCAAACATCTCCTTTAATCATCACAGCAACCCTGGGAAGTATGTGATGTTGGTGAGCCAATTTATGAGAAAATTAAGGGAAGCAAAGGTTAAATAACTTGCTATGAATGACACAGCTACTATATGTCTGAGATTAGATTGGAACCCATCTTCCTGATTTCAGATCCAACTGTACCACCTAGCTTTGTCATGTTCCATGATTCATAGCCCTGTAGCACTATTAGAAGAGTTTTCATGTTTAAAAGATGGGTTTTATTTCAAGAAATTACCTGGGATTGTCCAAAGTGAAGCACAATGTCCCCAGTGTAATTCAATATACTTTAAAGCTCATTAAATTCTGAGTTAACTCCTCATCCATTTATATTACCTGTCTAACATGTATATCAGGGTAAACAAACAAGCTGTTTATCACACTGCATATGGTAGTCTGATCTCTAGGCATTTTTTCTTCCAATTTTTTCTCATTTAAATTGTTAGGCTGATCCCTGGAGTTCTCATGGATCTCAATAAGGAGACTGTGAATTATTGGGGGTTTGATACATTCAGTATACCTTTATCTTCAAACAAGGGCATCCTTAGGTACTTGTGATCCATAGGAAATCTTTCTTCCATTTGGTCTTTGCACAAGATGTGCATCCCCCTGACAGTGCAGAACAAACACCAACAAAAACAATTTCCTAGATATTGTAGCTTAATATCTAAGTACTATGTATTTTAATTTTATAAACACCTAATAGGAGTTCTTAACTCTTTTTTTGTCATGGTACCCTTTGGCAGTTAGATGAAGCCTATATACACTTTCTAAGAATAAAGTTTATAAATGCATAAAGTAAAATGCTTTGTGTTACCGAGGAAACATATTATATTGAGATAGTTATCAAAATATTTTTTTTAAAAAGTTCACAGGTGCCAAATTAGATTTCCTGTTCTGAAAGAAGACAAGGCAGATAACAAACACTGTTATATACGAGAGAATGAGAATGGATGTTGCCTGTCTTCCACTGATAGAATATCAATAAACAAAGTTATCTTAATGGTTGCATGATATGATTTCAATGTGTATATGAAAGACACTTTGTTGGAGGAAAGCATTTTAAGGCTACATTTTGTTCAACTAAGTCAGCGTCTTTTAAAACATCATCATCATAAACAATCAGAATAATAGAGTCTTGCTCTTTCTACACCTTTCCATCAAAATCGTGTCTATGAAGAAGTGTCTCTTTGTACAATATTATTTCTAAGAGCCACTTCATTTCTTTTTCATTATCATCAAGGATACTCTTAATATATGTGTGTGTCACTCTCATAAGCGCTTTGTAGAAATGAGAGAATAGGCATGCCAGTCAATAGTTATTCGCATCTGTCTTCTTGATTGTCACTTGGAGAAGAGGGTAATCAAGTCATTTGTGGTTTTTTTCATTTGTTTTCTTTCTTATCCATTTTCAAATGACTTAAAATATAACAAACATTTCTTTCAAAATTATGTGACCCACAATGTGGCTTTGTTCCAAAAATAATACAGTATAAATGGAGAAATGTTGTAGATTGTAAAAAAGTTGTTTGAGTTTTGTTTGTTTATTTGTTGTTGGTATTTAATTGTTTAATACTTCAGGAATCCGTGATGGCATAGTGTGGGTGTAGTTAATTTCTTTTTAAGGATAACTTTTTCTCTGCTGGAGATTTTTTATTCCTATCAGGAAAATAGTTTCATTTTCAAAAAGACTATTGGAAAACATTCTTAATAATGCAGTGTTTAATGGTAGGCTTCAAAACTAGTAGAAAATTATGTGTTCGGTGTTATACAACATGTTGCATTGCAGAATCAAGGAATCAGCAGAAAACTATTGCTTTATAATCTTTTTAGAGTTATTAGGCCATCCAACATCACTGTAATACAACTCTCTGCTCCAAGAACTGATGCCAAAGAGGTCAAAGTGGATCAGTTCTATGAAGACCTACAATATCTTCTAGAAATAACATCAAAAAAGGATGTCACATTCATCATAAGGGATTGGAATGCTAAAGCAGAAAATAAAAAAAAAATAATTGGAATAACAGTCAAGTTTGGCCTTGGAGTACAAAATGAAGCAGGACAGAAACTAATAGAGTTTTGTCAAGATAACTCACTGGTCATAACAAAAACTTTATTTTTTCAAGAAGGCAGTTCCATACATGGAAATCACAAGATGGTCAATAACAGAATCAGATTGGTTATAGTCTTTTCAGCCAAAAGTGGGGAAGCCTATAAGTCAGTTAAAACAAGACCTCTATCTTAACTATGTCTCAGACCATGAGCTTCTTATAGCAAAATTTAGACTTAAATTGAAAAAAGTTGGGAAAGCTGTCAGACCATAAAGGTATGACCTAAATAATCTTTATGAATATGAAGTGGTGATGGTGAATACATTTTTAAGGTATGGTAGATAGGGTACCTAAAAAGTTGTAGATGGAGGTTCACAATATTGTACAGGAGGCAGCAACAAAAAAACATTCCAAAAGAAAAGAAGAAGAAAGCAAAATGATTGTCTGAGGCTTTACAAATAGCTGAGGAAAGAGGGAAAGCAAAAGAAGAAAGGGGAGGATATATCCAACTGAATGCAGAATTCTGAATAATAGCAAGGAGAAATAAGAGTTTTGTTTTTTGTTTTGTTTTATTTTCTAATGAGCATTACAAAGAAATAGAAAAAACAACAGAAGGGGAAAGATGAGGTCTCTTCAGGAAAATTGGAGATATCAAGGGCATGGAACATTTTATGCAGAAATGGGCATGATAAAAGACAAAAATGATAGGGATTTAACAGAAGTAGAAGAGATTAAGAAGAACTGGTAGGAATATATAGGAGAACTATACAAGTTCTATACAAACTATACAACTTTACAATATTAATAATAAGCATAATGTTGTAGTTACTGTTCTATAGTCAAACATCTTGGAGAATAAAGTTGAGTGGGCTGTAAGAAGCATTGCTAACAATAAATCTAATGGAGGGTATGCAATACTAGCTCAGCTATTTAAAATCCTAAGATGATGCTGTCAAAGTGCCACACTCAATTTGCCAGCAAATTTGGAAGACTCTACAGTGGCCAATGGACTAGAAAAAAGATCACTTTACACCCCAATTCTAAAGAAGGGTAATGACAAAAAATGTTCAAATTATTGAACAATTGCACTTAAGATTATCCTTAAGATTATGCAAAATAAGCTTCAGCAATATGGGAATTGAGAATTACCAGAAAAGAAAGCTGGTGTTTGAAGAGACAGAAGAACTAGAGGCCAAATTGCCAACATTCACTCGATTGTGGATACAGCAAAGGAGTTGCAGAAAAAATATCTACTTCTGCTTCATTGACTGCACTAAAACCTTTGACTGTGTGGATCACAACAAAATGTGGCAAGTCCTCAGAGATGAAAGTACCAGATCATCTTGTTTGTCTCTGTAGGAACCTCTACGTAGGCCAAGAAGCAACAGCTAGAACTGAATACGGAACAAATTATTGATTTCAGTTTGGAAAAGGAGTATGACAAAGCTGTATATTGTCACCTTATTTATTTAATGTATATGCAGAACACATCATGTAAAATGCCAGATTGGATGAATCAAAGCCCAGAATTACGTTTGCTGAGAGATATAGCAACAATCTCAAATATGCAACTGATACCACTCTGATGGTAGAAAGTGAAGAAAAATTAAGAAACCTTTTTATGAGGGTGAAAGACAAAAGGATAAAAAAAGCTGATTTGAGGTTTAACATAAAAAAATACTAAGATCTTGACAACTGGTCCAATCACTTCCTGGAAAACAGAGGGAAAAGATATGGAGAGAGTGTCAGATTTTATATTCTTGGGCTCAGAGATAACTGCAGACAGTGACTACAGCCATGAAATTAAAAGACACTTGCTCCTTGGAAGGAAAGCTATAGCAGATTTGTACAGCATACCAAAAAACAGAGACATAACCTTGCCAACAAAGGTCCTTATAGTCCAAGCTGTGGTTTTTTTTTTTAGTAGCAATGTGTAGCTGCAAGAGCTGAGTGTCTCAGAATCAATACTTTTAAATTATGGAGAAGACTTTTGAGAGTCCCTTGAACAACAAGTAGATCAAATCAGTCAAAACCTAAAGAAATTAACTCAGACTATTCACTGAAAGGTCAAATGGCAAAGTTGAAGCTTAACTATTTTGACCACATGAGAAGACAGGACTCTTTGGAAAAGACCCTCATGTTGGGAAAGATTGAAGGCAAAAAGAAAAGAGGATGGCAGAGAATGAGATATAAAGAGATAGTATCATGGAAGAAACAAACATGAATTTGGACAGACCTCAGGAGATGGCAAAGGATAGAAGGGCCTGATGTGCTATGGTCCTTGGGATCATGAAGAATCAGACACAGCTTAATGACTGAACAACAAACAAGCTATTTGGGAATTACCAGAAAATTCTGATTCTTCTATATTAGATAGATAAGACATAAAGCTTAATGTCATTTATATGTAGCCATTTTAAAATTTTTATTTCCATTTATCATGGCCTTATTTGAAAGATTAATGTTGGGTGGTGTAATGAGCTAGCCATCTAGTCTAATCATGTTATTTTACAAATAAGGAAACTGAGACCCAAGAAAATTAAGTGACTTGCCCAAGGTCGGTAAAGCCAAGCACTAGCAGCTTTCCAAAAGAATGCTACTGTGAACAGCTTTTAAGGTTCTGATTACATAGTATAGTGAACATTCCATTTATTGCATAACAAATCAAAGCAAAACATTCACAGAAAATCAAAGTACAGCATTCACAATATTATAACTTATCACAGAAAATCACAATATAGTATTCACAACAGCTTATCATTAAAATGGCCACATAGTTTTCACCAAAATAGTCACAATATTTAGAATAAAGAATAATCATCTCAAAGTACAATAGTCAAAGTCTTCCATTCATGGGGCATACCAAATTAACTCAGTCACTTACTCAGAAATCAATTACTAAGTATCATTAGTCACTAAGTACAAATCAGATAATACACAGATCCGCCACCCCTAGGTCACTAGACAACTACAGTTTCATCATTACTCGGTACCCACAGAGAGGTCTTTTCATCATGACTTTGGGCCAGTTCTCAGATTCCCTGAATCCCCTTCCATGATCCCAGATTCTGCCTGCATTCACCACACTGTCACCTGCATCCAATGGCAGACAGCTCCCAGTTCCTTGTCTAGCTCTCTGGGTAGGTTCTGCTCCACAGTGAAGTTCATAGGGTCCAGTCCATATCAAATCCTTCACAATTTCTGCTCCTGAGAATTCAAGGCTCAACCAAGCCACAAACAGACAACATCCCTGTATCCTGGCCATACTTTCTCAGTTTTCTGCAGCTCATTCAAAAAAATCAGAATTACCTTATCCAGCCTGGGGCTCTTAGGGCTCCTGGGCTCCTGGACCCCTGGATTCCTGGACTCCTGGATTCCTGGACTCCTGGGTTTCTGGGCAAAAGAAGCTCCACTACCACAAGTTCTCAGGAAATTCTGGTTCAGATCTTGATTCTCTCTTCTGTAGCTGCTCTGCCCCCAGATTCTTATCCCAAGAAATTCTGACAGTGCCTCTCTAGGGATGTTCTTATATACACACAGCATTAGCTTCCTGTTTCAGTCAGCCCCTTCCTGTTACATCAGCAACAGGAGACAGGAGTTCATACCTTCTGTGTCCCCAACAGAGGCTTGATCAGTTACTAAGTACTAAGTAGCTACTTACTTGCCAATACTAAAGGGTCAAATTACATTACCATTATAGGTCTTATGGGTAATAAATATCAGGAGCCTGAGTCTTCTGATTATAGAATGTGCATTCTACCACACTCCAAGATACTGAAGAGGAAGCATGAGATAAAGAACATTGCGACTGAATTTTTATCCTGGCACAGTCAGAAATAATAAGTAAATCACCATTAGGTGGTCATTTCAGTTCTTTAGGCTCCTGTTTTCTTATTTGTGAAATGCTAGATTCTGGCATTCCTTTTCATGTGTGACATGTTTTTGAGTCTTGATACTATGAGATGTGACATTCATGGTATCTAAAACATTATCATTAACAGCAACAGTTAGTAAGTGTTGTTGATTTGTTAAATAAATGCGTTGGGCATTTTATAAGATTAAGTTTCATGTCTTGTCTTTGACATATTCTAGTTGTGTGACCTTAGATACTTCAGTCACCTCTCTTAGTGCATTGGGTAACTAAGACTATAGGCTACAGAGAACATTCTGACCTGCATTAGTAGAAGTTTCTTTACCAGAGTTTCCTATACCAATTAAATCAAAGGTCCATTACCTATCTCCCTCCCTTTCAAGATTATGACAAAGATAGCATGTCAATCATGTCCTAGGATTTTATGGCAGCTCATATGTAGATAGTATCTTAAGGTTTACAAGGCATTGTAAAGTTAAGCACAAGCAACTTTCCAGAGGACTGATGCTGTCAATAGCTTTAAGGCTCTGTTCACACAGTATGGTGAATTCTCTATTCAGCAGTAAACTAAAGCAAAATATTCACATAAACCATAATACAGCATCCACAATGATATAACAACTTATCACTAAAGTGGCCACATATTCTTAAACAAAAGATAGCATTCAGTAAGCCCTTAACTCAATCATCCTTCAGGAGCAATCATCCTTAAGGGATACAAAGTACAAAGGTCTCCCATCCCTAGGTTACATTGTATTAATTTAATCTCTCAGAAAGTCTTCTTGATTGGAGACTAGCTTCCAATCACCCTTAACTCAATCATCCTTAAGGGGTACAAAGTACAAAGTTCTCCCACCCTTAGGTCACAATAAATCATGATCTTGTCAATCAGCACTAAGTGCCCAAGGAAAGGTCCTTTCATCTTGACTTGGGGCTGGCTCCCAAATTCCATGGTTTCTCTTCCATGCTCCCAGCTCTTGTCCAAATTCACCCAAACATCACCTGGACTCACAGGCAGCTCCGAGCTCCTTGTGCAGCTCCTGTTCCAGTTCGAAGGTCACTGTGACCTGTCCACCTCAAGCCCTTCAAAGTCTCTGTTCCTTGGAAGAGAAAACTTAACAGAGCCACAACAATATCTACATACATCAAGCTTAGCAGAATTACAACAACATTCACACACATTGCTCGCACTGTCACCTTCTGGTGATATCACTTTCTGCCTGTGAAATCAACACAGGTCAACAGATAGGGTGCATCTGTCTGACAAAGTAAAACAATTCAGCAGATAGAGTCCTTCTATCTGACAAAGTAACACAAACAACAGACAGAAGGCTTTTTTTTTTTTGCTGTTTTTTTGGAGGGCAATTGGAGTTAAGTAACTGCCCAAGGTCACAGGCTAGTTTTGTGTGTGTGTGTGTGTGTGTGTGTGTGTGTGTGTGTGTTAAGTGTCTGAGGCTGGAACCGAACTCAGGTCCTTCTGACTCCAGGGCCAGCGCTCTACTCACTATGCCACCTACCCTCCCCAGACAGAAGGCTTTTAACAAAATATACAAATAGAAATCAACACAGACAGAACAAACAAACAGTGCTGGCCACCACAAGTGTTCTCCTTCACAGTTCGGCTCTGTTCCAGTTTGTGTTCCTGCTTTTATATAGTGGTTCACCTTCCTGTTCCACCCTTGCTGTTGCATCACCAAGTTCCTCCCATCTTCAAATCACAGGTGGGGCTCAATGGCAATTGAAGAACTGAAACAAGGTGCTAAATACTTGAATAACTGAAACAAGGTGCTAAGTACTCCTATACTTGCCATTACAGTGGGTAGTATGATTTACTTTACTATCTAACAGATTAGGAAACTGAGACACAGAGTGATTTTAACAATTTGCCCAGGGTCACACATAAATTTAGTCATTTTTATAACCAAAAAGGACCTTTGGTGCAATTCAAATTCGGAGCTCCTGACTCTAAGTCCCACCCCTGTCTACTTTCATTTAGAGCTAGAAAGGGACCTAAGAAATAGTCTAGTTACTCCAGCCTACATACTACAAATTTTTGTTGTTGCATAATTGTTTCAATAATGTCTAACTATCCATGACCCCATTTGGGTGTCTTCTTGGCAAAGATACTAGAGTGGTTTGCCATTTCTTTCTCCAGCTCCTTTTACAGATGAGGACACTAAGCAAACAGGGTGAAGTGACTTGCCCAGGGTAACACAGCTAGTAAATGTGTGAACTCATAGGTTAAACCACAGAACCCTGTTGAGGCTCACATCCTTTCACATGCAGTCTAGTGACCTTATAATCCATTGTCCTGTCTTTAAGCTTTGATCAAAGAAGGCAGTTGTACCCAAACTCCCCATGTCTTTTGCCATTTTGTTGGCATGTTAGCCCACCAAGTTCTTTATGTCCATGATTGTTTTGCTGGAGGTGGGAGGTACTGAATTACAAAATGGGGTAGTAAGTGTTACAACAGGAAAATAGAATTGAAAGCCTAGCTATATAAAGATTATAATATGTGTACACCTATACTTTTCCTAGAATTTTAAGGATACATTCAAATGTATATCTTAAGAAGATATTGAACAGAATGAAAAATTTCAAATTAAATCAATATTAACAAATGTTTCAAGTACAATATGCAGGGTGAAGGGGGGTGGCCAGGGGAAAAGCTTCCCTAAATTGTACAGCTCCAGTGTCTAATTCCAGTGTTCCCTCCCACTCTTTTCCTTTAGGAAACAGATTAGGGAAGAGGAGATTAGCTACCAATACCAAATGAAGCATGACAGCTACAACTTAGAATCATATAATCATTGGATTCTGTGTCAATATATATCACTTGACATAGTATCATTATCACTGAACTCTGCAAAATATTGTTTTAGAATCATGCTGTTCAGTTGTTTACACTGGTGCTAAAATAGTTTTTCATTACTACGGTTTTTACATTACTTTTATATTGGTCGTGGAGGGCATTCTGATTTTTATAACCAGTTCATATTTTTCTTGGAAGTTTTTGATGGAGAAGTTTTGACTTCATTGACTTCATTTGACTTCAGTTGCCTTCAACAAAAATTTTGATTTTTACAAAAAAATTAATTTATTTGTATATCCATTATACATACCACATTAATTATTATAAAAATCAGAATTCCCTCCACATTACATATAGTAAGGATATGGTCAGAGAGGAGTGTGGGCCTAAGATTTTGTTGGTGTAAACAGCAGCCAGTGAGAGATTCCTTGACAACATCAGGTGGGCACCTTCTCTGGTTTTTCTAGTCTTAGAACACACTAACCAGACATGCCCAGTGATGGATAGCCAATATGTTGCATGTTGAAAACATGCTACTGAAGTGTTTTGTTATTTGTTTGTTTATTTGAAAAATCAATGTTTCATGTTTGATTAAAGAGTTTAGTTATCAATTTGAGACTTAGTTAATGTTAAATAGAAGAAAAGTATTATTTCTGTTTGGCTAGCTGTCTTACACATTGGCTCCTAAGATCAGCAAAATTGATTTACCTAATTAACAGTAGGAACTGACTCTCTGTAGTCCAACTGGATAAAAATCTTTACTCGTTTTTAATTTAGGTTTTATAGCTGCCCAATGAGGAATGGAGAAATTCCTCTTTGCTAAACATGTGTCTTTGAGGCATATTGGTGTCATTTTTAGAGAAATGCCCTTGGAATTAGGAAGACCAGGTTTAAGACCTGACTGCCATATACTGATTGTGACCATAAGAAAATCGATTGACTTCTCAGTGCCCTAAGCAATAGTCTGATACCATCAGATATAGGCAGCAGATATGTGCAGCAGCAGAGGGAATTTCCACACTAAGAGCAGTAGTTCCTTCCATGACTGAAATCCCAGATAAGACCCCAAAAAAGCCTTTCAGTTTCCCACACATTATCGATCTAAAAAACTACATATGGCAGCACATAGGAAAGCCAACATCAGGCCAAAATTAATGTAATACTTAAAATTACATTAACTATATTAAAGCATATATTACATTACATTAAAGCAATTTAATATACTATATTATTTTATATATGAATCTAATATAATTTTACATATGAAATTCTCTTTTGAATTCTGTTAATGTTGGTGCTCTTGAGGGATGGAGAAATTGGTTTCTATGAGACAATACTGAGTATAGTAATGACAAGCAGGTGATTTTGTTTCCTGAGCCCAGTGATGGAGGGACAGGCCAACAACATGAGAATGGCTGTGGCAAATCTCAGACTGCACCTCTGCAAAATCTGTAAGCCTCATTAAAGCCACCTCAAATTCTGATATTCCTTTAAAATCATCCTCATTTTCTATATGTGGCCAGGATAATTTTGTTAGTTTACTTAGAATACTGATGGGGACAAATTCTCAATGGAGAATGATTTCTTTTTAAAAATTTAAAGGTAGGTTTGTTGACTTTTTTCCTTAATTTGCTACATTATTTGTCTTTGCAGAGTCACAGGTGGTGAGCTCTTTGAGGACATAGTGGCAAGAGAATATTACAGTGAAGCAGATGCCAGGTAAGTGACTCCTTCATGACATCCATGTTTACATTTGGTCTTGGGAATCAAGTGTTATTTGTATTAACATGGACAGAGTCATCTCATACTTGGTGCCCTTGAGAAATAATATTGAGATATCTTGGCCTTTTGTCACCATCCGTGCCTCCCTACTGATATCTGTACATTCAGGGGTTCCATAGGAATACCCTTTTTTGAGGGGGAAAAAAATCCCTCTGTTCTGCAGTTAAATTTTTGTTCTCATTAATATTCTAACTTCTTTAGGTGCATACTTAAACTGGCTTCCAAATACCTTCTAGCTCTAAGTCGATGTGTGAGCCTATGTCCTTATCATGAATTCCTGGCACAGTAAGGAATATTTGTCCCTCTTCCCCATCTCTAAAAGTATAGTTAAGAAAATAGTCTTACTTATACATGCACATGCTATTCACATGGCCACCACATAGAATGGAGTATATGTTGTCCTGGCACATGGGTTGACATGAATTCTTTTTTTGCTTTTTGGATGGGAGAAGGCAGGGCAATTGGGTTTAAGTGACTTGCCCAAGGTCACATGGCTAGTAATTGTTAAGTGTCTGAGGTGACATTTGAACTCAGGTGCTCCTGACTCCAGGGCCTGAACTCTATTTGCTGTGCCATTTAGCCACCCCAACATGAATTCTTTTATATTCAGCAGGCTATGCATGACAATAGACAATAGCCTCTTTTATCCCATGAACAAACACTTGTATATGTGTATGCACACATATACATCATACCCCACTTAATAATTTGAACTTCTTTTTCAAAGTTAGCTCCAATTTGTTTTTTAACATTGTAGAGGGAATTGGCACTACTTAAAGTGTTTTATAGGACTAATTAAATACAACCTCCACTTGATTTTTTTAAATAGGGCATTTTTACAATATTACCATGGTTGGATGAAACTTCCCAGTAATTGACAATGGCTTAAATAGAGAGTCAGCTTTTGGGTTATTTATTTGTTTTTACCAAAGAAAACAAATATGGCATCATCATCAATACCACCAAAACCAGTTTTGGAGATAACCATATGCCTACTTGCTATTGGAGAAAAGTAGAAAAGACAACTCATTTCTTTTAAATTTTGTCTTAGGACCTTCATTAGGCAAATCTCATCAGTGATATTTCAACTCAAATATTTATGAAGCATGTACTATGTATAAGGCACTCTGCTTAGAATCATAAGGAAATTTTGACTGGAGACATTCAGAATATAAAAGACAGTTGTCTCTAGAACTCAGATCATTCCATTTGAGAAGTTTAGAGTGAGCATTAACACTTAAACTGACAAGTATAAACTGAAATTGACTCTCATCCCTTCATCTCAGAAGTGGGAAATATTCTGAATTTTTTCTTTATCATCAACATATGTCTGATTAGAATGTAGAAGCCAGAGACCTTCATACAAATTTCATCCTTCATTATTCAAAGTAGCAAATTATTGTATGAGAAGGATAGTTAAGGCACAAAGAGAGGAGACGTTCTCTTCCCCCATCCCAACATAAATCAAATTTGTAGAAGACTTGCCTGGAAAAGATTTCTTTTATTTTTCTCCTATTCCTCATAGAGCAGAGGATTAAAGAATATTTTTGTTGGTAAGAAAATAGACAGGAAATGTCTTCTTTAAATCCTGTAAATCTCTAAGACTCCCTTTTGAGTGTTATTTCACAAAAGAAGAAAAAAGTTCTAGTGTCCTGTCTTTAAATCTTTGACCTAGTCCTCAGAAAAGATCATCAAACAATTCATTGTACACGTTCAGGATCACCCACAGGCAGACTTTAGAAATAGGCCCATAAACCCATTCCTGTCCATAATTTGACCCCAGATTTCATGACAAATTTATCTTGAATACACATTATTACTGATTTGCTTTATTATTACATGTTTTTAAAAAGTATATTTTATACCTTTGAGAATGAATGTATTCATTGAAATAAGGTAGTTTCATATAAAGTTACATTGGCATTGGAGACTAAGAAATAAATCTTGGGATCATTTACAAAAAGAATCACGTATTTCTTTTTAAGTAATGAGATGAGCACTGTTCAGAAGGTGATATGAGAATTTGTGTAGCCTTAAATGAAAATAGCCATCTAAAACATTAAATAATTTGCAGTCACTTATAAATGCTATATAATTTTTTAAATAGCCATCTAGAATACAAATGTAAAGGTATGTTTGTTGTCCTATTAATTGAATTGCTCTTAAAAGACCATGATCATTTTTTTCTATTTAATGTGGCTATATGATTGCAACATAATTTATTAAAGGTACGATTTGCTTTGTAGAAGTACAGTTTTAGGGATGGCTAGGTGGCACAGTGAAAAGAGCACCGGCCCTGGAGTCAGCAGAACCTGAGTTCAAATCCAGCCTCAGACACTTAACACTTACTAGACACGTGACCTTGGGCAAGTCACTTAACCCCAGTTGCCCTGCTTTCCTCCAAAAAAAAAAAAGTACAGTTTTATGTATTAATTGAATTAGTGAATTTTCAATTTTATCATTTTAAATGATAAATACTAGATATGTGACCCTGAAAAAGTCTCTTAACCTCTTAATGTTCTGGGCAATTCTCTGAGACTATACTTTGCAGAGAAGATACCAGCCTTCACTAAAGGAGAGAATTTCCTCACCTGGAAGTTTCCCATGTAAATGAAATCACAGGTCTCCAGTCTCTATTCCTGTCCTAAATAAGAGGAATGAAAATGGCTCCATCCCCATCTATATATGAGTTGCATAACAAAATTTACGTGTGACTGACATGTTCAACATGTCAGTGTGTTAATTGGTAGCTAATATCAGGCTCTATATAGGTGCCAGTCAATGGTTTTCCCACTCGTTTAATAGCATACCATTTCTTATCAGCGGGCCTTTGACAAGTATAGAATAAGTCATGGATTTTGACAGAGTAATAAGCAAGTTTTCCTTCGCTGTTTCTGTGAGGTTTATGACATTTAGCATTTACTGTTGCTCTCTTAGGTTTTTTTTTAGTTAAGCATTTATGAAATAAAAAATAAAAATAAAAACCAACCCTACCCTCTTTACCTTTGCCATATCCCAAAGCCCTTAGGGGGGTGGGGGTGGAGGTGGGGATTAAAGACCAGAGCTTCTTTGACCAAAACTTTGCCTGTGCTATTTGGTGACTAGCATTGGTTTCTTCCCTAACCATCTATGAAAGAACCTTCTTTCAGTTCAGAAAGATGAGTATTTCATTTTTCCCCTTTTGTTTCACTTTTACTACCATGTCATCCATGTTTATCCTCCTGTTTTAAGACCTATGTTGCCTTGTGACCTCAGATTTTAAACAGTTTACTCTGTGCATGAGAAATGTCAATTTCCAATCTGCCCATCACTTCACAATTTCCCAGGATTATTGTTATGGGAAGTCTTAATAAAATCTCTATCTTTGGAGAAAAATATGGTTTCTCTACAGACACGTACATGCTAGTCGATTTGTATGCAATCAATGAAGAGCACAAATTGTTTTATCTGATAATGTCACAAATTCTCTGTCTAGTTGTCTTTTCTTTTTTGTTAGATCCAGAAATTGCTTTATTTAGCACGATCCAATCCCAGTTTGGTGTCAAATTCAAAGACTCCTGAAGAAATGTAATTTGTGTTTGTTTGTTTGTTTGTTTCCTTTTAACTCCCATTTTATTTCGTATTTGATGTGATTATGTGCCTTTAAAATGTTCTCCCTTCCATTCTGCCCTTGTATCTTTGCAGTCATTGTATACAGCAGATTCTAGAAAGCGTAAATCATTGTCACCTAAATGGCATAGTTCACAGGGACCTGAAGGTCAGTATATGAAGCCTATAAATCTGATAACCAGAAGCTTTCTGGGGAAGGGAAGAGGGTGGGTATTTAATATGGACCCTTTGCCTTCCCCTCTTCCCCGCAAATGACTAAATGACCAAAAAAATGCATGATGTTTCTTTCCAGTTTGCTCATCCACAGGCTAAGCATACATCACAGCAAAAGGAAACTTTTTTTAAAGAAATTAACCTTTAGGTTAATGATTAGAGATATAACACAAGTAATTCAACTTCTCAGTACAATCCAGAGCAAGGGGAAATTTCATCAATTGTCCAGGATTGACTTAGAGATACCACCTGGGCTGTGATGTATGTCTGCCTGTGTATTTAAACACCACTTCTGTTCTGAGACCATGGGTTACAGTAAGCAGAACAACTGGTCACACATTTGCTCCATTTGAGCCTGAAAGACCCTCTCAGGCAAGAGGTAATAATTGCCACCTAAATGAAAACATGGGAATTTAATCATCTACCTAAAATTCATTAATTATGGAGATTTTTAACACACGATTGGAAAAATGGGGGGAACTAAATTTATATCTCCCAGAACACTTAATTTTCAAGAAAAAAATTATGCAATTGGGTTTGGTTTTTAATTTGATTTATTTTTTTTTCCTAAAGAGCTTTTCCAATGGAGCTGAGCTCTTCCATGAAATCAAAAGCAGACCATGTTAATCATTCTTTTGAGCACGAAACCTGGCAATATGTGGCAAGCAGGATCCCAGTTCTTTTGACTTGGTGACTGCTGTCGCTGAGCAATATGTGTAGACATCTGGAGGTGCTTTCTTACATCCCCAGTGATTGACTAGTTTTAAACTTTAACCCAGGGTCTGTGAGGGTATACAGATAGTGAGTGTAAGCTTGGAACTAACACACGCCCCCTGGTGTTTGCATGCAGTCATTGCATTCAGCAGATCCTGGAGGCTGTGCTTCACTGCCATCAGATGGGGGTAGTCCATCGGGATCTTAAGGTGAGTAATGCCGTTGGAGTAGATACCACACCACACAGGTCCGAACTACTGTTCAGCTGCAATTATGCTCATAAAGGCAAAAAAAAAAAAAGCCATGAAACATGACTCATTCCATGACTTTATGAAAATACTTTGACTCACTACAACCCACCCTTTACTCCATTCCTTCTGTGACGCATACTTGAGACTTACATAAAATCTCTTTTTTCAAAAGGAAAATAACATCCTGCTATTGGCAAGAAACAGGATGATCTCTCCTTTCTTCTCTGAATGGGCAGAAGCTTGAATTGTCTTGCTTTAGTTTAGGGAGCTTGATCTACCTGAGAGTTATTTTAGGATATATGTTCAAAATAAGGTTACTCTCTGGGACAAGTGAATTGTTTTGTTTACTCCACCCACCCTCCTGTGGCATTGAGGACCAGGAACTTGCCTTCTTTACCCACTAGACACAGCCATTCCTCCACAGGACCCTGTTTTTATCACAGAATTAAGCCTAAAGATATGATTTACAATGACTATTCACCTAATGCAAAGGTACATGAAGGATGACCTGGGAGTTTATTGTATCCTATTTTCCCATTTCTGTCCTTTCATAGTTGAAATCTATATGTGGTATTATAGTTCATAGAAATAATGAATCAGATTAGATTGTACATTTCTCTTTCAAATGATATCAACTCAATGGCTATATGGATTACAGGACTAGGACTTTAATGTAAGCAAATATAGGATAGGTTCACTTAGCTTATAGGCTCATTTCAGAATATCATGGTATTCTAGGCTTGAAAAATGTGGACAGAATGTGATTAAGGTACCTGAGTCTCCTAGTGAAACTCTGGGATTTTTTTTTTTGGTTCTTTTTTCAAAAAGTTGGCAAATGTGATTTGGAATGACAATATTTCCATGTGTTCAGTAGGAGTAATTAATGGATTAGGTCCATCTAGGGGTCTCTGTCAGGTCTCTTCCCTATTCAGTGTCTTTATCAATGACACGACATAAATGACATTCTGATAAAATCTGTGATTGAACAAAAACTGGGAGAGAGGGCTAAGATAATAGATGATAGAGTAAAGATACAAAAAGCTTATGAAAGGCTAGGAAGGGCTGAATCTAAACTAATCAAGTCTAATGGGGATAAATATAAAGTTAATGCAATAAAAAATAGTTCCATGAATATCAAAGAAGAAGAAGCATGGCTGGATAAAGGTGACGGTGAAAAGGATCTGTTGGTCTTAATAGACTACAAGTTTAGAAGCAGTCATTTGTGTGATGTGACAGAAAACAATGAACTGCATTTTGGGCTACATTTATAAGTATATGCTTTATTATGAATTTTTCTATACTATCCTGTGCAGCACTAGGCAATGCAATACTACACAGTGCTATTATACTATTATAATTTAGTATGATAGGCTATAATGAGCAGTGCTATCTTATATTATAGTACATTATACTATATAAGTATAGTGTCCAAATTAAGGAAAGTGATGGTACAAATGGTGAGTCCGTGTCCATGAACTCTCCTTGAGGACAGGGACTGTCTTCAACCTCTTTTTTCATCCTCAGTGCTTAGCATAATGCCTGGCATATAGTAGGTTGATTGGAATATTATATTCAATTCTTAATATCTATTTTCAAGAAGAGACATTGATAAATTGGAGTTGGTTAGGCGAGGGCAGCTTGGGTGATGAGACCTAAAACCATTTTACAGATGGTTAATTGAATAAATTGCTAATGTTTAGCCTATAGAAGAAAAGACTTGAGGGGGGGTCCTAATTTTTTGTCTTCAGATATCTTAAAGACTGATTTACTGGTAATATGTGCAGAGTGATAATATGTGTAGACACTGTCTATCTGAAGGCAGTATAGCACAGCTTCTTCAATGTTATTTGGTTGGGACCCCAAGTGCATCATTAGGATGAATGTTATAGCAATGCTATAGACTTATGGTTTAATACAGGGAAAGTTTTTGTCTAGTGGTTAGAGCTGTCCACAAGTGGAATAGGCAAGCTAGTTTAGTAAGTAGTAAATATCTTCATACTGTCATCAGAGATCTTCAGGATGTGTTAGAGTGGTGATTATCTGAAGCTTTTCTTCGTCCTCATAATTCATGATCTTTCTTCTGAATTTGCATTGATGAGGGCTCCGCTGAGGATATGTTGCAGTCATGTCCTGTGAGAGATAAATTCTCATGTTATAGGTAGACTGTATGACCTTTAGACTCCCTTCCAGCTCTAAAATTATATCATTCTATAATATATTTTCTCAAGTAGAAACATATAAGTCAGGTGGCATTGGGTTGGAGAGTTTGTCTTCTCTTTGTTGAAGCTAACTCCTCATCAGTAAGGTTAACAGGAATATGTTTTATGGTATGGATAAGGTGTCTTTTAAAAAAAATTTACTTTTTTGTTGTGAATTTGACAATTATCAGCAAACACAGACATCAACAAATAATCACAATTTTATATTCAGTCCTCTTTCTTGTTCTATGTAGACTGAAAAGTTTGTGTTTGCAGATTATTGTCAAGATCACAATAATTTTTTTAAAAAAGAAAAAGTATCAAAACAAAGCTCTCATTCATAGTAATCTTATTTATGAAAACTAACCTTGACAAGAAGAGGAATAAAAGAAATTCTAAGCAGTGTTAATGACCTAGTTGAGGTTAGATAATGTAAATTTCTAGTGGATCATGTCACCATCATTAATAATTTCCTCCATAACTCTCAATAGTTTGAACAAGAAACAGGGCATGAAATACTGGGAAAGGATAATGAAATAAAATATTCATGATCAGGGGATGGGGCTTGGTTGAACCAATTCACTACTTGGACAAGGCTGTGCAGTGAAAACTAATAGAAGTCACTGACCCAACAGTTTATTGACCTCAAGACCAGAGATTGATTTTACTCAAGGAGGAAACATCAAATTTAATCAGAATGCTTTCTAGGAAGAATGACTAGAAAAAGTTGCTTTCTGCATCCTGCATGGTTCCTGCTCCACCTCCTCCCTTCCAATCAGCAAGCATGTTTTAGCTTCTATGCCCTTTTTCTCATTTTGGAGAAAACAGAAGGATTTTAACATACAAGCAGCATCTGATTATCCTTCAGTAACTATCCCCTTCATTGCCATGAAATTTACTGGTTGGCTATATTTCTGTTTAGGTCAATTCAAAATTGTTCTTAACTTTAATAGAACTTATAAACATTCCAGAGGTAGTTTTCTTCGTATGTCCAAGACCTCTGATGCTTTGCTCTTCACCCTGTATTTGGACATCTGCCTTAATAGCGAATCATTATTTACATGCTGTTATCTTCATATAGGATTGTGTTAGTTGCTGTGGAAAGTGAGTTTGAAAGCTATTTGAGTGTGTGGAAAATGACTTGCATGAGCGTATATCCGTAACAGCACCTTATACAGTACTTAGGGGTAGTAAGCCTCTTAAGTTAAATGAACAAAGTTGAATAAACATGGCCCCTATCTTCTAAATTATTTCAATATAAGAAAGATAAGCTAACAGTCACACAGCATTCATCCAATGGATAAGTAAATATATTGGTTAAGATTCTTTACAAGGAGAGCATATATTTTTGGAAAGTGGAATAACTTTTAACTGAGGAGTGCTCAGTGACAGGACACCTGACTTACTGATAGGCAAGGCCTAGAGATCTAGCAGATGGAATTGGGCCCCAGATGGGGTATGAGACAGAAAAGAAAAATTCAAGTTGATTTTTTTTTTCTGAAGCCTCTTACTTTCAAAGATAATAATGTTGAAGTGTCCATAGTGATTGAAAAACTAGGCTTAGAGAAGATTATAGAGAAGAAATAGTCATTCCTAGGCTTAATTTAAGTTGCTCCGGTATAGCCAAATTATGGCAGCTTAAAGACCCTCTACAAAATCAGTGATAGGTTGAGGTAGAATGCTGTAACAGGTAGTATGATAAATTTGGAGTCAGAAGACCTGTGTTTTTATATAAATTACTTGCGCTCTCTAGTTAAATGAGGGGTTTCAATTCAATTTCCTCCATAAGCTCTAAATCTTGATTTTTTTTTGTTTTGCATATACAAATGTGGATCCATTGATGTAAAGATAATGGTCTAGATTTTTAGCATATTTGTTTAAAGACTATTAAATAATTGGTGGGGTCAGGGTGGCTAAGTGGCACAATGAATAAAGCACCGGCCCTGGAGTCAGGAGGACCTGAGTTCAAATGCAGCCTCAAACACTTAACACTTGCTAGCCGCGTGACCTTGTCCAAGTCACTTAACCCCAACTGCCCAGCCTTCCCCACTCCAAAAAGCAAAAAAAAATGTTGGGGTCTAAGAACATCCAATAGCCAGGGAGAGTTTGATTAATTCTTCCTTTCCCCTTTGGACTCCTTCAAAGATACTGTAAGAATGTCTGTGGAGATTAAACCAGGTATTTGAAAAACTAAAAATATAGTTTAAAGAATGTGTTAAGAAGGAAAAAGGCACTGATCTGTGTTAGAAGAAATCAAGGAAGATCAGAAGGGAGACATGTTTTCTAATACAGGCAATGAAGAAACTGTTGATAAACTTGTTAAGTAAAGCCTTTGTTGAAATTGAGGTGACAGAAAAGGGTCGGGGAGAAAGTTTTACAGATACACTTTTTTAAGGTTTAATATTAATAGTTGGTATCTAAGACTAGCATAACTTCAGTTCAAAATATGGAAAACGGTATTTTTTTTTTAAATTCCCCTCTGCATAGCTGATAATACACATTCAGCCAAATGTTTTAGTGAACTTGAAAGTAGATAATATACTCAGTTTGCAATTTTCATTTCTTCTTGCTTTTTTAATCCTACAGAACAATTCTCTTTAAAGAGAAAATCATTACTTAAAACCTAATTAACAAGAATACTCTATGTCATTTTATAAGTGTCTCATTGCATATAATAATAATACAAGAGAATTCTGGATAAGAGAGAAAATTTCTTTCCAAGAGAGCTTAATCACAGAGATGTTGAGTCATTTGGAAACTCTGTCATATGATATACTATGTCAAGGCATCTTTATTATGGGGGAGTGGGGAAAGAATGACTATCTTCTGTAGCAATGATTTCCAATTGACTAGAAACATGGTGAAGTCATGACATTCTGGTGTAAGCCCCTGAGAATGCAGTTGTATTGAAATATTTTTTTCTAAACCAAAATACATTAAGAAAGAAAGAAAGCTCAAATACCATGATCATCACTTCAGTTTAATAAATCAGTGTGTGTTTGATATGGCTTCTGGAATTATTTGACAAACAAAATAGCCTTTTCTCCCTGAAAAAATACAAATTCTTTTTCAAATAATTTTTTACAATCCAGCTTAAATTGATGTAAATATTAAGTGCCATTATGATTTCTGCTGGGTTGCTTTTGTTATTTTTTTATGCAAAAATTGGAACAGAAGAATATTTTCATTGTTCCCAAATGTTCTATTTGCCAAAGTCAGTCCTTGGATAGATCTAGCTTCAGGCTACTTGGTGACTGCCTATCTCTGAGGAATATAATCTTTACCATTAAGAGAAAAAATATGTTTATAATTTATATTTTTAAAAAGATAATTTATTTCAGTAATGTGTTCTAATTAATTTATAAAATGCATTAATCCCTTTTCATGATGTCAAATGGTGAATTCCAAAGTTTTCAATAGAATAAAATCACAACCATCCTCTCTTTCTCAATGCCAATTTTGGGCAGAGGTTCAATTAAAATAAAGTGGATCTATCTATATACCTGGTAACCAACTTTACTAAATAGTCTCATCCTATTCAAAAGTACATTTTTCTATATATAGATAATTGGCATAGATAAGATAATATACATAAAGCACTTTGAAAACCCTTGAATGATATAAAAATGTGAACTGTAATACAGAAAAGTATGGAACAGTACAATTCAATGATCTTGAAGCAACAACTGAAAATTTCCAAATATTCATTAAAAGAGGGGTGTCTTAGAAGAAACTGTATCCTTAAAAGAAGTTCAGATTCACAGCCAGTAGAGATTTTAATGCCAAATACAAATATGTAGCCATTCATTTCTAAGGGTTTACAGAGGCTCTCAATGAAAGTGAGGTAAATCCAGTTTTCCAGCTTAGCAGCACCATGTGTGAGTGAAGTGAATTTGTTTCCTCTCAGATCAAGTTCACAATCAATTACAATTTGCTTCTTTCTTGTAGCTTTGCTCACACCTTCATTGGCAAGAAGCAAGAGAAACTGAAAACATGGCAAAGCAAAAGATGCTTGACAAGTAACTGAAGCACCCTGATCTATGAAAAGGAAAAGAGGCTTTTAAACTTTTCAAATACTTGCTAAAGGATGCTAGGCTTGAACACAATATAAGAAACAAAATGACTGACTTTTCACAGATTACCAAAGAACTTGTCCAATTAGTTAGAAAGGGAAAGGACCCATTATTTCATGTAATTATAGATTTAGAACTAGTGGGAGACTTTCAAATTATCTGCCCCAAGCCATTTATTTTATAAATAAGGGAAAAGGTCCAAAGAGATGATGTGTACAAAGTCAAACAGGTACCAGTATGCAGAGCTGGGATTAGAACTCAGAGCCCTAGACTTTGGCATTTTTTTCACTACAGTTAATTGGCATTTTTTCACTATAATGCTTTGCATTCCTTTCAAAGAAAATAAATACTCTTCTGAAGTATGATGATTTAAAATATTCTTACTACTTGGTTGATCCTGGGCAAGTCATTTCTCTTCTATAGACCTTAGTCTCCTTGACTATACAATAAGGAGGTTGGATTAGTTGGGTTCAAGGTCCCTTCTAGGTCTGTGATCATCAGATTATTATAAGCCAAAATAAGCATGATGTACTGTTTAGGAGTGCTAAAGATTCTCATTAATCATATTTATGCCACTTATTTCTAATAGTCATTCCAAGTCAAAACTATTGAATTATGGGGCCATGAGACTTTGGACAACATGGAATAAATGAAGAACTAATCTCAGAGTCAGGAAGAACTGGGGTCAAGTACCTCATTTGATATACACTGACTTTATGACCCTGGGCAAGTCATCTAACCTCAGTGCCTCCAGTCAATTCTCTAAGACTTAATAGCTATGGATCTACACTGGTAGAAGACATCTCTTTACCAGAAGTTCACTATACCAATGAAAACATGGTGCTGAATGGAGAGAGAGGGATAAAAAGGGAGACGGGCAAATCTTTGTCATAAATGAGACCTGTGTTTTATTTGTTTGAATTTGTCTTGAGGTTTAGAAAGTTGTTGCATTCTCCTAAACTGCTTATAAACCTACTTCTCCTTGTTACCCATCTAACTTTGGACAAGACTTCTCTAGACCTCAGTTTCTCCATCCGTAAAATAAAGAGGTTGGACCTCAGACCTTCCTCAGGTCCACTTCAGCTCTAAATCTAGGATTCTGTGGTTCTCTAAATAGATAGAGAATCAAGAAGATAAAAGTTATCATAGAGTACCTATCTTTAAGTCATATCCCTTATTTCCTTCAAAACTACATGCCTGGGTATCTCAGAATCTTTTGTAAGTTTCAAAGAGTTCTCAAATCATAGTGAAAGAAGATACTGGAAATGTTGGGGGCGAGGGCAACAGTTGCTATGTATTACATCTGGTATGCTATTCATGGTTGTTGACACTACAAGCAGATGTCATGGAAAAAGCCTTCATCATTAGGGAGCAGAGAAGTGGATAAGAAGTCTATCTGTGGGCGTGGCAATAGAACAAACCCAAGACACATCCCAGAAGCATTTCCATTTTAAGCTCTTACATAGTAGCCCCTAAGTATAGTAAGTGTTAAATACATTGGACTCCATATTTTAAACAGCCCCCAACTTTTGAGCATCGGACATAAATGTTTTACACAAAGCCAGTGGTGTCAAGGACTGGGGAGGTTTGATGGCTTCATAGACTTCTAGAACAAGTGGTTACAATGTAAATGCTATTGCCCAGTCATTAGTTCAAAAGGAAAGGTGTTTCCTGGCAGTCACTACATCTACAAGAACGAAGAGGTGTTCCCCTTTTTATCCAGAGGTTTAGTTTTTATGAGAATGATTGCACTATTTTAGGGATTAAAATTATTTTCAGAGATTAAAATGCCCCAGAGCCTAACGACCTTTAGTAACATCGTTTTATATAGGAAAATGTATACTAAGTTCCAGCCAAGAGATTTAGAAATATCGAAGATTGTCTTTTGAAAGAGTTTCTTTAAGCTGGAACTAATTTCATGAAGGACAACTAGGTGTCCCAGTGGATGGAACACTGGGCTAGGAATCAGACTCGTTTTCCTGAGTTCAAATCTGGCCTCAGACACTTACTAGTACTGTGACCCTGGGCAAGTCCCTTAACCCTATTTGCCTCAGTTTCCTCATCTGTAAAATAAACTGGGGAAGGAAATGAGAAACCACTCCAGTATCTTTGCCAAGAAAATCATAAATGGGATTATGGAGAGTCAGACATGACTGAAATGATTGAAGAACAACAAAATTCCATGATGTTTTTAAAAGAAGTCAGAGAGAATGATCCAACTTTATAAACTAGAATATTATAGTGAGGAAAGCTTCTGGTACTGTGGAAAAAGTGATTGGGATTGTGGATGACCTGGGCTCAAATCCTAGCTGTTACAATTTACTACTGTATGACCTTGGGAAAACCATTTAATTTCTCTGGTCTTCAGTTTCCTTATCTGTAAAATAAGAAGGTTGGACCAAATGACCTTTAAGGTTCCTTTTACTATAATTTGAAAGAATCTGTGCTCCTCTACTTTTCCCACATCTTCCTGGAGTTCAGTTTATAATACAGAGTTATTGTTATTACTTATTATATGCAATTATAATTTATTATAAAGAATCTATCAATCTTTAGACTGAATTAAGACTTTTAGAATACCATATATGTAGAGTAAATATAGATATATATAAGTGCATGCAGACACAAACATAGGCTCAAATAAACATGTACTTTGAAATGATAGATATAGTCTAAAAAGACACATATAGATCATTTTAAAAAATAAACTGAATTATATGAATGGTCCTGGAGAGAGCTATTCAAAGAAAGTCCATGAGGAAACTTTTTTAAAGTATCTGTTTATAAGATGAACAATTGCCCTGCTAATTTCTTAGTTTATCTGATTGACAGATTTATGGTTTTAGATGATAGATTTGCCTTAGGGACATGATGGGTAGATAGATAGATAGATAGATAGATAGATAGATAGATAGATAGATAGATAGATATACACACTATGTGCTTAAGAATAAGGAACTCCAGTGAGAATAATAAGTTACCTAACATCTTCAAAGAGCCCTGCCTTTTTCATGTACATAACTGCAGCTGAACAGTCTTCATGGGTGCAAGGTATAGCACTCTATTCTGAACTGACTTGTTATTTTCCTGGATGTCTCACAAGTTTTCCAGGCTTCTGTAGTTACGAATAGATGCCCCAGTCATTCAAAGTTCATGCATAATAAACATCTAAGGCATTCCATCTATCCTGAATTGGCAGCTGCTTGATGTCTAAGGGCACACGGTATTGCCCAGAAGGTTGTTGATTTTGTAATACTATTAAATGCCCTTTATATAAATTGAAGTTTATATACAAAATACAATGGCATTTACTCAACACAATCCAATCCCACATGATACTTAAAAATTTTCAGTGATCTTAAAGATGATTACAGTTCTTGCTTCCTGTGACACTAACATTATGAAATCAATGTGTGGTGGATGAATTAAAATGAGTGTGTGTGTGTGTGTGTGTGTGTGTGCATGCGAGTGTGTGATTGGAAAACTAGATGACATTTTGATGCCTTTGAATTGTGAAGCAACAAAATGTGGAATCAGCCATTGCTTAAAAGTTCTGTGTGGTTTCCTTTAAGTCACTCATTTATTCAAGAAAGTGATAACTGAAGATATAATTTAAAATAATACAATTCATTTAGTTGACTAATTTTAGCCATTATTTTGACTAAATTTGACATAAATTTGACATATTTGTCAAATATTAACATTTTGACATCATTGAAAAGTCAAGAATACAGAATTTTAGTGGTTTACTTAAACTTTAGAAATGTAGAAATGATTTTTTCATAATATTAAGGTATCTTCAGCCTTAGTATAACTGTCATAAGATAAGTTATAAACATAAGTTAAACAAGAAATTACTGACCCTCCAAAATTTCTAAAACTTCCCATTCTAAACAAGTATTTTAGTAGCAATGCATCTGATGGCAGTGAACATCAGGAGCCTGAAAGAGTACGCTATTTTATTACAATTCTTACTTCCCCATAATCTGATTTATTTTAGGCTTCAGCTAATTTCCTTAAGTCCTTGGTTTATGGGTCTCTGCTAATTTGCATGGCTGACTTAACTAATACATTTACTACTGAGTTAGGTTGTGTTTACAAAAGGCCAAAACAACCAGCAGAATAAACCAGTAAGAAAAAAATAGCCAATTCTGTAAGAAAATAAATTTATTTGTCTTCCATTGAAGAGTCATATGATGGAATTTTCTTGGATTTTTCAAACAATTGTTTTGGCAATATCAAATCCAGTGTTTCCCAACCTTCTTCAGTCTACGACACATCTAAAAATTTTCTGGGATATAACCAGGAGTAGTTTCATTTGCCACTGCAGTCTTCTATCCACCTTACCATCTGTCTATCCACACTCTTAACGCTACCCCCCCACACACAAACACAAATGCATACAAATGTATTGATGCACAACTATGCAAGTACACTATGCTTCATCCTCCTCTCCATCCTTGTTGCTACATATACGCTGTGCATCATTCTTCATCCACTATAGTTACCACTTCTGCTATTTCTATTTCTAAATATATAGCCAAAATTCATCAAGACTGACAAAAAAACCTATGCCTTGTTATATAATAATGATACATTTTTTAAATAATCAGTGTGTCTTGATGGACTGGTTGGGAAACAATGGTGTAGACACAACCTCATTCCTAGATCAAAATGTCAGTCTTAAGGGAATGATAAATAGCTAAGGAAATTGTTTTCCTCATATTATTCTTAAGAAAATGTATTGAAAAATATTTGATTTGCTTTCTGAAAAAAAATACTGAATTAAAAGTTTTAGTTATAATTGAAAACAATCTAAAGCCCTCAACTATAACATTTGGCAAATAGCAATGTTAATCTTCTCTTTAAAGAATAGATTCTAAAAATAGCAACTTAAGCATATAAATTAAAATCAACATGAGTCCATGTGAACTGTACAGAAATTGTCTAGAAATAACAAGGGATCAAAAATATCACATTTAGATCCAAAATATTTTCACCAGCTAGGATCTGATTTGTACTAAAATTCATTAAATGGTTTGCCAAATGTCTATAGATCCAAATCTTGTTATAATTTTTGCCAAGTTTACCACTTCTGAGAATATTTGTGCTTTATAAAAAAAAAATATTTTAAATAACTGTCTATAGCCTGCTGGTCTTAAAGGAGCTTTCATAAGCATGTGAGTAGGTCATAGACAGGTGCTAGCCTTCATCAAGAAATTTCCCCAAGCATATCTTCTCCTCCATCCCATATGCTCTTCAGTAAGGTTATGCATCTGTCTGAAACCTGCCCACATGCCAGTTTACAATGATTTGCTAACCATATTTTCCCTGGGATTTTAGGAATGACATTCTCCTGTGCAGAGGATGATGCATGTTTTTTTCTTTCTCTTTTTTTTGGTTCAAATATTATTAATTATTAGTAACTGCTTAAAGTGTGTTCTTATCTCAATCTTTTTTTTCCTTTTAAATAAAGCCTGAGAACTTGCTTTTAGCTAGCAAATCCAAGGGAGCAGCTGTGAAATTGGCAGACTTTGGCTTGGCCATAGAAGTCCAAGGAGATCAGCAGGCATGGTTTGGTGAGTAAACTATTCTAATTCCGTTCTTTATCTGTCTAGCGCAACCTGCTTGAGATTAGAGTAACCATTATAAGTAACTGGAGTTTTGTATCATGTTTGAGACACTGATATTTTTCCAACTACCTCATTTTACTTAAGATGAAAAATATAGAGAGAATTGTTTTTTTTTTTAATTCTTATGAGAAAATGTGAGTGGGAGGAAAAAAGAATCAACTTTTAGAATTTTATCCCCCCTGCCACAACCAAGTAACTGGAGAAATGGGCCCAATGTCAAGATTTAAAAGGGGGAAATTTAGTTACTTTGTAAGTCAAGAAGGTTTTGGGGGAGAGGACCAGGTATAAAGGAAATGATCTTGGCTATTAACAAATAGTGCCTAAGATACATATTTGGGAAAAGTAGCTCAAATCACTAGGAGCATCTCATCAAAATTATTACAGAATATTAGAAAATGTACATCTTGTTGTTGTCGTTATTGTTTTAAGTAGTCCTCTTAGACCAGGGGTGGAGAATCCCTGGCCTCGAGGCCACATGTAGCCCTATAGGTCCTCCAGTGTGGCCTTTGACTGAATTTGGAGATAGAGTTGGAGTCAGAGGTGGAGTGTACTTGAGAACCAAGAGGGCCACATGTGGCCACAAGGCCACAGGTTCCCCACCCCTGTCTTAAACATTGATATAACTAACAAACTATTTGATCTCTTCTGGCAGATACAATCTGTCAGTAACACTCACATTGCTGAGATCACAGTTGTTTGAAAGCATTTAGAGTATTCAAAATAATTTTAAATGTCTTCAGGATCTTTTATGTGAGAAGAATATGTTTTCAATATCATCCTCATGTATGCAAATAGTAGGCCTCCATAAATAATAGCTGAATGAATGCACCCTCACAGATTTGTTTTTAATAAGAGTTTGGTAAGGTGATGAAATGAAGGCTTTTTCCCCTTTTGCTTTATAGTTTTTTTCAAAGACAAAAAGCTTTTCTTCTTCATTTTGTTTTATCCCTAAGATCTCCAACCAGCCTTCTTTCCCCACTGAATCCACAACTTTTGAACAACAATTGAACTGAATACTACAAAACAAACCAAAATCCCCCCAAAACCCATTTTTCCCCTAAAGCCTGTGGTGTAGAATAGTTGCTTTGAAAGTCAGAAAAAATGTGAAAAGGGGTAGAGGCAGGGGTTTCGGCCTGTCTAGGCTTTGCCTACCTGACATCAGAACAAGCAGCCAGAAAGCTAAAAATGTAAATCCACCATATGTTACAGCAGCATTATTCCACATGAAAGGGTGGAGGTTTTTCCCCCACAAAAGTTTTTTTGGCATCCTGAAGATATAACTTCCAAGAATGAATATGTACAGGAAAAGGAACAAGGAGAAAATTCGAGAGGAAATCATTTATAGATAGGTTTAAATCCTGAGATTTCTAACCATATTTGCAAATAGCTACCGTTTTCATCCTGAATGTTTTAACACTCACAGAGAACTTTCCTTGCCCACTATTTCCTTCATATCAACCCAAGCTAACGTAGGTAGCTCTTTCTTCTGATAGAGACTATGCCACCAAAATTCCACTTCTTCCTCTCTTAACATCTGGTATGCTGAATTCAATTCAACTTTTGATAAGAATGCTTCAACTCATACCTGAAAACCTAATTCAGAAGGGGAGTTTCCATAGGTTGGTAGGATTTAGAGCTAGATTAGACCTCGGATATCTTCCACTTCATGCATTTTACAGATGAAGAAACAGCCTGACAAAGTGAAGCAACTTGTCAGACATCACAGAAATAAATAGGAAGAAAAAGGGGCTTAGGCCAATGAAGAGGAAGAGGATGATGATGATATATTGGGGGTAGATATTGCAGCAAGAAATATTTATTATAATGTCTGTAGAATCATAATAATTATATACATAAGTAATTGTAATTATAATAACCATTACTTCTATTGCTATTATTATAGCATTTTTACATCTTTAAGATTTGTAAGACAGTTACAAATATTATCTCATTTGACACTCACAATATTCCCTGGAAGACAGGGGCTATTATCCCCATTTTAAAGATGAAGAAAGTGAAGCAGGCAGAGGTTGAGTGACTTGCCCAGGGTACACAACTTATAAGCATCTGAGACTAGATTTGAACTGAGGATAGCAGATTAATCTTTCAAAGGTTTAGTTCTTACATTAAAATCTTCAATAACTGCTTGTTTACCAAATAAAGAAAAACTTCCTTTACTTGGCATTCCAGATTCTCCATAATATAGCTCAAACCTACCTTTATAAGCAATTTACTGCTTCTCCTATTCAATGGCCAAAGTAGACTATTTGGTCTTTGTTGCTATTCAGCTGTTTTCAGTCATATCTGAATCTTTTTTGACTGACTGTTAACCAAACATCCTATTGCTTTTATGGTAATACCTTGCCTAGAATGCCCTTTCTCCTCCATTTATTCCTTTTTGAAATTCCCAGTAACACAAAAGCATTTTCCACAATACATGAAAAAAAGTACAAAAGAAAACTTGGTCAAAAGTATTTTAATATAAATATTCCATAAGTAAAAGATCTACTTTTTCAGTTTAATGTTTCCAGTTGTTAGTAGCTACAGGTTATGGACAGAATGAGGAGAAAGACTAAATTAGTGGAATGAACTATGGATGTAGAGTCAGGAAAACTGTATTCTTATTTCACTTTTGACCTGTTCTTGTCACTTTGAGCAAGTCACTTTGCTCCTTCAGAGTTTGTTTCTTTATCTCTAAAATGGGAATGATAATATTTGCACTACTTACTATATAAGGTTGATATAAAGGAGGTATGTTGCAGATCTTAAGAGCCGATGGAAATGGGAATGATCTTCATGGCATTCATTGTCCTTAAGGTATAAATGTTGATGGTGCCCCCAAAATAAAAAAATTTAGTTATGCTTGAAAATATCATTGTTAAGCCTCAACTTCTCTTTTGTTGAATTTCCCACAAACACAGATTTCCATGGAAAGCTGTCTGACATGCAATGGAAAAAGCAAGCACAAGGTGTTATATTCCATTGGGGACATTCCTTAGGCAAAAGGACTCACTATATTTTTTGTTACTAATTTAATCCTTTTCAAAATTGACTCATAATTAATTGTCATAAAAATGATCTCCATCTTTCCCAGTTTATTATTAGTTCATTTTTTAAAGTTTCATGTGCTTATCAAACATAATTTTATTTAATTTCTGTGTTTACCAAAGTTATTCACATAAAAGAGGGCTACTCTTTCCCCCACCAATGTCAGAATTTTAGTCACTTCTTGTGTTTTTCTTAGGTTTAAAATAAACAAATAAAATCTATTAGAAATGGAAAAATCCCAGTTCTTTATAGAGAGTAACACAGTTCTATGCACATACTGAGCAATTAATGAATGTGTTTTGAACTGAACTCATTTTCTAAGCCCCGATTTTTCCACCTCCCTTCTAATGTTCTCTTTATCATCTTTTACCATCCCTGAAGACCTGTCACTGTGGGCTAAGGACCAAATTCTATATTCTTTCTCTACAGTTGCTGAGATGGAAAGAGGCATTACTAAAGAGTAGTCAGTCTCTCTCTCTCTCTCTCTCTCTCTCTCTCTCTCTTTTTCCATCCACCCCCCTCACACCATGAGCAGGATACTTACCTTGCTTTGTAGGCTCTGTTGCAGCTAAACTAAAAAATAAGTATGGAACTATGATCCTAGAAAATGGACAAGTAGGACACTTAACTTCCTGCTTGATACCTTTTACTGTCTCTTTCTTGCTCCTCGTTCTGAAATTACAGCCAATTTTACCGTGTGACACAGTGATTAGTTTGCATTTTTTCCAGCAATAAGTTATTCCTAGAGTCCAATTAAAACATTCCACCTGTGCCTGTGTTCCTGGTACTTTCTCAGAGGGACTGTGAGAATTTGCTTTATGTTTGAAAAAGACAGACTTCCTTTCATTTTACTGTAGATAGGTGGATAGATAGAGCTCAATTCTCATGCAAAAGAAAGATGATCTCTTATGACATTCTAATTTGATATTTCAATTCTCTGTTCCTGATGAGACATTATAAAGTTAAATATTTCACACAGTGCTGGAAGGAACTTTTATATTACATAGTTTATCCCATGTTAAAAAGTAAATAACAAGACTCAGTGAAATAATGCATGCAAAGTCCATAGAATTTGGACTAGATATTTCCAATTCAGTTTAACTTAATTCAGTAGGCATTGTGCATGGAACTGGGAATACAAAGGCATAATGGACATCTCCTGCCCGCAAAGAGCTTATATTCTATTGGGAAGAAACAACATATACACGAATAATTATATACAAGGATATATTCAAAATTATTTCTGGGGGAGAGCATCTGTTTAATAGGATAGATAGTTTGTCACCAGTAATGAAGCAGCTAGGTACTGCTGTGAGAAGAGTGACAGCATCAAAGTACCTGGCTTCCAGGCTGACCTTTTTAGTGACACCTCTGGCAAGTACCTTAGCCTCCATAGGCCTGTCTCCTCATTTCAAAGATGATAAGTTTGGACTAGATTGCCTCTGCTTCTTCCAGCTCTATAAGGATTCCAGAGGACACAATGGGGGAATAGAGAAACCTGGAATGAGAGATTCCAGAGAATGTTTGCAGACTCCAGCAGTGATGTCCAACTAAAATCTAATGTTTTCTTGAAGTTGATGCTACTACTAATAGTGCGAGTAAGGTTAAATCTTTGTCTCTGCTCACCCAGATGCTAGCTCCAGGACCCATCCACATTTTGACCTGTTGGCCTTACCACATTCCATAGAAATAACATTGTCAGAGTTTTGTGGGAAAACTAAGTGCACACTTCACCATTTACTAGCTCCAGTAGGTAGCTATGGGGTCTCAAGTCACAGAGCTCAATAATAACCTGATTAAAATTTATCTTATTCATTAAGTTATATCTCTCCATAGAATGTATGTGTATGCATGTATATACATAAAGTAATTGAATATAGAATAAATAGGAGTAAAGTAATTACATATAAGGCAGTCAATTGGGGAGGGCACTAATCATTTGGGGAATCTGGAAACACATTATGTAAAAACAGTAGTGTCAAATTCACATAGAAACATATCTCTGGAACTGCATATTGACTGAAAAAATCAGAAATTAGCTATATCTATACTTTATTTTTAAATTTTATTTTGTTAAACATTTTCCAGTTACATTTTTTTCTAGTTCCCCAACCTCAGACCTGTATGCTTCTGGCATAGAAAGAGGTCCTTGAGTAAGGTCTTAAAGGAAGTTAGGCATTATTTGAGGTATAGGTACATTATTTGAGGTACAAACATAGAGGATGATCGGTGCAACATTGCAGTGGCTGAATAAAAAGAATTTTTACCTGTTTTTTTCAAGTCTCTGAATGATAATTGATAAGAAACTTTTCCAAATTTGTTACCTAATTTCAGATTTTTTTTAAAGAATCTTTTTCCCCCTTGCTCTCAAAGTCAAATACATGTTCTACAACTTTGATATTCCTGTTGTTCAGTCATTTCAGTCGTGTCTGACTCTCTGTAACCCCATGTGGGGTGTTCTTGGCAGAGACACTGGAATGATTTGCTGTTTCCTTCCATAGCTCATTTTAAAGATAAGGAAACTGGGGCAAACAGGATTAAGCGACTTGCTCAGGGTCACTGAGTAAGTGTCTGAAGGCAGATTTGAACTCAAGCCTTCCTGACTCCAGGCCTGGCTCTCCATCAGTTACACCACCTAGCTACTATTGCTGTTTATCAATTCAATAAGCATTTTCTGTGTACCCAATCTAGCAGGTTTTAGAAGGTTCTTGACTAGATAGCCTAGACAGGAAGATTGGTTACATACATAAAACTGGAAAACAATTTGGGACTTATCATTAGTAAGCAGGGTTGTGACCATGTCATGCAGACTCAGCCCCAAGATTGGTCATAAGTTATATGGCAAAGGAATAAGTAGTAGAGACAAGGACAGGGAGCAGGAATGATGAAGATGGACTTCATAAAGGAAAATGTTCTGAATCGGGCCCTGATTATTTGGGATTATATTGTAGTATCTAAGAGGAGACCAAAATGCTTCTGTAAATAATTGACAAGAAAAAGTCACAGAGATGTGAATAAGAAGTGTATTTAGAGATACCATGAGAAGATAACTTGACTGAGTTAAGGAGGAGTAAAACAGAAGTTTGGGTAGGTGATGTTGGACCAGTTGTTGAAGGATCTTGAATATGGCTTAGGAATTTCAGTTTTCTCTCGACTTTGGCATCTGCTTCCCCTTTGGCTGCTCTCTTTATCAACATCTTATGCAATTAGTATGGTGTTTCCTCTTTGTCTCCATGAGTAAACCCTCCACTGTCATCTCTTCATCTTCTTCCTATTTCTGGCACTGAAATTCATATACTTCAATCTGGCGCCAGTCTATCTTTTCTTTTATTGATGATCCCATCTTCTCTTTGCCACAACATTCCTCCAGGCTCAATCAAATATATATTCCAGTCAATACACATACATGTTTACATATACATGTATACATATACACATGTATATGCATGTGTATACGTATACAATATGCATATGTTTGCCCAGTTGCAAAGCTGATTGGTTCTTATTAGGAGGTAATTTATTTGAGTATTTCTGAACTCCCCCTTAAGTGATACCCCACAGATTTGTTTAATAGGGAAGCTGCATGGCACAGTAGATAGAAAGCCAGTTCTGGAGTCAGGAAGACCTGAGTTCAAATCTCTCCTCTGAAACTTCCTAACTATGTGATTCTGGGCAAGTCACCTATACTTGTTTGCCTCAGTTTCCTCCTCTGCAAAATAAGCTCAAAAACAAAATGGGAAACCACTCTAGTGTCCTTCCCAAGAAAACCCCAAATAGGGTCATGAAGAGTCAGAAATGATTGAAACAGATGAACAAATATACATACATACATATATACATACATACATACATACATACATAAACTTCTTTAACTTTACAGTTCTTTGATAGCTTGGGGCTTGCTTCTGCCACTACTGATAATTTCATACGACAGTCAATAATATAATATACAAAAACATATAATGGAGTCACACCTTAATGTCAGTTTCCCCAACCTACTATGGGATTACCTCTTTGTAGAGCTTCTTTGTATTAACTAAGATGTTTTGATATTTTTATAATTAACCATTTGAAGAATGATACAAAGCAGATCAGTCTAAAACAAGTTTCTCATCTGCTGGCAATAATAAATATTACAGTGAAGTACCATTGTATTTTCTTTTACAGTACTCAATCCTTTGCATATTCATTTTTCTAACTCTTCTACAGATTTTGGTTTAGATCCCATGTAAGTGAAACTGAATATGAAATCCTAGCCAGATCTCTGCTTAAGTTTGCCAGAACTCCATACAACAAGGCTCATTTGCCTTCTGAGCTAGAAAATGAATCCTGTTTCCAACAATGTTACAAGCCAGGACAGACGTGTATTGAGAGAATTGTGAAGAAGGACTTATTTGCAATAATAGTGCTAACATCTTTATTTCCTTTCAAGACAAGTCCCTGTATCTTAAAGACAAAAGGGGAAGAAAGTAATTTCTTTTATCAGATAAAAAATTGTCTTTTCTATAATACTTGTCCTTTCTCCCAGGCTTTGCTGGCACACCTGGATACCTTTCCCCAGAGGTGTTACGAAAAGATCCCTATGGAAAGCCAGTGGATATGTGGGCATGTGGTAAGGAAAATTTTTAAAATATAAGTCGTATAGTTTACTGACAAGAAAAATCATGGACCCTACTATAAAATTCTCCCTTCACTCTTTGAAGATGACTCACTAACGATGGTTTGGGCTTTGTTTTTTTGTTTTTCTTGCGGGGGGGGGGGGGGTTGTTCTGTTTTGTTTTCGCCAGTAGGAGTAGAGAACATGCTTTTAATCTCTAATTTGTACAATCTCTAACATTTTATATCAGTTACATTAAAATTCTCTCAAGTGGTCACAATAACACATGCAACCAACAGTAGTTGGCTATAGTTGGGAGTGCAGTTATTTGCCAAGGAGCCTAGTGAAATTCATTGGCTTAAACTGAAATTGAAAAAGTAAACTTTGTATCATTAGCATTATCTCATCATAGATTATTAGGAAGTAGATGTTGAAAGTACTTTAGATATCGTCATACTCTACCTGTCCTAAGCAGTTAGTGTAAGTCAGAGGTGCCAAACATGCAGCCCACGGTGACCCGCAACACTCCCAAGAAGAAGCCAAGCTACATGAGAACGTATATGCGAAACACTTAACAAAATAAACAAAAATACAGTGAAATGTAACATTTTAAAACGAACATGCACCCCATAGACAGCCTTGTGTATTTACGATTTGAGTTTGACACCTCTGCTGTCAACACTCCAAACGTGGGGTCTTTGACTTTGTTTTTTTTACATAGGAAGGACCTGGAGAATTTTGCTGTAATAAGGAAATTTCTGTGCTCCCTGTCACTTAATCTATATCTTGTTATTCTCTCCTTTTGTTCTCAGAGTTGACATAGCTTCAGATGTAGCAGTTTTAAAAGGGCCAGAGGCTGTTGCAAATTATACAGAAAGTTTTTTACCAAACAAGCAAATTCTGCTGGCCCCTGACGATTTTGGGGGCTTGCAAGTGTGTATAGAGGCATCTGGGCCTACAGCTGGTAGGCACCACTGGTTCACCCAAGAGACTTCTCTGACATGGGTCAGAGAAAGAATCAAATTTTGCAAAACTTTTGCACAGTTTTGACAATAAAACTTTAGCTATGTCTTTGCAAGTTTTCTTCTTGCTATCCCTCTATAGCAATAGCCAAAATGGCCTCATGTCAGCTTAGAACTTAGATTCAAGCTCCACAAACTATGAGACCATATTTACTCCTTTCTCTGTGAAATCAATTTAATTTAATAAGCATTTATTAAATACCTTCTTTGTAAAGGACAGTATGCTAGGCCCTGGAAGAAATGCATAGTTTATGAAAAATATTCTTCATGAAACTCAGAATAGCTTTCAAAATTACTAGAATTTAGGGGGTGGCTAGGTGGTGCAGTGAGTAGAGCACCCCGGTCCTGGAGTCAGAAGGACCTGAGTTCAAATGTGGCACTTAACACAAAAATTAGCCATGTGGCCTTGGTCAAGTCACTTAACCCCAATTGCCCTGCTTTCTTCCCTCCAAAAAGGGAATGAATGAATAAATAAATTCAAAATTACTAGAATTTTGCATTTGTAGCTAGAGCATTATTTGAGCGACTTCAGAAAGCATTTTGTCCTCAAGATTCTGTCCTTAATCAGCCTCTCATGAAATCCTAAATTCTCACCAGTAATTTGTTTGTATTAATGAATTATCTCTGAAAAGTTCTTATTCAAATGCCTGCATGTTAAAGGGAGAGAGTTCTACATCTCTCTTACCAGGTAATTCAAAACAACCCAGTAAGCATTTACTTTAGGGCTAAGGGAAGAAACAAAAAAGAAGTATGTTTCTTCCCTTAAAAGAGTTAACAATCTAGTAGGAAATATCTTAGTACCCACTGACATATTTGTTAACAGTTTTAGCAAATTTAAGCTATATTACCTTCCCCTCCCCCATCTTTCTGTCTCTGTCTCTGTCTCTCTGTCTTTCTATCTCTCTCTGTCTCTGTCTCTCTCTCTCTCTCTCTCTCTCTACACACACACACACACACACACACACACACACACACACACACACTCCTGAACTGTTAAAATGGAACAATCTGTAAAGATCATCTAATGTCTCACCCTCAGATTTTAATGTTATGGGAGTGAAGTCCCATAGAGGTTAAAGGGAACACACTAATAATTGAAAAAGCCAAAACTTCAACCCAAGCTGGTTCTAAGGACAGTGACATATTAAATATCCCTCTCCCTCCCCTCAGGTTTCTTTTCTTGTACCTTTGTTTTCGTATGAATATGTCTTCTAAGAATTATTTTATTTGAGAACTGGAGGTTTTACACGTTATTTCAAACGCAATAAGTTTAAATGATCATACGTGCATATATGTGAATATATATATATATATATATATACACACACACACACGGACACACATATGCAAATTCTCTCTTTAATAAGTTCTTGTAGAATGAATGAATGAATGAATGAATGAATGAATAATATGACATTAGTAGACTGTGCTTTGTGTCAGTGAGTTTTCCAGGAAATAAAAATTTACCCATTCATGTACTTCTAAAATTTTAATAACATTGGACAAAATGTATTCTCTATTTTCCTGCTTCCTTAAACAGCATGGCATGATAGAAATAGCACTGAATTTTGAATTACAGAGTCTAGAATTTAATCCTAGATCTGATCTACACAGCCTGTCTGAACTTGGACAAGTCCCTTCACTTTTTTAGGCTTCAGATTTCTTATCTTCAGAATGAGATAAGTGAGAGAAACAAGTGATAAGCTTTTGTCCAAAACTAGATAGACACTTGTGGGTATGCCCTATTTTAATAATTTTTGCATAGATTTCATTGTATTTCTGTGTTGGATTTCTTCTGTGAATGCGTCATCATATATCTATATATGTGTGTGTAAGTGTGTGTGTGTGTATACATGTATATATATATATATATATATATGCACTCATTTATAGGTTTAAGTTTTTATATAATACATCTTTAAAAGACAAAATTTAATTATTTCATATCTATAATATGATATATCCCAGCAATATAGAGACTATAACTTTACAGCTTGGGACAGGGCTGTAGCAGTCAGGGGAGGGTCAGATTTCCTTCCTTCTATATTGGTAAAACCATAAAGCTTCCATAAATGTTGTGCACACTCAAACTTAGGTAGATTTCTGGTTAAGATTGTGGGGTGAAAGATCAAAGGAGCTCAGCTACCCCACCTATTCCTCAGCAATGATAGAAGGGGAAAAATGACCACTTTGAATAATGATTAAGAAATCCACAGAGGAACATGAATGAACTTCTTCATTCATCCTAGGACTGCACTTAAAAATAAAATAAAATCAGAAGAACTGAAAGTGGCATCTCACCAGGAAAACCAACCTATGTTCAGATGGAATAGGCTGGGATTTCAAAGCAGAGCCTGGACTGGGGAAGTGTAAAGGGTTACAGAAATTAAAAAAAACATTTTTGTATATCCAAATTATTAGTGAGATATTAATTGCCCATGGTTGGATCATGCTAATGTAATTTAAATGAAAATGCCACCTAAATTAACTTGTTCATTATTATGTCATTCAAACTATCAAAGGTTTCCCTTATAGAAATAGGAAAATGACAACAATAATAAAATGTATTTGAAGAAAGAAAAGTTTAGGAATTCTCAAGAATGAAAATGATGGGAAAAAAGGAAAGAAAGTCATGGAGTACCCAGTCAAAAACTGTGCTACAAGGTTATAAGCACCAAAACTATTTAGTAATGGTTGAAAAAGAATAAAATGTTTGATTGGTGAGACAGATTAGGAATGAAGCAACAAATGAACATAGTAGCATAGTGTTTGATAAATACAAAGATCATAATTACAGGGTTAAGAAATCACTGTTCAACAAAATTACTGAGAAAATTAGAAAGCAGTCTGATAAAAATTAGGTATAGAACAACATCTCACAGTATATACCATATTAAGCTCCAAATGAATATATGGCCTATATTTTACAAGTCATATCATAAACAAATTAGAAGAACAAAAGATACTTTTCAAAATTATGAGTAAGGAAAGAGTTGTTGACCAAAAAAAGGGAGAGAGATGATTATAAGTCATAAAATGGACAATTTGGTTGGGAAAAATTGAAAAAGTTTTGTATAAAGTCAATGCAGTTAAAAAGAAAAATGGTTAACGTTTTTGTAGCAAATTTCTCTCATAAAGATTTGATATCCAAGATATATAAAGAATAAATAAATTTATGAGTGAGAGTCATTCCCCATTAGATAAGTAATCAAAAAGTATGAACACACAGTTGGAAGGACAGAAGGAAGGAAACAAAGAAAGAAAGGCCAGGGGCGGCTAGGTGGTGCAATAAATCAAGCACTAGTCCTGGAGTTAGGAGGACCTGAGTTCAAATCTGGCTTCAGACACAACACAAAAACTAGTCATGTGATCTTGGGCAATTCACTTATCCCAAATTGCCCCCCCAAAAAAAACAAGAAAGAAAGGCAAGCTATCAGCAACCATATAAAATTTTTCCACACCACAAATAAAAAAATGAAAATAAAAAGTACTTTGTGGTCCCACCCTATACCCATGAGAATAGTAAAGATATCACACACACATACAAAAGAGAAAAATTCTAATTGTTTGAAATTATGTGGGAGAATGATAGACACACCGAAATCCACTATAAATAAAGCTCAGAATTTGTATAACTATTATCAAAATCAGTTTGGACCTATGCCCAAAATATAGAGAATGAGATACCCATTTTCACATATGGGCAATATATGGATTTGCTTTGGCTGTGCTACATTGTTGTAGGAAAAGGTTTTGAGGAGAAGGGAGGAAGTGAAATCCTGATAGTGTTGAAAAAAAAAATACCAAGTGTATAATATTTAACCCAGCGATGACAGAAAGAAGAAAAGGATTCCTATTAGTAAAATATTCTTAGTATTTTTATGGTAGCAAAGAACTGGAAAGAAAGTCCATAAGCTGATAATGGCTGAACAAACTATGGTATATGAATGCACTGAAATACTATTGTGCCATAAGAAGTGACAAAAAGGTATAGGTTTAAAGGATCTTGGAAAAAATGTGTGAACTGGTACAGAGTAAAGGAATAAGAAACTGGGGAAGGGGAGAATTTATAGCTTCATTATAAAGAACTTAAAAACTTTAAAAAGTTTTTTTTAAAAAACTTTAAAAAAATTAAGAATTCTAATCAATGGATGACTGAACAGGAGACCAAGGATGACACATACTTCCACTTCTTGAATGAAATTTAATGAACTGGAGGTACAGAATGAGATACCCATTTTCATTCATGGGCAATATATGGATTTGCTTTGTTTGTCTCTGCTACATTGTTGTAAGTAAAGGTTTTGAGGAGGAGGGAGGAAGAAAGATCGTGAGAGTGTTGCCAAAAAAGCAAACAAAGAGTGACATTTTAAAAGTACATTAATGAAACATTTAAAGAGAATGCATAACAAAAATCAGAAAGGTGTTCAGAGCAAGACTGACAAGCAAGACAGCTTTGGAATGGGGTGAATTAAGTGTACATTTCAAAAACAAACTGTAGATAATGATATCCCCATTTTCATATGCAGTATTCTTTTGTATATGGAATACTTCTTTATGTATGGCAATGTCTGTTCGTTGTTACTTACCAAGTGCAGAACAAGTTAAAAAAAAGCTTTAAAAGTACAGGGTAGATAAAAAATTCTTTATACTTGGTTCTAAAAGTACTAACTGCTTAACATTTTAAAAAAAAGTCTCAAGAAGAAACATTGTCTGAGGCTTAAGATTTTTTTTCATTAAAAACAATAACAAAAAAAACAATCTTTTCATATAGTCAAACTGTTTTTCTTTTTACTCGTTGGTATTTACCATACTATAAGATTGAACATCACACTGTGATTTAAAACCCAGGCAAGTATGTTGGGGTACTTTTTGTCTTAACAAAAGTTTTTGTTTTTAGAAACATTTTACTAAACTGTGGCATTAGACCATATTGCTGTGATATGCAGATGAGTTATTTATGCTGCACTCCCTTATATCTTAGTTTGTATATGTTTTTATGTTGTTTGACAGTTCTGTGATACCTTTGTAAATTGGTTTCAAGGCTCCAAAATGTCATAAACACAATTTTTCCACTCTGAAATGCAGAAACAAAGAAAAACAAAGCTTACAAATACACAGATTCAATGGATAGATTTTTTTTTTTAAATGAGAACAAGTCCAACCTAGAGACAGAAGGCGGGTTTCAGGCATCCACTAGAATTCTCACATTTGCACAGTAGCCCCCTCACCTCCTCTGCCCTCTGCTTATTCACTTCCTTGTCCATGTGGAGTTCTCTCGGTGGCTGAACCTCATTTTATCATATTGTGTGCCTTTTGAAAAATCCTATCTAGAATACATTTTTGCAAACAAACCTTTGTAACTTTTCATGGGATTTTCAGTGAAGTATGTGCTTTGGCTCACACCAAACTAACCCTATTCATTTTCTAGGGGTTCCAAAATCTTCCATTTGTCTAACATGACAGCTACATAGAACACAAATTTGTGTATATAAGAAGCATAAGAAATGTGCTAATGTCATGATAGACTACTCCCTGCTGATGAATTTTTGGTGCACTGCCATATTTCATATAAATACATATCATGCATGTGAAAATATATGTGTATGAATATTAGTATGTATATTTGTGCAGATATATGCATTTTGTGTGTGATGTAGTATTTGATATGTGAATGATTTATATATAAAATAGTATTTAACACATACAATGTGTGTTCAAATATATTTAAGAAATGTACAAATATATTTATATGCCTTCAGAGCAATGCAGCATAAGATGCTACAATATAATACATTAAAATGCATATTTAACAAGTGATTATTAATTACCAGATACTGTTCCAGACACTGAGGATAAAACAAAGGCAAAACAATCCCTATGTTCAAGTAACTTTGGGAGAGATGATGTATAAATAATTAGGCACACTGCAGATACATTCAGAGTAGATGGCTTGTAACCTTAGAGAAGAATATTATAAAAACATAGATAGAGACTCAACCTTTAATCATATTGGCATAAGGATGGCCCAGGTGAGACTACATTTGAGAATGCAGGTTGGACCTTTTCCTGAAACCCATAGTCTTAGATTTTGATAGGGTCACACAGCCAATTTGTCTCAGAAGCAGGATTTTCACCCAAGCTTTATTTGCTTCAAGGGTAGCCCTGTATTCATTCCATGGTGCTCCTATATTTTTGCCTTTTTAAATCTTCCCTAAACAGTACATGTGAGGATATTGTTATTTTGTTGCAGTTTTTGGTGTGTATTTGTGATATTGGTGTCGAGAACTCCCCATCTGGAAACTATCTTTCAATGTATACAGATCAGCAATTTTCTTTAATGTGTAGTTAGAGAATTGCTTGGGGGTACTACCTGAAAGCATAAGTGACTTGGTTATAGCCACACAACTGGCCATGGACTTGAGCCTAAGTCTTCTTTGCCCCACCACCATCTCTCTGTGTTATATTAGGTTAATCTAATACGAGGTTGGCCTTAAGTTAATGGCCATTAAGTTGTGGCCATAATATGGCCATAAGTTAAAAGCTCATAGCTGTGAGACAATAGGACAACAGGTAAGGAGCATATGAATTTGAAGTCAGTGAGCCTATGTGCAAATCTCAGCTCTCTTGTTTATGGATGACCTACAGCAAGTCACTTAATCTCTGGCCAGGATTTCTTCAGAATGAAATTATTAGATTAACCCTACACTGTAATCACCAACTCTTATGCATAGAACCCCGCTCTGAAATCTCCCTTCTTCCCTCCCCTGTCACCCCAGTGGAAGTAGAACAAGATGACACTCTGCTTCAATAACAGAAGTTATCTATGTCTCACATAGACAGACAATCCTGCTAAATGATCCCTGTACCACCAGAACCAACCTTCCCTAATCCATTCTTTGTGTAACTACCTGAACCAGTTCCCTAATAGTGAAAAAAAATTTCCAGGGAAGAAGGAAAGATTTGTTGATATCACCTGCCAGATGTCAACAAGTCTTCAGTGGTCCCAAACAGGTGCCCTCCCAAAAGGATATTGACAGGCCTAATTCCATTCCTTAGCAGTTCCACTGACAGGTGTTTCTCTCTATACCCAGACAATAGGGGTTTTCCTGATGTATTCTTTCAAGAGCCAGGGAACTAGAGAAGAGAAGAATAAAAGGAACTGAGGCAGAATTCTCACCTGAGTGAGCATTTGAGAGTGAACAGACCCATATAAAGAACTGACCAAGTGAGTGAGGGAGCTAAGGGCCTGAGGCAGATAATGGGGTCACAAGTAGGAATCAGAGAGTTAATGAGAGGTGAGTTATTGGAATTTTCGACTATAGTGGTTTAGTAGTATAAATGTAATAAGGTTTTAAGATTGGGCAAAGAGTAATCTTGATATGTGTACTGTTAATGGAATCTGAAGATCTTCCATGCCCCTTTGTATTGGCAAGTAAGCAGGTACTCAGCACCTTGTTTCAAGTTAACACCTTGTTTAAGCTATTTAATTAACACAGAAGTAGTTAACACCTTGGGAGGAAGTTGCTGATGTAACAGGAAGGGGCAGAACAGGGAGGAGCTAAGGCATATATAAGGAAAAGCCCCAACTGGGAATGGCAGAACTTCCTGGGGTAAGCATCTGGAGGCTGGAGCTTCTGCTGAGCCCTTTCTTTTGCTGAGACCTTTCCTTTGGGAATTCCTGCTGAGAACTTCCAAGAACTTTCCAAGGCTGAGGAACTACCTTGAGTGAGAGAGGAGGATCCCTGCTTGAGGGAGCCTGTTCTGTTGTGAAGGCTTGGGAATGTGGGTGTTCACTGCATTAACTATATATACCAACTTTGTGGCTACTGTAATGACTTAGGCTTTCTGGTTCTGGGACTCGGTTTTCTGGTATTTGAATAAGGCTTTGGTTCTGCCCTCCATGTGGAGAGTCTGCTACATTTTTTGATTCACAACTATATCAGCATATTCATAACCCCCAAGGGTGTTGTAAATATCGCATTATTGTTACAATATGTCACATTCTTGAGGGTCTATATGAATGGGTGTCCTGCCAATATATGACTGATTTTGCTCTCCATTTCATCTCAAGTTCCCTTTAGCAAGTATCTCTCTTACTGCTACTTCTTTAACAGGCCCATGACATTAAATAAGTCTATGTGATGTAGGATAGATACTCACTAAATATTAATGAATAACAGTCATCATAAGAGTTTATATTTATATATCACTTTAAAAATTTTTTTAAAAATTCATGTAGATTATGTGATTTGAGCTTCACAAAATAATTACAATGGTGTCTATTTTCTATCAATCAATAAACATGTATTAAGTACCTACTATGTGTTAGGCATTCTGGATATAAAGAGAAAAAATGGTCTCTGCCCTCAAAGAGCTTTCTTCCTATCAGAGTGATAACATTTCTATAAAAATACACAAAGTAAATGCGATGTAATTTTATTTGAGTCTATAGATACAGTAGTATCTTGGAAATAGCATGACAGAAAACAAAATAAAAGTTAACATGAGTGGTTGACCCATCATTCTATTTCTGGAAAATATTCATTTAGCTATTGGTGCCATATTATTAAAAAGTATTGATGAAATCTGTGTGCTCTATGGCTCACAGGTGGGCTTCCAGCCTTTGAAAAAATCATTTTATGTCATTTGCCTTGGATAAAATTATTTTATATCATGATAGTTTAAAATTTCTTGATGTACATTTGTCTTCTCCATCTTTCATTGGCTACTCTCAAAGTTTTAATTGAGTACATAATGAAATGCTGGTTAGGAATAAGGAGACATGGAGTCTTTAGTGGAAGTGCAGATATGGACTCAATATCTATATTTTCTTTTATATATTCATTCCTTACTTAAAGATGATCAAGACATGGAAATATAGAAGAAAGGCAAAGTGAGATTCTACCTAACTCTAGTTTGTTTGTTTTAGTCAGAGACAATCAGTTGGTACCAGGGAGAGGAGCTGATACTTTCAAGAATTCACAGTGGGAGGAAAATGAGGGATGAAAATGGTGATTTAATTCTAACAAAGCTGGTACATGTTAACCCCAGATGAGACTGAAGTGGATCACAAATTTTCATATTAAAGCCCCACAGAACAGAGTCCTGATTAGGCATAGCCCAGGAAATGTGCTGATTCTAATGAACAAACCAAAATCAATTTAGAATCCCACATTTATGCAAGTGGGGCTTAATTTGATCTTTGAATTTGAATTGATAAGGTATTATGAATTGCTTGGACATGATTGTTCTTTAAATCTCTCAACTGGATTATTCCTTGTATTAAGGTATTTTTTTAAGAGGCAGCATGGTATAATAAATAGTAATAATTGATTTTGGAGTCAGAAGGACTGAGATCCCAATCCTGCCTTTGACAGGTACTATCTCTGTCACTACGGGCAAGTAAAATTTAAAACTTTGTGAGATCACTGAAGTTTCTGTACCAGCTATTCCCTAGATGGATGAATTCAAATTGCCAGACAAAATAAAAATAACTTAATTCATGCTGCTATTTTTAAGATGCTTATTTTTTGGTAGAAAAAGCCATCTGTATTAATTTTTCTAACTCCACTGGCATTGCCCAAAGAATCAACCAATCCAATCGATGTTTCCTTACCCATTGTCAACCAAAGATCACTTCTTGAACTGGAATCATGGTGGTTAAGGGGAATAACTGTCCTCTAATGATGATGAGGATGATGATGATGAGATAAATTGTTGTTGAGTCTCTTAAGCTGTGTCTGACTCTCTGTGACCTTATTTTGTGGTTTTCTTGGCAAAGATACTGGAGTAGTTGGCCATTTCCTTCTTCAGCTCATTTTACATATGAGGAATTGAGGCAAACAGGGTCAAGTGACTTACCCAGAGCCTCATAGCTTGTAAATGTCTGAGGCCAGATTTGAAGGCATAAAGATGAGTCTTCCTGATTCCAAGCTCAATGCTCTGTCCACTGCACCAGCTATAGACTATTAATCTCTTACGTAGTTCCAGGCACTCTGCCAAGTGCTGGTAATAAAGACATAAGCAAATAAGCCAATTCTTTTTTTCCTTTGTCTTTTTGGAGGGTAGAAGGCAGGGCAAGTGGGGTTAAGTAACTTGCTCAAGGTCACAAAGCTGGTAAGCGTTGGTTGCCTGAGACTAGAATTGAACTCAGGTGGTCCAAACTCCAGGGCCAGTGCTCTATTTAAATAAGCCAATTCTTACCCTCATGAGCTTGCTTACATTCTAAGGAAAGAAAACAATACATAAAAGAAAACTAGAAGGGGAAGGAAAAAAGCAAACACTAAAGTATTAATTTCATAGTTATAAAAAATTGGAAGTATAACCTAATTCAATTCTTTACATCAGGTTTACAAAAGTAAAGCAATAAATTTCTTAAAAGTTTAGGAATTGTGCTAAGGATTATGAGATAAATGTGAAATTGAATGGATATCAATCTTATAATATATATGCATATATATAAATATAAACTCTCATATATATATGAGAGTTTCAATTGAAAATGGAGCAGCGTCAGAGGAAGGTGAGGGTACCCAAGTCATGGGGTTTATGGTGAAGAGGTGAAGTCTAGGAAGGGAGCTGGGTCTGACTAAGCATTAAGTCAGGAACTGAATCCAAGAGTAAAAGATCCATTCCAGAGGGATTCTTTATGGAGAAATTATAGGAAAATGGTTCTGGAGGACAGAAAGCACAGAATGTTGGTAATTTGAATTTGACTTATGTGAGAAATCAGCCTAAAGCAGTATTCTGTTATCAGGGGTTTGCTGTGTCCATGCAACTGATGAAGCACATGTGTGGGAGAAGCAACAAAAGGAGAAAGCAGGAAGGAATCAGGGAGGAAGGGGAGTATCTACCTTAGAAGAAAGCTAGTAAGGCATACTAAGGCCTTAACTTACAGCCAAGAAGAATCAATAGACTGCCTACATGTGTAGCAAATTGGCAATTGTGAACAAACCACAGAGAAAGGGAAATGTTTTTGCTAGTAAATTAACCTGCTGCTGAAGAACTATCCTTGATAAGGAATTGGGGTCTGTTCATCCTGAACAGAAAGCCTGAGTTACATTGTTTGTTTCTTATCAGATAAGGATTAGTTAGAAAGGCAACAAATTTCATCTTGGTGAGGGTAAGAACTATTTCTTTGTTTTTATTTTGGTCTATGTGTGTGTCATGTACATAGTTTTTGAAATACAAAGTTCTTTATACTTGTTTAGCATTCCTTAGCTATTTTAATGATATCTTTAATTTTTATCAATTATGAAGTGAAATTCATGTTAATCTCTCTCTGTTAACCAACCTTAGATGGTTAACCTTCCTATGTGGACCAGTGTCTCAGACTGATACTAGGATATCAATGGTGGTTTACTTTATTACAGGCAAAACAAATAGCTGAGCTTACAAACTGAAATCTCTATACCAGTGCTATCAAACTCAAATAGAAACAGATCTCTAAGGGCAGCATATTAATGTAAGAAACCCCAAGTTAACATTGTAAATGTAAATATAATGTAGTTATAAATGTAAATACAGGCTTTCTAACAAATTATTTTCTCCTGATGGAAGGCATAGAAAAAGCAAAGTGACGGTGTTAAATATTGCTTCTTAATGGGTCAGTCTGACTTAATTTTTCATTTTATATTCTCTGCACAAAGGACATGTTTATAATATTGTGTTAATTTCTCCCAGGTGTCATTCTCTATATTCTCCTTGTGGGCTACCCTCCTTTCTGGGATGAAGACCAACATAGACTCTACCAGCAGATCAAGGCTGGAGCTTATGATGTATGTAACCAATTTAATTAGAATAGGATTGGTTTCTATTTAACAACAATTCATAATTTTTCTCATATTTCACTTTTGACATTGTTGAACCTAACAGTAATCACAGTTGTGACTATAAGAAGGTTCTCTTACAGTACTCCCCCCCCCAATGTTAGGGAGAGATGCATATGAAATCAGAAATGCATCATCTCAGTTATTCTGCTGTAATTTTTTCCTGATTTGGTGTCCCTAATGACTGAGAATAGCCACTTTCTGAAATCTGGAAGAATGGTTGCCGCTGACTTTATGAAAACTCTAGCTCTTGACACATTTAAAGAACACATTTTAATTGAAAGAAGATGACATTTCCTATAGTTTTTCTCGGGTAAACTTTTTCCCCAAATCAGTCCCATAATTTTGGATTGTATCTAATTATTTCCTAGTTATTCTAATTGAGTACCTCACCATATCCTAGTAACCATTGTCGAACCATTTGAATTCACTTCGAAGTCTGAAATTCAGGAATGTGATTTGTTTTAGCTGACAATGCCCACAAATATCCAATATCAAGTGACTACACTAAATTTAATTTGAATTATAAAACCCAAATATAGTGTAAATTATACTAAAATACTAGCAGGGTTATATATACACACATATATACATGGATATGCATATATATGTATTATCCATTAGATTATAACCTCCTCAAGAAAAGACACAGTTTTTTATTCTGTCTCTGTATCCCCTCCACATTACCTGGCATGTAATAGGTATTTAATTAGTACAAATTCAGAGAATTTTTATCTTTCTGAGCTGTACATCAATGACCCTGTGACAAGTACGTCTGTAAGTACTGACTTGCAGATTCATGCTCAGTTCTTTAGGTTCTTGCCTTACTTTATCTTACTTTAGGTGCTAACCTAAAGACTTAAAACAGTACATTAGAAGTGCTTTCCATGCCTAATAGATGTGGGGATCTTGTCCCCTTTTTCACGAGAAAGGTTCAACAGCAGCAGTATTTTCATTTATATGTTTCCTGTGTGACACACTATGGTGTGGGATATAAGGTGGAAACATTTCCAGATGTGTTATGAAAGTCATATTTGACTTGAAATGAAAGTCATTTCAGTCAACTTTTTTACAATTCTACTTTGGAACAAAGTTATATTCAATTTTCTCTGGGAAGTTGCTCTTATGTCTAAAGAGTTTTGCTTGAAAAGAGAAGAGAATATAAGAGGTTTAGGAGGGGGAGAAGTAAAAACTGTGCACTCCAAGTTCTCCTCTCAGGGAAGCATATAGTTTGCATTGAGCTCATTCTAACCTTTTAGCAAATTCTCAGAATTACTATTCTACCCAAGGTGCATCAAGTATTATATCTCTGCAGAGCCATTTGTAGATGCACACTAGGAATAAAAATGCTTATTGAGGAAGATATTGACCCTTTAGGCTACAGAAGTACAAATGAGAACCCTGAAGAAAGTCATTTCTTAAATATATCACATGAGCCTGAATTAATATTTATGCAAAAGGAATAGTTGGGGGGCAAGGGTGGAGGATGAAAGAAGGCTCTCCTAACCTCAATAAAGTAGGTTCTGTTGTAATGGCCAGGAATTTGTCATATATGCATATGGGAACTGAATATCAAATTGTACATTACTTTTAGTTGAGATTTGTGATGTGAAGTGATTTTCTTATTACATCATATAATGCTGTATTATTTAACTGTTAAAGATAAACTTCCAGAATCAAGATAGAATGTACTATTCTTTATGAAAACTTACATTATGGAATAGTTCAATACTTTTTTCCTTTAGTTATTCTTTTTTTTCCAGTGGTTCAGTTATCAAACAATATTTAATTGCTGAAAGTAGACAAGGAAGTAAACTTCTGAATAAAATATCATACTGAGAATGTGAGGTGAGCCATCCTGAGGATTCAGGGATGTAGTGGAATCAGAGGTAGCAAGAGTCAGCTTCCTCAACCTTCTCCTGAAAGAAGCAATGGAAATGCCAAAGTGGAGCAAAAACAACCACAAACCTTTAAGCAAAAATTTTTTAAATAATTTAAATGAGATAAAAGCAAATCTCTTCTAGAATAGGTTAAAGGAAATTAAAATGTACTAAAATATCAGGAGTAGGGCAAGAAGATGAAACTCGGTAGTTAGGGAATATACAGAAATAATATAAATACAGCAGTGGAATAAACGGATAATGAGTTATTTCATGGGAGAAGAGACTTGGAGGTAGAACATTAGAAGAAGAATATGAAGGCCAAAAGATTATTTATCTAAAAAATGATTTGGAAACAATACAGACAGAAGGTTTCTGACAGAGAGATAAAGGACTTTCCAAAAACTGTGAAAAGAAAAAATAATATTTCACTTTATTTTATGAAATCATATAAAAATATTCCTAGAAATATTAAAAATTAGTAACAACCTACAAAGAGGATAAGATGTCAGGAAAGAATTCCACACTTAATTTGTCCAATCACATCAGTACAGATCTTCAAGTATACAATGACAAGGATATAACCCTACAAAAAAAGCCAGAGAGAAAGGCAGCATGTATGAAAAAAAGCAGTTTTGATTCCATAAGATTTTTTCCAGGAAAATGAAAAGTGATAGATGAATCTCAAATATAGTTAAGGAGCTTAATCCCCAAGGCATTCTCCTAGAAAAGCCATATATTCTCTTAAAAGATTGACATTTTAACATCAAGATAACATTATGCAACTCAAAGAGAAAAGGCACAAATGCATAACAACTTGTGCATCTCACCATAAATAGGAGCACCCAATACATTTGAACAACTGAAGGTTGAAATATAAAGGGAAGAGCACAGGCATAGATTATCAATGTAGGTGATTCAAACATTATTTATTGGTCAAACTGATGCTTATCTCATGCTATTCTGAAAGTAGAGTTAAAAACAAAAATTTTAAAGAAGAGTATTATTATCTTGGTTAACTACTTGAGTGATAGAGTTAAGTGTGAAGGGAAAAGGAAAAAATGTTTAATAGCCGAAAAAAAAAATATTCCAGCCACTACATAAAGAAGAGAAAGCAAATAAAATGAGAGATACAATTTTATTATTATGTTGCTAAAGTTAAAAGACATTTCAGCAAAATATAATTTTAAGATTATGTTTATGTGCATGGTAACTTAAATTTTTGTCTTTTTAATGCTTTTATTTCTTAATTCTTGAAAATTTGAGATGCTTTTTAATAATGAGGAAAAAAAGAATGACTGTCTTCTATATTAGATTAGTTTCAAAAGAAAATCTTCAACTTTAAATGACCTCATAAACTTGGTAAGTAGAATGCAGACGAGCCTACTCTCAATTGCTTTTGACAGCACCATGCTTTATTCAACCATTTGTGTGAAGGTGAAGAAAAGCAGTATGAATTATCAATCCAGGGAAAATGGACTAAATATAAAGTTTAGACAAAAGTAAGAATTAGTTTTATATTAGATTCCTAAGTATTGTAGTGGGCTAGTGATGAAATATTGAAGTGTGATTCTATTTAGTTACTCTCCTGTAGATTTTTTTTGAAAGTTGGAGGAATCACTATTTTGCTTACATGAGTAAGGTGAGATATTAGATACCTCTGTTGTGATAGTGCAAACAGCTTCTTAGAAAACTAGTATGAAATGTCATTTTAAGGCAAAACAGTGTTTCACAATCAAGGGCTTTCAAGTTTTCTCTTTTTTTAGAATTATGCCACTTCTGTGTTGACTTCGCTTATTCCTCAGTTACTCCAGTCTTTTCGTGTATATGTGTATATGTATATGTAGAAATTTATTTTGCGCCCATGAAAATCAAATTCACAGAGTATCGATCTGATGAACTTATTACCCTTTCTGTTGAATGCCATATAATTTCTCTTTTTGCAAATTTATATTTTTAAAGTTTCCATCACCAGAGTGGGACACTGTAACTCCTGAAGCCAAAGACCTTATCAATAAAATGCTTACTATCAATCCCGCCAAACGCATCACCGCATCTGAGGCATTGAAACATCCATGGATCTGTGTAAGTTTTCAACATTTGCAAATCTAAATGTTTTATCCTCCAAAACTGGAGTAACACATTCAAATGAAGTTGCAGATATGTGTCTCATATAAAATAATAATAGAATTTTTAATCTTCAGAGCTTGGAGGGACCTTAATGATCATTCTTTCTAACTCCCTCATTTTGTGGTTATCGGTAAGCAGGCATTCTGGATTTTGGACTTGAATGTTATGACTCCAGGTCTTTACATTCTACCCCATTTCCTTCTTCTGTCTACCAAAGTGCAAAACAAAGATCAAATTAAAGATCAGGTGTTTTAGATCTGGAAGTGCTTTGGAAGTTATCTGGTAAAATATCTTCATTTTATGAATAAAGAAATTGAGGTCCAGATAGGTTAAATGACTTGTTAATAATAATATTTAATAAAAACAGCTATAATAAATATAGCTATAACCAAAAAAAAGGAATAAATAAGTATTTGCAGTCAAGGTATTAATGGAAGTTGCCAAATGAATTTTTATCTTGGATAGCTATGCATATGAATATTCTCATTATTAATTATTTTGTGAAAAGGTGAGGATCAAATGAAATAATACTAATGCTGATGGATAATGATGAAGATAAAGATGATGCCAGTTTTTGAAAGTATGACTTAGAGTTAAGAATAAAATAGATTAGTTCAGGTACTAACAGATATGTTCTATTAATCACATGTGCATTGCGGTTGGAATAAGGTTAAACTTTTTTCCAGAGAGTGTTGTTTTTTAAAAGTCATAATAGTTTAAAAGTAGAGAAATAGTTTTATATATATATATATATATATATATATATATATATATATATACACACACACACACACAGAAAGGCTTGAATATATTTTCATTAATTTCCCTTGTCATAAGTAGGCTCTAAGTGTCTGTAGATATAACTCAGATATTTAGATAGAATAGAATGTTAAATGAAGTTAAAGGGGGAAAGATGGAAACTAGGATTTGAGCATAATTTGAGAAAGGCTTTTGTTTTCATTTTTTAAATTTTATTCATTTGTTTGTTTCTTTATTTACCAATATAAGTAGTTAGTTGGCGTAGTGGATAGAGTGCAAGACTTTGAATCAGGAAGACCTGAGTTTGAATTCTAACTCTGACACTAGTCATGTAACTCTGGCCAAGTTACTTAACCACTCCTTACCTTTCTTTCCTCTTAAGTAAAATGGAGATGTAATAGCATTTAATTTACATGAGGTGTTGTAAGGGCCAAGTAATATAACATATAACTTTGTAAACCTTACTGTGCTATATAAACGCTATTATATTATTATTATTATTAATTTTCCTTTTTGGACAGTGGAGGGCAGGGCAATTTGGGTTAAGTGACTTGCCCAAGGTCACACAGCTAGTGTTAAGTGTCTGAGTCTGGATTTGAACTCAGGTTCTCCTGACTCCAGGGTCAGTGCTCTATTCACTGTGCCACCTAGCTGCTCCCATCCCTTTATTATTTGTTTGTTTGTTTAGAGAGTGGGCCTCTTTCTTGCCCATGGTCAAAATGTAACAGCTATAGTGACCACTCTCAGTTCCATCTATTGCTGATCAGTCCAGGAACTTTGACCAGCTCTGTTTTCTTACCTGAGCATCTTCATTCTTCATTAGACACCCTGGTGGTCCCCTACTCTCTAGGGAGCTCTCCATATTGGTTCAAGATTTACTACAGACTCTAGAGTATCTTTTACCCAGTTTCTAACCTCAAGAGATCCATCAGCCTCTACTTCCCCTAGCAGCAGAAATTTTAAGCATAGGATACTGTTTGACTGAAAACCCTTTCCTGAAGTATTTACTATAAACTTTTGTACTTTTTTAAAAAGTAAACTATATCCTATACATAAAATAATAATCATAATAATATTGGGGGTACAAAATAGTAGTTTTGTTGAGGAAGTGTTTGTTAAATAATACTTATATAGCTTATAGATTCTTTTAAGTTGACAGCATGGGTGAAGAGGCCGTTCATGTGAATTTAGTATTATGAAAGGAATACTGTAACATGTTATATATCTCATAAAGTTTAAAATCATTTTGATTTTTTTTCCAGCAACGTTCTACTGTTGCTTCTATGATGCACAGACAGGAAACTGTAGATTGCTTGAAGAAATTCAATGCAAGAAGAAAGCTGAAGGTAAGGAGACTAAAATTTTTGAGGATGTTTTTCTCCAAGTATATTAATAAAATAGCAACTGTGAAGGAGACTCGTTTCAGTGAAGGAAACATTTTCCTGGGAATATTTTATGACTGATGGGTTCTACTTGATCAATAATATAAATTTTACATTATTCTGGATCATGAGCAGATGGAATATCCATTTGATGTTGTGTGTGTGTGTGTGTGTGTGTGTGTGTGTGTGTGTGTCTGTGAGAGAGAGAGAGAGAGAGAGAGAGAGAGAGAGAGAGAGAGAGAGAGAGAGAGCCTCAGCAGGAGAGGGAAGAGCTGTATCCACTTCAACAAAAGCCTTTTCCATCTTTTAAGAACACCTATATCCTATGATAATCTGGAAACACATATGAGGGCATTGTGAGGTACCTATATGCATGACTTTCATGACAAAAGCTCAGCCAAAAATAAAATTAGGAAAAGTCTTGAATTAAATGCTTTTTTGATGGTGGAGAAGTTGCCCATGTTTGGCTGTATAAAATCAGAGATATATCTGCAGATGTAAATCTTAACTATGCATGCTTGCTTCCTTAACAGGGTGCCATTCTCACAACCATGCTGGCTACAAGAAATTTTTCAGGTATGTGTGTTTGACCTGACTTTCTTTTATGTACCATAGCTTCTTGGAGCACCATATTTTGGATTTTAAGTCATGTAATAGTTAATATGACTATTTCAATCAAACCATAAGACAGAAAGACTTATTCTATTGTAGTCTTCTTAGGTACAGGCAGTATATCACAGATGATAAACCAAAATAAATCTTTATCAGTAATGATTGTATTTCAGGACATCACTCTGAAATGCAAGTAATTAAGAATAAACTGTTTGGGGGTCATACCTAGGACAGGGCACAAAATGGAAATTACTATTGAGAAGTGTGATTTTGGTAGACCTGAGCATTTTTGAAGGGACAATTAATATTTGCAGAATTTTTAATAGTATCTTGGTATCTTGAAAAAGTCCATGTATTAGGGGTGGCTAGGTTGCACAGAGCACCAGCCCTGAAGTCAGGAGGACCTGAGTTCAAATCTGGCCTCAGACACTTAACACAAAAATTAGCTGTGTGACCTTGGGCAAGTCACTTAACCCCAATTGCCCTCCAAAAAGCAAAAAAAAAAAAGTCCTTGTATTACATATGTATGTATATGTAAATATAGATACATATATATTTACATGTACACAATGTACATGTTTATATTTCTATATATCCACATATAGACACGAACAAATTCCTTCTGGTTATTAGTTATGGATCCCACTTTGTCAATCTGCTTTCTTGATTAGGACTACTAAAAAATCAAAGTGCCAGTGGAACAAATCCCCAAATTATTTCCCTTTCACTTGCTTTTTCCAATTATAAATAAATGTATATGTATGAAAGTCTTCCAAAGGCCTCTTCCAGAGAGGTTTTGAACATTGTTTCAAATGATAAACAATTAAATAACAAACATGACAATGAAAAAGGCAACTGGGTTGGTCTGTTATGTGCATTTTGTCCTTTTAATTTTGGTGTTTTAAATCAATGTTGCTGTTTCTGTTGGGTTCCTCATTTTATATACAGGTATTTAATATAATTGAGATTTGTGTGGGTGAGTTCAGTTGTATCATTTTTTAAATTGTGCAATAAATATTGTGATCAATTACAAAATAGGCTAATATTTTATTGCTATATGCTAGTTTGCTAAATTTTATGGTGCTTGAGAGGAAATTGTGGTGATGATTAAATTTTAAAAATTACATCTTTAGCATGAATATCACATGTTTAAGGAGTGATTCAATAGTCGTTGGTACAGATTGGGTCATAGGCACATCTGTGCATCCACATATAGTATCTTTTCTCTTCCTGTCACATTTCTGTCACATCCTTTATATCCTACTAAACTAAAACAAATCCTAACTAATATAGGGGTTTAATATTATTTCTGAATTTCTCATCATCCATCATTCCCGGTCCACAAGTTAGCAAACAATTAGTTGTAACATCTTGCACTTGATACATTTTTATTTTCAAGTAATTCTGTTTCATTGCAGTACTTGTTCTTTAAAGTAATTTGTCCATAAGTATATGGTTATAAAGTGTTTTGTTTTTTTTTTCTTTTCTTCCTTTATGTGGAATATATTTCTTGTGAGGTAAGGTCCATAGTAACTGAAAGGGACATCTCTGCATTTCCCAGGCCAAATCCCTGCTCACCCCAAACCATTGTCTTCTTTCTGCTTGCTCTTACAATTCTAAGTTTGCTTTCCTAATTTAACTGCCTCTGGGTTTCTGTAACAATCATTTTTTCAGCTCTAGACAATCACAATCATTCACTGTTTTATTGCTGATTTAATTTCTTAAAAATTAATGGAAATGTTAAGGATTAAAACTATATACAAATAGGAAATGAACACTTGGAGGTATCTTTTATACATATACCAAAGGGGCAGTGAGATTATGGCACACACCAACATAAAGCTAACTAATTCATCTTTTAAATTCATATATTCAGGAAACTTTGTTTTAACTAGATATTACATTCTAAAGGCTAAATTCACTTTTCAGCTTCTCATGTGGGGCTGCTGCCAAGTGAGATCACCATTGCTGCTTGTGACAATATATTTGTGACTATTTTAACTCCATGTATTAGTAGTCTAATTGTCATTTAGGGGGTAAGCACAATTTTGGGTGACTGCCCCTTTAGTGGTAGAATGTCCCAGCAACAGGAGGGAAGCTGCTAAGAATGTCCTATACCTTTGAATTTCTCTGTTCTGGTTGGCTTACATTATGATTTTGTCACATCTTAAACTTTGTCTCCTAGTTGTTGTTTTTGTTGTTTAAAGTATCACGTAAAATTATTTTATTCATTTAAAGCCCATGTGTTCTAAAATAAAATGCTTTTTCCTTCCCATTGTGAATGTTAGATACCCCTGAAAGCATTCAAGGATTTGCCTTTCATTTCACCCTAAATTTAAAATAATGAGACAATTTTAGAAAGAAAAAAATACAACTTATATTAAGTGTGATTTTAAAGTAATTTGCTCCTGGCACAATAATTGTAAAATATCCATTCTTTTTAAATGTGATTTCTAGGACATTGTAAAAGCCTGAGGGTGGGTGGTTGGGGTGGGAGGGTGTTAAGAAATCCTGTCACTGTTTTAAAGGTATAAATTGAGATGAAAAAAAAAGTAATGTTTTTGCCTGGAGCAAATTTTTTCAAAGAATCTTAAACCTCTGGAAAGAGGTCTCTGTAATGATAGTCTTGATATGGTCACTGTTCTCCTAGTGGTGTGAATGAACACTGAAAACACTCTCTCCATAGTGTCTGAAGAATGAAATCAACTTTCTAGATTACAGTACTATGGTCCATCTATAGTATCCAGTATCCTCCCAAACAAAAAGCAATCAAATAAAACCCAGCTTCTAATGGTAACAAAATAAATGAGAAATATTTCCAATAGTACCTAAGCAGTTAAAAAGGAGAATTCAGTTCTAAATTCCAAGTGGCAAAATCAGGAATAGTGATGCTGCATTGATTTATCTTGTAAGCAGTTGCTTCCCAATGTGCCATTGTTATAGTTGTTATAGTTGGATAGTTGGATAGCTCACTGAAGTTGAATTTACTTTCATTTTACAGCAGCCAAGAGTTTATTGAAGAAAGCAGATGGAGTAAAGGTAAGTATAACATATGCTCTCAAAATATTTCAGGCTCTGTGTTAATTCTTTTTTTTTCTTTTCAAATGTCAAATTTCAGTTCTTCATCTTTGTAGGGTTTGATTGTTTTTTTTTTAAGTATATAACTTTAGATTCTAAATAAATAAGTCATAAGGTAATGAGGTAATTTGCCCTTTAAGAGAAATAAGAAGAAAAATTACGTCTTGACTAATTGATTTCCTTACACATATTTTTTTAACCTGGCTGTCATACATGAAATCATAGAACTAGGTGTTTAAATCCTATTCTGCTTCACTACTGATCTTAAGTACGACAATTAACTTATAATCCTGGTGAAAGACATAATAATGTGTATTTCTCATCATTTGAAGTGTATCTAAATAATCTGGAAGGAGGGATTGAAAAATCATGATCATGCAGGTTTTACTAGCAGAGAGTTTGCATAAAGTCTCGCTGTTTGTCTTCTCCTGTCTCAAGGCTTTGGTCCCTTTCCAAGATGAATGCCTCGAGTAAATGTTTTGAAAATTAGCCAAGAAGTCAGTTAACTGCACACAATATTTGGTTTCCTTTTTTCTAGGGATTCCTAGAAAACAAATGGAATTCCAATCAATAATGTTTCATACTTTTTTCTTCAGGTTTCACCTGAATTCAAAATAATTTGCTTTTAACTAAACTCTAACTTTATCTTTCAATTTCAATATTTTTAAACAGAATACAACTTAAATATTTGTCTCTTAATAGATTAGCCATTTTCTTAGTCTCCAATCCAGATGAAAAACATTTCACCAACTAAATATTCTGACTTTTGATTTTAAATTAGTATTCCACCATTTGCCAAAGTCAAATAGTGGTCAGTTTATATTCTAGCTACAACACAGACTGCTTCATCTATAATATAATTAGATTGCACAGGTTTAATTTTGCTCCACCTGTCTATGCCAAATCTGAATATATTAAGGACTTTGGTTACAGTAATGTTTCTATTTTTTGTCAGGGTAAGATTTGCCATTGGTTCAAGGATTATTTTCGTTGACCTGTAATGTTATCTTATGTTTAAAATTTATATTTTAATAATGATACTTGTCATCTGAAGTTGCCAATGCAACCTATGCCATTTTAAGTGTAATAAGAGTTTTAGCTGTCCCATGAAGTTCTTCTGTGCAGTTTTGTGAAGCAGGAGTTACATGATTATTGGGGTGGGGGGCTTACCTTGCACTATGAAACTTGTGAAGAATTAACATTTTCCAGAGCATTCCTCACCAAACTCCCCTATCCCGTGCAGCACAGATCTTCTTTCTGAAGACAAAGCTATTTTGTGTACTCTGTGCTTTGAAACTTTAAATTCAACGGGTCACATTTTCTTCTTTTCCTTTCTCCTTGACTGATCAATTCAGAAAAGGAAGTCCAGTTCGAGTGTTCAGATGATGGTGAGGACCTTTATCTGCCAGACCTTTCCTCTTGTGAAATATTCATACTTTAGAAATAAAATATTGACATCTCTTAAAATGCAGTGAGTGTTGAATCTATCACCAACAAGCACTACACCCATCCACAGCAGTACAAAAATACTTTTATTTTCTTTCTTTAAACCAAAATTTTAAAACTTCAGTTACCAAGGGCAGAAATATTGTTGCCACATTTAGATGATTTCTTTTATCCCTTGTCTTCCTTCATGTTGAAAGGATTTTTCCTAGGTTAGACTGAGCCCAGATCTCTATTGGGCAAAATATACAAACTTCAGCAATTTCTTTCAACTGTTGTCCAACGAGTGCAGATCCTCTAATAATCAATTTAGTTGATAAGGCTCATGGCTATGAAAAAAATAACTAAACAATACTAAAAACAACAACAACAACAACAACCCAGCCTCATCAGTCTACTTTATCTGCTACAATCTGCTACATAAGACATGGCCTTAGGATTCCTGTATTACTTTTTTTGTATCTATGTTCTGACATTTACACAAGAGCCAGGTAAGACTTAAAATCTGGCTACATTTCACTAGTGGAATTTTCCCCTCTTTTAATTATTAATGTTAAATCATGGCAAAAAAGAAATATCAATACTCTCCCTTTATAAAATTCCTATTATTATTTAAGCACAAGGTTCATGTTTTAAAAACAAACTGATAAAAAAAAAGCTGGATTTTCCAACATAAAAACAAATGCAGGTCACATATAAAAATTGATGACTTTTTAAAAATATTTTTTGATCTTACCCTTTGTTAGTTCCATTTAGAGGCAACATGGTATAGTAGAAAGAGAGCTGGTCTTGAAACCAGACAGAACTATTTCTCATGCTTTCTGGCTGTGCGACCTTGGACAAGTAACTTACCCTCTGTGTACCAGCCAATGCTCTAAGATTATAAATTGCAGCATATGTGCTGACATGCATTAGTAAAGGGATGCTTCTCATATGGAAGTGCCTTCTATCAACCGGATCACAGGCCTGGCCCCTCCATTCATTTGAACTTTAGTTTTACACATAATCAGTATTTTTATTTTCTAAAGCAAGTATATTTTGATAGCAACTATGGCCACACTTCATTTTATGGCCAACACTTATTTTTTTGTTTTGTTTTAGAGAAAAAGTTGGGGGAGGGGGTTGTTTGTTTTTAATTCAAGCACATTTAAACATTTCTGAGAATGAAGATCAAAGCTCCCTCACTTAACACATGATTTTTTTAAAATTCCATGTTAGAGGATGCCTCAGAAAAAAAAAAACAGAAGGGCCTAATTTTTCACTCTGGAGAGTGACTGGTTTTTAGTGTGTGTGTGTGTGTGTGTGTGTGTGTGTGTGTGTGTGTGTGTGTGTGTGTGTGAACATGTACTCAGGGCCATTTTGACTAAAATGGGGTTGTTTGGCCACCTCACTCCAAGGAAAAATATCAATTATTCTCTGCCTCAAAATAAATAGAAATTAAATCAACTCAGAAAAGTTTCCTTATACTCCATTTATCTTTCAGTGACATGAGAATCATATGCACAACTTGGAGACTATTTTTCCTGTTCCCATCCTAAGAAACTCCAATATTTGACTAAAAGACAACTCTATTTTTGCATAGTTATTTTTCCTAGATAGGAAATTATTTGTGCACTTTTCCCTTTTTTGTCTGTACTAACCTAAATCCTGTATTTTGTTCCTCTATTAATAGCCTCAAGCATCTTTTTTAATTCTTTTATGCCAGAGTACAAATTGATACATTGAGTTTTATGTATCTTGACCTCAAAATGTCAGTTACATAAAAAATTTAGCAGTATAATTTTCACTTATGACCTAAAACACAGAAGGTTCCTAGAAACATGACCAGAATTTTGTCTTTCTTCCTTTACTTGCATGTCACTGAACTCACTGATACATTTTGTTAAAAAGACACACACACAATAACATACTTCCAATCACATAGTGTATATTAATGCAACACAATATAGAGTAGTAAAGTATCATCATTCATAAATTAATTTTGTCATTTTCTGACCTCTTCTGCCACTGGTAAGCAATTGGCAGTTTAAAATGAATCTATGGAAAAAGAAGTATAAAGAAACCAATCAGATTGTGTTGTTTGTTGGTCTTTATCTGTTTTATTTGACCCTAAAGCTTGAAACTCTTCCCATCAAGCCACCAAGTGTGATTCTTTGTAACATATTTTGGCATTTCTTTAGGTGATATATTGCTTTGTTTATTTGTCATAATAATTAATAAAACTAATGAGAGGCTAGAGTCCTAATGTGTTTCTCTCCATGTTCAGGAGTTATAAAGCAGTTTGGTAAAACTATGGATTCCAAAGGATTAATAATTTAATATTTTAGACTGTAAGTTCAGTACCTACCCAGCCCCAGTGCAATGATAAGGTTGGACTTCACTGGTTTCCTTTCTCTCTGGGACCATTGGAGGTGTTACTGTCTTGTTTCAGTTGCTTGAATCATAGTTTGGTAACTTAAGCACCGTGAGTGACCAAACTGATTGACTATAGGGGAATGTTGAGAGGATGTTAGGAAGTTGTGGTTAACCATAGTAAGGGTACTATAACAAATGATTAATTTTGTTTCCTTTTGAGCAATAGTACAAAAAAAAATACACTTTATGCCGAGAATATCCTTTAAAAAGGATGGTTATCTAAGTTTATCTCTTTGACATGCACATTTAAAATGAAAATTTATCCTTGTAGCAAACTCATCTTTAACAGTTTTTAAGGTGTGACAAAGCCCACACTTCAACAGAAAGCTGAAATTCCTAATCGGATTATCCACAAAGCAAACAAACAGATGGTGGGTCTTCAGAGAAAATCTCTTCTGTATTTTGCTTTTGAATTCAGGCCCAAGAATAAAGAGAATTGAAGAACTCTTCATTCGGGTGCCCAACTGAAACCTGGGAAACCTAACTCAGAGAGTTTGAAAATGGTTATATGGGCGTTGAATACATTTGTTCCCTTTTAGAAGCAGCCCCTCTGCCAGGTCACTAACATGGCATCCCAGCATCTCGCTGAAGCAGCCAAGGCCTGATTTATCATGCAGCCATCACAAATACTGTAACTAGTCTATGGGTACCAAAGACTGAACTGATCGTCAAACTTGCCAGCCATCATGGTTTCCTTCTTTCAAGTTCATGACCTCATCTTCTGTTGCTCTTGATCTCCATCCATGTCTATTTTCCATATAGACATGCTGTGTTATAGAGATATTGGCTTACCAGGAGGTCTAAGGCTTGTCTGTTTCTATTTTCTGCATATCTACAGATCAACAGCAAAACCAACGTGGTAACCAGCCCCAAAGAAAATATTCCTACCCCAGCGCTGGTATACCTGGATTCTTCTTTTCAAAGCAAACTTAAGTTCTTTACTATTTTCCGTTGTTTCATTTGTTTTCACCCTTGTTTCGCTTCTTAAGATGTGACTTTTTTTTTAGTGGTCTGTTTTATGCGGTTTTGCTTTTGCCTTTGTTTTACTTTGTGAGGAAGCCAGCGATATGTTTCTAACATTAGATTGTTTCATTTCTCAACTGGACATGGAATTGAGAGCTATGTTGTTGGTAGCCGGTCCTGTTTGCATGCTGTGAGAAGAAATGGAGTAGATTTTGCCTTGGGTGCCCTTAGCCCTTCTCCTGATGAAGCTCTTATGTAATGTAATGGAATATGTAAATGATGATTCCTTTTCTTTGGTCCAGTCAATGACATCAAGGAGAGCTAAGGGGATTGCTGTTAGACAACAGTCAAGTAGGCCTTATTCAGATTTCCAGCTTCCAGCTTATCTGGAAGCCAACAAGGCTTTGGAAGACTTCTCTTAATGAGATCAAAAGGCACTACTGAATCTGAAAAAATCTTCATGTTGCACTGTTTCTCTCTAATACAGACAATAATGCTATAAAACATTGTTGGTTGTTAAAAGGATCTGAGCAAACATCAGCTGTTATCAATTCAATCCCTTGGAAATTGGCAGATACTGAATTATTTTTAATCTTCAAATATAAATTATGGGATTTAAGTCTCTGAATTTCAGAATGTTTCTCACATCATACTGTGCTTTGATAAATTATTTCTAGGAAACCCTTCTTATCTTGGAAATTTTCCTTTAAAGTATCTGTCATTCTGAGGAAGCTTGATATATAGAATTTCAAATTCAGGGAAATTTTTAAGTGGAAAATTCTTTATTTTTCATAATCCAAAGTCTTAAACTTTAAAAAATGTCAGGCATGATATATTGTAGAGTAGTGCCACCTGTAAATTAAGAAGAATAATAGCAACCTATTTTCTAAGGTTGTCATGAGAGTAAAAGGATATTCTTGTAAAGGACTTCACAAACTTTAAAGTACTATATAAAATGCTCGTTCTTATTATTACTGATAAATCACGAAAATGTAATTCAGCTCAATTAAGTATTGTGAGTCTCAAACAAAAGGGCATAAGAGGTCCATCTTTGGGACCCAGGAATGTTGACTCAGAGCAACCCTGAACCTAGGAACAAGTCTCTGCAGATCAATCACAAAAGAAATAGGGAGAAGATTGCAAAATTAGGAAGGATTGCCAAGAAAAAATAAACTGTAATTCCCAATAAAAATAGCAATGCTTATATGTCAGTATCATGCCTGCCATAGAACTGACATTTAAATTAGTTCAAAATGCATTTTTTAAAATTATTTTTTATTAAGATCTATTTGTTGGGGATTTTTTCAAAATTGTCTTTGGTATCTTTTCCCTTGCCCCTCCCAGAGAACCAGAAATAATAGTTTTGAAGATTAAAAAAAGAAAGAGAAAAGGAAAAATAATCAGCAACACTGATCAGTAAGTACACTGCAGAAATCCAAAAATAAATGAAATGTTACATTCCACATTCATGGACCTCCACCTCAGCAGACTACCCCAGGATTGTGTTCAACACGTGACTTCACTCACTGATCCCCCCCCCCCCCCCCGTCTCTATCTCTCTCTGTCTCTCTCTATCTCTCTCTCAGACATGTTTCAACAAGTGGTTATTAGGAACTTACTGCAAACCAGGCACTGGGATGAGCCCTAGAGATGTACCTTCACACACACACACACACACACACACACAAAAACAGTCCCTGACCTTGAGGAGATTATATAGTCTACTGTTTAGGAAAACACATACACAGAGAAACAAATATAAATTATATACAAAGTAAATAAAAAGAAATTTGGATAGTGGGGAGAGCTCTAACAACTATAGGGAGGATCAGGGAATGTGAACCAAGCCTAAAGTGGGCTAGGGAGTCCAAGGGGCACAGGCAAGGAGGGAGAACATTCCATAGGTTGGGGGGAGGGGAGGAGGGAAACAGCTAGTCCAAAGGTGCATATGGAATATTGTAACATTATTAATTTTTTCTTTCTAAAATTTTTTCTATGTACCACATTGAATATTATTCTCCACTATGGGAATATGTCTCCTGTTTTATCTTGGATATACCATTGGGAAAGTAGTATTTTCTTTACAGAAATGTTGTATGGCAAACTTTGCTAGAATCTCTAGTTTTTAAAGCAGGGCTGCCTTTTTTGCTATTCATTTTTACTAATATTTGCCTACATAGAGAACATGTTTGAATAAGTACGGATGAATTATTTAATTCATTCTCAAATATATTTACCCTTAGTAACTAAATCTTGAATTTGTTTCTCTGTTAATTACCAAAATATGTTCCAGTGTTTCCAAAGGGTATTAAGTTCACTCTTGATTTTTCTCTATTCTTTCCTATTATATGATATTTCAGAATTGAAGAAAATATAGTTGGAAATAACTGAGAAGCTTTGTGGTATGAATAGAGAACTAGCTTGTCTTCAAATCAGGAAGATCTGTGGTCATCTTATCTCTGATAAATATTGGATAACCCAGGCAAGTCACAATGTCTCAGTATTCTAGGCAACTAACCCTTTGAGTGAGTCTGCTGAGGTGTATAGGAAAGGTTTAAAAATAAGGTGCCACCACCACACTACAACACTTCTCTCCCTCACCCAAGGGCATGACATATTTTTTCAGTTTAATCTGCATTGCTAACATTTTCTCCATCACTTTCTTAAGTGTAGACAATCAAAAAACAAACAAATAAGCCCTGCATTAGAAAAAGCAGACCTACTTTGATTCAGGGAGTTTCTGAGCTCATCAACATTTTCCCCTTCATTCTCTAAATTGTCTTCATTTCTTTCAGTTGTCTAAATGGAAAGATTTGGTCCGCACTATCAGGTACAATTGTATAGAATAAACCTTAAAGATTAAAAATGAGGTAGTTAAAATGTGAAACAGTGAGTGCCTCCCTTCAAAGCCTTGTGGACCTGGACCTCGAATAAGGTCTTTTGCATGCTGCTGCAGTAGGGAGGTGTGGTATATTTTATGAGCTGATCAGGCAGAACATTTTTCACCCAAGAACTTGTTAGCTGCACTCTCTGAGAGCAGTTAACATTGCTTCTGCTCTTGTCGTGGTTAATGGTTGTTTTTTTTCCTTTAAGTTGGCTCCCTTTGCTCTGTCCCTTACACTAGTAAGACAAATGTACCGATGCAAACTGTTTCTTTCTCTATTTTGTTCTCACTCAGGAGCCCCAAACTACTGTAATCCACAACCCTGATGGAAACAAGGTATTCAGAAAGAATCGACTCCATCTCGCTTTTTTTTTTTTTACAAGATGCTTTTACATTTCACGGAAGAGTCAAACAAAATGAATTCATTATGGAGAATTAGGCAAAAACATCTTCATCGTATCTCTCTCTCTCTTAATTTTTTTTTTAAATCCAAGGACCTAGTAGGTCTAATTTGCTTAAGGAACTTACACCCAAAACAAGTCTTGAAAGAAAAATGGTATACTTAGATCCCTCGTTATGCCTGAAGTCTTTCTGAAGATGATTATGTATCTGAAACCATTCCATCTGCTCTCCTTTCTTTATGCATGTTCATGCAGCAGACTGTGGTTACGTTTTCTGCATGGAATTCTAGATGTTGTTGCTACATCATCCAGCTTTCTGTTAAGACTTTTAACACTTGAGTTGGCAGGGAGTCATCTTAATTTGGTATAGCTTTTGTGTTGGGATCAGTTCTGTTGTCAAGGTGTTTCATTTTTAATTTCCGCGTATTTGTTTTTTCTGCATGACTTTGAGCAGAACGTGGGAGTCTTATCTCCTATATATTGTGTTCTTTGTCTTGTCATGTGCACTTTGTGAAAAGAAATTTCATGGCTCAGACTGAGGAGCTAAAGGCCAAGAAGACGATGGTTACATCTACTCTAAAATAACAAATTGTATGGTTGCTCAGCATGTTGGGGGGGACAAATAACTCACACTTGCTTAAGTATCTAAAGGACGAAAGGAAAAAATTACTGAATGTGTTACATGTCTCTGATTCATTTGTTATATCATCATTTTGTGTCTAGAGGAAAACGGAGTTTACCATCTTTCTTCGTCAAATTTTATATTCAATCATGAGCCATATTTCTCTCAGAGTAATGACCTAGGTTACAATTTCCCTCTGGCATAACCTTACCTTACCAAACACTAAAAATCCACAAAACAGAAAAAGGGGAGGGATAAAGTATTGGTGTTTGTGGCACTAACATTTTAGATTTATTGCACTGCCATGGAATTTAGATATAGAATGTCTTCATAATGCCCAGTTTCTACTTTGACTTCTTCAGGAAGTCAAGGCAATCACACAGGGAAAACAAAAACAAAATTAAAACAGCAATAAAAAAAGAACAAAAAGAAACCCCAAGTCATTATTAAAGATCATCATCAGCAAAAAATGAAAGGCCAAGCATAGCAGCTGGCGTGGATGCTTCAATAGCACTAGCTACATTCCTTGTGAGAGCTGTTGCATGGTATTCTCACTACCTCCATCTTGACTTTAGTTTTACAGCGCATGGTATGGCTGTGACCTTTACCCGCATCATGGATTGGAATCAAACACCATGTCACCCTCCAAAAAGCATGGGGATGGTTTTCTGTATACAGTGCCTTTTATATGCTTGATTTATGCTTGTACTTTCCATGTAAATAGTGTATTCGATGGTTTTGACCATTTTCACTTTTTTTATATACAGTTTCAGAAAAGGACACTGACCAGAGTTGTTATTTTTTCTAATCACTTTAAAAAACGTTTTTACTTCATTGAATGTGTGATCCCTAATTGAAAGCCTGTGCCTATTTTTCCCTCATAAGTTATTTATAGTTTAATAAGTTATGGATGTAATTTTTTTTTCTAATGGAGAGAAATGTGACAGACTTTTTTCCTCTCCCCCTCAAAAAAAATAAAAATAAAAAAGATTACCAGGATCATTTTGGATTGAAAAGTATTATCATATTATAAAACAATTTAAGAAATAATCACATCTCTCAACATTGGCAGTGTCCTTTTATGTGTCTTACTAATTTTTCACTTCATATATTGTTTCATTGATACACGTGTTTGTAGCCTTGCCTTTTCATTATGGGAGAAAGGATCTTACCAATTTGAACTGTTTTCTGATTTAGAAAAAAAAAAACGATATGACAAATAGTCTAGCAGTCAGTGATAGTGTATTTGTTGGAGCCCCATGTTTTTTTATCTCAAGACAAGTTCTTTCAAAATCGGTTTCAATATATGGCCAGTTCTATTATCCTGTCTCTTCAAGTGGTAGAATAGAGTTTGATTTCAGATGTATGGTTCTGCACACAGGAAGAAGTCATAAATTCTGCAAGACAGTGCGGTGTCATCAATAGACAGTCAGCCTTAGAGTTAGGGAAACTCAGGTTGAGGACCTTCTTCTAACAGATCCTGTGTGACCCAAGGAAATTCATTCAGCTTCTTAGCATCTTAAACATCTCTGAAACTAAAAGTTACATACTGGTTTTATCTATCAGTGGAAGCAGTTTGTACATCTGAGTTTATATGATTAGAATATCATAGATAGGTGGGTTATTGTTGTTGGTAACAGTAATAGCCAGCTAGCATTTTTATAGTGCTTTAAGTCTGCAAAGTGCTTTATAAAGATATCTCACTTTATCCTTACAATAACCCTGGCAACAAGGTGCTATTATTATCCCCATTTTGCCATTGAAGAAACTGAAGTTTAGAGAGGTTAAGGGACTCACTTATTAGAATTATAGAGTTAGAAAGTTTCCGAGGCTAGATTTGAACTCAGGTGTTCTATCCACTTAGCCATCTAGCATTCAAACCTGGAAGGAACATTAAAAAACATTAACTCCACTCCCTCCTTCACTCCCTTATTTTTCAGGTAAGGGAACTGATTGACTTTCCCAGGGTCACACAGCTAGTAGTAAGTATTTGAGGCAGGATTCAAACTCAGTTCTTGCTAACCTCAAGTTCCCCACAAAGATGAAACCACAGGTCCAGACCTAAAAGAAGAAGAAAAGAATTTTTTTAAAATATCACTATATCGGGGCAGCTAGGTGGCGCAGTGAGTAGAGCGCCGGCCCTGGAGTCAGAAGGACCTGAGTTCGGATCCGGCCTCAGACACTTAACACACAAACAAAAAAAACCTAGCCGAGTAACCTTGGGCAAGTTACTTAACCCCAATTGCCCTCCAAAAAAAAAGCAAAAAAAAAAATCACTATGTATAGAACTTAGCACAGTACCTTAAAATGACAAGGTATTCAATAGCAGAAAATTTGTTGAAAAATAATGAAATTTCTCATATTCTTAAGATGATGTTTATTCATTTGAAATGGGATTTCCCTACTAAGATTGAAAAGAGTACTTCCTTTACAAAACAGTATGGAATAAATGAGTCTAGTTCAGTTTACATTTTAAATGAAGTATAGGATCTTTGGGTTCTACAAGTCACGCAGCCTATCCCAACCCCAAAATTGGCCATGTCATCACAGCACTCCCTTTTGAAATGGACAGAGTGTTTAGTATATTGTTCCTGCTGAAACCATCCTAGTCTATGTATCCATTTGCATGTGAACACATTCACATTCCCGGCTTTGGGATATGCATGTCCTGTGCACCACAAGCTGTGTTACTTGCTTAAATGTGTGTGAATACCAATGGAAGGCTGCCATATGCAACTTAATTGTGTCTGCTTCTTAACAGGAGTCCACTGAGAGTTCCAATACAACCATTGAGGATGAAGATGTGAAAGGTATGATTGATTATACCCTGAACATCGGGAAACTGAGGCACATGGAGGCTTATATCAATGGACAAATACAGGGGTTTATCATTTTTTTGAGACAAGAATAGTGTCATCTTTCTAAATAATGTTATAGTAATAATATCTAAAGTATGCTTATTGATCATCTTAGATTTGCTAGAAGCTTAATCTAATCATAAAATTTAGAGCCTCAGATCTCACAGTTTTTTATTCAAGAGACATTGCATCAATGTATAAATATATATCAGGTAGCAGATTTCATTTAAAAATATAAGTGGAATATCAGAAGAAGAATAGGCTGTAATGGCAGAGAGAGACTCATCTTTCGAGTTAGGAAAACTCCATTGAGTTTATGTTTCACTCTGAAACCAACTGGCTTAGGTGAACATAGGCAGTTAATACAGCCTTTCAATCCCCCAGACAACTCCCTAAGACTAGAAGGTACAAATGATGTATCAGTGAAGACAGTTTTCATATTGGTGAAATCACTGATTAAGACCAGGTTAAAAAGTATAAAACCCACTTGAAAGACCAACTGTGGAAATGGCAAACTGCATTGTTAGAGAGCCTGGGTCTTCTGAAATAGTATTGTCTCTTAGGTGATATTCACAACTTTTTTGTTGTTGTTGTTGTTGTTGTTTTGCTATTTCGTTATTAGATGCTTTTGTGTATTTTTTATTTCTTAATGATTTTTTTTATTCTCTTCAATGTTTTTTTTCTGGTATTGGCTGCAAGGAATATTCAAAATCCTGCCATCTTTACTGTTACTTCCTAAGGAGTTCTGCACATATATAGTAATATTCTAATATAATTGAATTTGCTTATTTAAAATTTTATTATTTGCAACCAGTTGTTTTGGTTATATTACTTTGTTTCAGTTCTTCATAGTATTATTTTCCTTAATGTAGTATATTAGTTTATAGCAGGTCTCTTATTAGGTTCACAATGTGTTTTTAATGCAAATGAATCAAATTGCAGACACATATCAAATGAAGTTGAACATCATTTTTTTAATAGTTCCTTAACTCCTGAAATAATATCATTAGAGTGCTTCTTTTTAAATAACTATATAGCCGTTACTGGTACTATTTATTTGGTTGCCACAAATAAAAGGATCTTCCTGGAAAGTTGCATGTCTAATATGAACTATAAAGCCAGGACATTTTCAATGACTATGTAGTCATAGATACTTGAGAAGGGAAAAAGGGTTATAGTCAACAAGTTTTCTGCATCATTTTCAGTTGAATGGAGCAGTTAGTAAAAGTTGATAGAACAGATTCTTTACTGTATCTATTGTACTGAATCACTCATCTAAATAAAGTGTGGGGAAGTCAATACATTTGCAGAAGCTGTAGAGAAGTAAAATTTTTTTAATCAGTCTACTCATCAGTGTCTAGTCCCTGTACTCTAGTCAAGAGTAATTCAGTGCAATGTTGATACCAGATTCATGAAACAAGATATCTTTATCAAGGGAAGAATATATTTGAGGCATCTCTGTGGTATAATGGATGGAATGCTAGTCCTGGAGTTGGGAAGACTTGAGTTCAAATCTAGCCCCAGATATTTACTAGTCATGCGACCCTGCATAAGTCACTTAACCTCTACCTTCCTCAGTTTCCTCAACTGTAAAATGGGAATAATAACAGCATCTACTTGGCTGGGTTGATAAGAATCAAATGAGAAAATATTTGTAAAGCACTTAGCACAATGCCTGGCATATGTGAGCTATGTAAATGCTTATTCTCATCTCCATCCTTTTTTAACTTCTTCAGAGTTTCAGAAAATAGCATAACAACAACAATAATTACTAACATTTAAGGTTCACATAGAATTTTACATTATTATCCCATTTGATTATTTCTCATTGGCCCTGTCATCCAAGCAGTATTTGTTTTTGTTTATTTTTTGTTTAATTTGCATATTTCTTTCAAGTCTAATGGAATTAGCATCAGGAGATTCATTGCTCATTTGCATCATTCCCTAGAAGACTTGGACTTCTATAGATAAGCCCAACATGGAACCAAGAGAAAGAATCTTTCCTGTATCTCCTCCCTCGTATCTTTTCTTAGAAATATGCTCAGTGAATATTGAAGATAATCCTTTCTTAACACAATAGAAAATGAAATGCAGTATGATAGGCCACCCCAACAAGGAAGGGAACAGTGCTCTTCCCTCATTCCCCTTCTCTTTCTTTCTTCCCCTTCTCCTTGAGTCTCCCTATCTGGGAGAACATAAATACAAATACTACTCATGCCTTAGTCTGCTTGGCATGACAGCTTTAACCTGCTGTCTTTTCTGACCTGAGCCAGTTTACCCTACCTTAGACCACCCAGTGATCCCTATTTCCCAGGGGCTCACAATATTATTACTGAAATTTGTGTGCATGCTGGCTTACCTTAACCCACTGGTACTCAGAATTCAAGATCAAGAGATCTGCCCATCTCTGCCTTCACAGTAGCATGGATTAAAGATGTGTCTTGTCTAGTGGACATTGATATTTCTGACTCATAGTTGACCTTTCTTAGTAACAGATGTTGGTTCTAGATAAGTGCTATTAATTTTATTTAAATTTCAAACAATGGTCAGAACCACATATTGTAACATTTCAAGGTTGTCAAAATTTTGCTGTCACCTAAAATAGTCTTAACAGGTTTCCCTAGAAGATAACCTCCACTACTTTTGCCTTCTCAATGATCTAGACTTTCCTACATCTCCTTTGAGATATCACAGGTTTAGACACAGTGATAGTATTCTGTGCCAGGTAAGTTCTATATTAAATGAGTGATGTGGAAAATGGAGGTATATCATTCAGGCTGCATAAAAAAAAAAATTTACTCTCTGTGTTGATGACTCCTTTATCTACATCTCTAGTCTTGACCTCTCTTCCAAGCTTGAGATTCACTTCTCCTTACTATGCCCCTATGGTGAAGATACCACAGGATATCCTCAAGCTCCACATACCTAATACTGAATTCAGCAGCTTTCCTTTTAAGCTGTCTCCTCCACCTGACTTCCATTGTACCACAATCCTCCCAGTTATCCATACTTATAACCTCTATCATATTTTGCTTTTATGTGCTACTGATGGATTCATCTTCCTAATGGACAGCTTTTGACCACTTCACTTCACTACTCAAAACCCTTCTACTGCTGTTTTTTTTTTAATTTGGGAGGACCTTTCTTAGCTTCTGCAATCATTGCCTTTAAGAACCAACAGGGCACTCTTCAGAGTGAATCATCTAAGTGTGACCATAATAGAGGAATAAAACTTATCAATACCAATGACTAATGATTATTAACATCAGTAACATTGGCAACAATGACAATAGCTCATTACTGTTTATAGTAGACGGGCAGTAAAGCATTCTCCTCAAGATAAACCTATGAGATTGATAGCATAAGTGTTATTATTCCCATTTTATAGATGAGGAAAGTGAGACTTATAGAGCATAATTACTTTTCTGAGGCTCACACAAATAGTAGGTCAGTTAGAGTACAACTTGAATCCAGGTCTTTTGCTCAAAGATCCAATGATCTTTCCATTGTTCTATACTATACTGTCTCTCTATACTTTGTGAATTGGGGTATGAATAAATAAACAGCCAGATCTCAGAGTTAAAGCATGTTAGACCTGGAAAAAATCTTTAATATTATTATAACTAAGCCACAAGGATTTTTTAAAATAATTTACTAGAATTAAAGAAATATCTATTTCAGTTAGCCACATTGGTAGTACTAACCTCAGTCTATCTCTGCACATCCTCTTCCTAGGACAAATGTCTCTTTATATAGATGCTTTAATATTGAATGATATTATAGAACCATTAAATCAAAAAAGATTTCAAAAAGCCAACAAGGACATCCTTTTGACTTAAAATAGAACCTTGCATAAAATATCGTTCCAAGTCACATTTAAATGTATGTTTATTCTGCTTGGAACTTGTATATGGATGTGCTTACAGTTAAGCCAAGAGTTATTTGATGAACCACTGGTGGCAGTCATGGTAGACAAGGAGATGGTTGTACAAAGGGAACAAAAGTGCTATTTAGTATCTTGTGAAATTCAAGGAACACAATCTTTCTAGATGCTTTAGATGCATTAGAACTATTACCCAAGTAATCTTCATTTTAAATTCTTGGGATTTAAGTCAGAAAAAGAAATGGGGAGGGATTATAGAGCCAAAATGGTGAGTTAAAACAACCCAGCCGAATTTTGTTCAACATTCCCCTCCAAATAACTTTTAAAATAGTGTCTCAAATCAAATTTTGGAGAAACAGAACCAATGAAATGTCAGAGTGAGACATTCTTCCAGCAAAAGAAAATTTAGGAGGTTGGCAAGAGAAGGCTATAATACTCGGGTGGAGGTTTGTCCAAAGCCCACACATGCAATAGCAGCAATGGTAGCTATAGCAGCTTTAGGAGACATCTCTCAGCCCAGAGGAGTTTCAATAACTGGTCAAAAAGTGATTATAAGACTTTACTAGCACTGGATCCAGCTGGGCTGATTAACACTTCTATTGCCCATGTGTCATAGTTCCAGGGTGAGAGGAGTGCAGGTGGTTGGTCACAAGGGAGAAGGGACTCTGGTCACAGTTGCAAAGCAAGGAAGAGCCCTAGCACTTGTAGCTGCCAGGGAGCAGGGACCCTTCCTGTGTACAAACAAGGACCAGAAGAGCAGTGACCACACCTCTCACCGCATCATTATCTTGGAAGCACCAAAAACTAGCAGAACTGTGTGGAAATAGCAGCATGAAAAAAGCTCTAAGCCTCCTACTCCCAGGTTAGCAGAGCCCAACTTTAACATAAAGTTCAAAGTCAAAAAAACAGGCTGAAAAATGACAAAAAAAAAAAAACCCACAATAATTTCACCATAAAAAGCTACTACAGTGACCTAGAAGACCAAGACTCAGAAAACAGTAGTGTGAAAGCAACTACAAAGACTCAAAGAAAAGTGCTAATTGGACTCAAAACCCACAAAAATTCCTGGAAGAGTTAAAGAAAGAAATAAGAACAGTAGAGAAAAAAATAAGAAAAAAAATGAGATGCAAGAAAATTAAAAGCTTAATAAAAGAGGCACAAATATGTTCTGAATGAAATAATGCCTTATGGAATAAAATTGGCTTAATAATAAAAGAGGCACAAAAAATTCATTGAAGAAAAGAATTCCTTAAAAAGCAGAATTAACCAAATGAGAAAGGAGGTGCAAAAATTCACTGAAGAATTTCTTTAAAATAGAATAGTCCAAATGATGAAAGAGGTACAAAATTCTTACTTAAGAAAATAATTCCTTAAAAATTAGAATTGGGCAAGTAGAAGCAAGGACTCTGTGAGACATTGAGAAATAATAAAAGTCAAAAGAATGAAAAAAGAGAAGAAAATGTGAAATATTTTGGCAGAAAAACTATTGACCTAGAAAATTGATCTAGGAGAAATATTTTAAGAATTACTGAACTTCCCAAAATCTATAAATACAGGAAGAGCCTAGACATTATATTTCAAGAAATTATCAAGGAAAACCACCTTGAAATCCTAGATCCAGAGAGTAAAACAGAAATTGAAAGAATCCATTGGTCACATCCTGAAAGAAATACTCAAATGAAAACTACCAGAAATATTATCTACCAATTTCAGAGTTCCCAAGTCAAAGAGAAAATACCTCAAGCTTCCAGAAATAACACAGTTGAAATATTGTGGAACCACAGTCAAAATCACAGAAGATTTAGTGCCTTCAACATTAAAGGAGCGGAAGCTTTGGACTTTGATATTCCAGAAGGCAAAGGAGCTAGGATTACAACCAAGAATAACTTACCCAGAAAAACGAGGTATAATTCTTCAGGGAAAAATAGATAATTAATGAAATAAAGGACTATTAAGCATTCCTAATGAAAAGACCAGAGCTGAATAGAAAATTTGACATCCAAACAGAAGACTGAAGAGAAGTATAAAAAAAATCATGAAATTGTAAGGGACTCAGTAAATTTAAACTGTTCATGTTTCTATATGGGAAGATAATGCCTGTAACACCTAAGAACTTTATCATTATTAGGGAAGTTAAAAATAGTTTACATAGACAGCATTTCAATTAGTTTGAAAGATCTCAACAAAAAAATTAAGGGATGAAAAAGAGACATGAGAGATGCACAGGGGAAAGGGAGAGGTAAAATGGGAATGATTTTCTTACACAAAAGAGGCATACAAGAAAGAGCTTTTACCATTGAGGGAAATATGAGGGAGGGGGAATGGTGGGTAATACTTTAACTTCACTCCCATCAGAATTTATTCAAAGAGGAAGAACACACACACACACACACACACACACACACACACACACACACACACACACATACACACACATACACACATATACTGCACACACAAACTCAATTGTGTATAGAAATGTAATTTACCCAATAAAGAAATAGGAGTGGAAGGGGATAAGAGATGGCAGAGGGGGTGATAAAATGGAGAGCAGATTAAAGGAGGCAATGGCTAGAAGCAAAAAAGACTTTTAAGGAGGTTAAGATGTGGGGGGAGGGAGGGAAGAGTGAGAGAAGGAGTGACTGGAAAAGAATGGGATGGAGTTAAAAAAAAAACAGTGATCATAACTGTAAATGTGAATGTGATGAACTCACCTACAAAATGGAAGAAGATAACAGAATGGGTTAGAAACCAGAATCCAATAATATGTTATTTATAAGAGATACACTAGAAACAGAGAGACACACAGAATTAAAATAAAGATGAGGAGTAGAATCTAATCTGCTTTAGCCAAACTAGAAAAAGGCAGGGATAGCAATCATGATCTCAGAGCAAAAGAAAAAAAAATAGACCTAATTAAAAGGGATAATCAGGGAAACTACATTTTGTTAAAATATACCATAGACAATGAAGTAATATCAAAAAATTTACAAGTTTCTTGGAGAAATGCCTCATTTCTCAAATGTATGCTGTGTATATAGAATTGAGTCAAACTTACAAAAATAAGAGCCATTCCTCATTTGATAGATGGTCAAAGGATATAAACCATTCATTTTCAGCAGAAGAAATCAAATCTATCTAAAGTCATATGAAAACCTGTTCAAAATCACTATTAATTAGAGAGAGGCACATTAAAACAGTTCTGAAATACCACCTCACGCCTAACAGAAATGATAAATGGTGGAGTAGATGAAGGGAAAATAGGTACAATAATGACTGTGAATGGAGTAGTGGACTGGTCCAACCATTTTGGACAATTTGGAACTAGGCCCAAATAGTATAAAACTGTGCATATCCCAGAAATACCACTATTGTACCACAAAAAGGTCAAAGAAGAAGGAAAAGAAACTAGATGTAAAAAAATATTTATAGCAGTGTTTTATTGTGGTGGTGAAAGATTGGGAATTGAGGGGATACTTATCAACTGGGAAATGACTGGACAAGTTGTGGCATATGATTATAATGGAATATTGTGCTATCAGAAATGAGGGGGGTAGTTTCAGAAAAACCTGAGAAAACCTATAAACTGATGCAAAGTAAAGTGAGAAGAACCTAGAGATCATTGTGCACAGTAACAGCAATGTTATAATGATGATAATCAATTGTAAAAGACTTGGCTCCTCTGGTCAAGACAACCCAAGAGACTCATGTTGAAAAAATGCTATCCACTTTCAGAGAGAGAACTGGTGAACTCAGAGCAAATTAAAGTATAATTTTCTCTCATTTTTCTTGCTTTTTTTGAAATATGGCTAATATAGAAATATTTTTGCATGATTTCACATATATAATTGATATGATATTGCCTTCAGATGGGAGGGGAGAGGTGGTCAAAGGAGGGAGAGAATTTGAAACTCAAAATTTAAAAAGAATGTTTAAACTGAATAATTTTTATAAAAAGAAATATAGTGGGGATAAAAAGGAAAGGAAATAAGTTGTAACATTTTCTGGAAAGGTTTCAATTTTTGTGTAAGCAGAATAGGAAAACATGGAAGGAACTTCTCTGGTGTACATCATAAATATAGTATCTCCTCTCATACCCTGTTTTTCTGATATTAGAGACTCACCATTCTGCTGATGAGAGAGAATACAGTTAAATCATAAGGTCACAACTGGCTTAAGTGGTCTTTCTTATCCAAAGAAAAGTAATCTTTCTTATCCAATTTTCATTCTTGTTTATGAATAGTTTTGGTTCTCAATAAGTACTGCAAGTCTCATTTAAATTCCAAGACAGGAGTAAGTTCTTCCTAATATATTTCATCTGAGGGTTATTGTCATTTCTTTTTTTCTTAATGACCCCTCAACATAAATATCAAAAATTTAATAAGTATACCTTATTCATGTCTCTCTTGAAATAACTTAGGGTTATCTTGCCTCTAAGTATATGTGCATACACACATATAAGGAAATCTTACATATTCCTTATTTGTTAGAAAAAAGCTCTCAACATTTCAGTTCTTTCACTAGCATTCTGTTTACAGGCATCATTTGATAATTATCTGTGTCCTTTTCCCTCAAATTCTCCTTTAGCAAACCTGCTTTGCATTCATTTGTTGCTTAATGGGGATAAGGGAACTTACTAACCTCTTCACTTCTTTCTGTGAAAGTTGGCCAGTATCAATAACATATTATCAACAATGTGGAATATACCAAAATTGCTGGCAAACATGATTGTTGTAGGATTTGCAGATCATCTCCAAAAAGAGGCTTAACAATATATATATATATATATTTTTTTTTTAAACAAAAACTCCAGTAACAGCTGAGATGCATCTAGCAAACATATATAAATGCTTTTAAGTCATTGAGGTATACCTAAATATTTATCCTGTTAACCTTTTTTTTTGGAAGATGACCCATTAACAGCCTTGCTGTCCCTAGGTATGGGTGTGCTTATAACAAGTGGTATTTGAGCAAGTCATTTCCATGTAGTATACATGTGAAGATTCTCCTCTGATTTGTGGCCTTAGCCACTGTTTGCAGGCCCTGTCGCTGTATCCCACTCTGCCTCTCCACCTCCTAGTCTGCCCAGCACCATTGCTCACAGTCAGACCCTCCATCTTTGATTGATGTACATCGAGCTGGTCCATTTGCTGCAGCTTCCCAGCAGTCCACAGCTATGCAACGTCTTTCGAAGTTGTGCTTCAGTGTGTCCTTGTACCGTCTTTTCTACTCATCGCTCTTCAGTATTTGCTTAAATATCTTGCTGTTGTGGTTCTTCCCAACAGATACAGTCCAGGGGAGTTGTAGACCAGAAGGCAGCAGTTTGGTACAGCCATAGGGAATGTGGTCCAGAATGGTGTCCATGAGTGTGGAGCTATGCAATGCCTCCAGTGCTATGCACAGCTGTAAGACTTGATCAGGGGAGAAGTAAAAAAGGAAGAAAAGAAAGTAAAACTATAGGATAAAACAGGAGAAGAGATAAGAAAGAGAGAAGGGAAATAAAAGAGGGCTAGAGTATCCTCAAGAATTGTCTCGTTTGCCAATCCCTAGATTGGCTATTTAATAGTTAAATAAAATAATGAACAGAGAAGAAAAGAGACTAGAAAATCTATAGTGAAACTTGCAGGCATATTCAAACTGGATTATTTAACTAACAAGTTTTTTTTTTCCATTTTTTTTAAACCTGGTGTTAGGACATACTTCAAGATCTCCCAGGAAGGCATTTAACTCAATAGGCAAAGAAACCATGTTTACCAAAAAATCCTAAATTTTAGAACTAGAAGGGACCTCAGAGATTATCCAGGAGAATCTCATTTTATAGTAGGGAAACTGAGGCCTGGAGAAGTTTTTGTCCTGACCTGAACCCCAGGTAGATGTGGAAGCAGAGCTTATTATCAACCTCATAGACTATTACTCCAAATGTAGCCTAAAAGGACATCTCAGAAATTCTGTTTGCAAGTGTTCATGACTTCCTGCCTTCAATGCTTACTAGCTGCTAAATCTTAGGCCACTTGCTTAACCTCCATGAGTTTCAGTGTTTTCATCTGCAAAATGGGGATAATAACATCTCTAGTCTCTACTTCACAAAGCTGTTGTGACGCTCAAATAAGAAAATGTATGTAAAGTGCTTGATAGATTTTAAAGTTACATAAATTGCATTTTAAAACAAAAATGCTAGCTTACCTTCCTGTATTATGTCTTTCAGAATGTAAGACAGAAAATGACATAAACAAATGAGTTCCTTTCAAATTGGTTAACACAAATTAGGAAGTCTGGAAATGGCCTGGGGAAAAGAAATGCAATTTTCATTTCCTTTTTTTGTTTTTTGCAATGCTACATAAATTATGAAATTGCAAGATTCCTCCTGTCCTTTCTAGATCTAAATTCTTCTATAATTTCACTTAAAATATGTTTTAAAGATTCAAAAGAAAGAAAAAAATCTTTTCTTACCATGCATAGATATTTATTCCTGTGAGGGTTGAAATGAGAAGGAATAAGTCTCAGGGCTTTTATATTTTTTAAATGTTATTGAGAATTTATTATATTTTGCATTACAATATTGTCACATTGCAATATAGTACAGTAGTACAATATAGATCTTGTTCATGTCAATCTTCTAGTTTTCCTATAACCTAATAAAAGTAGATAAAATAAGCTGCTAATTGTAAAGCTCTCTCTGTTTTAAAATATTTTATTATTTATTTCATTCTTTTAATTTTTTTTATCATTTAACTTTATTTAATTTTGAAGAATTCAAATATCTTCCATAGATACATTAAATAGTAGTAACTGTTATCAGAGCACCTCATGTGCTAAAGAAACTAGTGACATCAATTCTGTTACCAGATCTATTCCTTGTTTGTTTGGTGACTTTGGAAAATTTGCTTTGCTTCCCTCAGAGTGCAAGGATTTTGATTGTGATGTTAACCATGTACAGTTTGGTTTTTTTTTTTCTCCTTTCCCCCAAATATAATAATGTCAGTAGAATGTTATGAGTCCTCTGTAGAAATTAATAAGGAATACATAACAATATATAACCTATATAAATGTTCTAAAATAACAGCAACTAATAAATTATATAAAGAACCCAAACTTAAAATTGAGTGAGAATAATTATTTGTCATAAAAAGTCTTCCCTGCAAACCTATTGATATATAATGATAGCGTGGAAAAGAATGTGTTTCAAAATATTACTTTTTTGATTTGATAGACTTTTTAAAAAATTCTGGCATCTTCATTTTTTAGACAGCCAGTTTAGCGATAAAAATACTAGATTTGGCTTTAGAGGAAATGAGTTCACCTCCTGGTTCTGCTCCGTACCACTTCCCTCTGGTCCTCAATTTCTTCCTCTGTAAAATGAAGGTTTGTATTAGATGAAATCAGATGACCTACCTTCCTGCCCACCATCCTCTGATCCTATAAACATTCATCCTAACAAAATTATATCTTTATGATCATCTGTATTTTCTAATAATCTATTATAAAAAAGCATATGTAAACTTAATACCAGGGACCATCTTCAACTTTTGTTAGTTTTCCTCTTAAAAATTCAAATACAAATATTTCTCACACTTCAAATATGGTAGGACTGACTTTAATGCTAAGTCAAATGCATTAAACTGCTAGGTGTGGATTAATTTTTATTGAGAAATACCTCTAGAAAATAAATATAATAAAGTACATTATCTAGTGTTATTGCATGCCAACTTCCAAATATGTACCCCATTTAATACTTTCCATATTGTTTCCTGAACCCCTGCACCTGAAATATTCTTCTTCTCCCTTCCTACCATCTTCATCTATTTGTGTACTATCTTCCATTCATGGTCCCATTTAAATGCTACCTCCTTTATATTCATTAGTTTCTCCAATTGAAAAGTGATTTCTTATTGTATTCTACTCTCCACCTATATTCTAATTTGTACTATATTCATCTGGACCCACATATTTTTACTTCTACTAGATTGCAGGCCTGTTGAGAGCAACACAGAAGTCTTATTATAACCCCTTCTCTAATGTCCTAGCACAGAACATGATATTGCATAATGTGCCCAATAAATGTTTGTTCAATAATCAGGGGTGTGCTAGTAAATGTTTTATAACCAGATTTTCAGGTGGAAAATATATGCATGGTGCACTTTTATTTAATCTGCATTATTAACATTTTCACTGTCACTTTCTTAAGTCTACTCTAAACAGTCAACAAAATAATAAATCAGTTCCTAATTTGTAGTATTTGCCAACTTCTGAGGTGAACATGTTCACATAAAAAATTTAACAGTCCCAGTATGAGTGGCGCCAGACTACCCCTGAATGGACCAAGAAGCAAGGTTTACTCCCTTCTTACTCTGAGTTTAGTTAGAGAACAGATTTTTTTTTAAAAAGAGGCAAGAAATTCAATCATGATCCTGAATTCTCAATTTTCAGTTAAGTCTCAAGTATCTTAGATTAGTAGGAAAAGGTCAATACTCAGATCATGACCACATAGTAAGGATACAAAATGTTGGGATCCCCTTGTCCAATACTTAACTCCTTGCCATGTGTATACTGACTCTTAAAAATACCTTAGAAAAGTAGTCATTTTTTCTTTCTCTTTTTTGGGCAATATGTAAGTGACATACCATACCCAGGCTAATGTGATTTAGTGGAAAGATTACCACAGTTAGAGTCTGATTGGTATTTGGTGATATAGGAATGAAGCTCAGGGTAGAGACCCAGCCTGTATAAGTATACTGTGTCCATATTTACACACCTGTGTACATGTGTGTATGTATGTTTATATATGTGAGTCCTATGCTTAGAGATCATAGTTACATACAGAAAGATAAAGAGAGAAATAAAACCAGAGAAATAGAGACAAAGACAGAGTAAAGGAAAAAGAAAAAGATGTCTTTGGGGAACACCCACAGTTAGAGATGTGATACAGATAATGAGCCAGCAAATGAGTCAGGAAAGAGAACCAAAAGCAAATAGTCTCAAATACCCAGAGGACATGTAGACTCACCAAAGGCACTCCCCATGGCAAGGAGGAGGGTGCCTTGTCCAGGATACAAATGGAGATGGGATTCCCTCTAGAGCGCCTTGTCCTCCAGAGGGCCCTGTTCTCAGATGACATGGTTGTTATTACATCCAACCCCAGGGCCTTCTCAAAGAGAAGCTACTACACAGATTATACCATTCACAGTTTCCTTAAGCAAAGGGGAAGCATTCAGTACTAATAGAAGTTTGTTGTTGTGGTGGTGGTTCAGTCGTTTTTAATCATGACGGACTTTTCGTGAACCCATTTTGGATTTCTTTGGCAGAGATACTAGAGTGATTTTCCATTTCCTACTCCGGCTCATTTTACAGATGAGGAAACTGAGGCAAACAGTGTTAAATGTCTTGCATAGGATCTCACAGCTAATAAGTGTCTGAGGCCAGATTTGAACCCAGGAAGATGAGTCATCTAACTAATAGAGATTAGTATTATTGGATGTATTACTTGTTAGTCTTTGAGAGATTTATCTTTGCTATTCAGGATTGACTGTTACTGCTTTTAACATTATCACTGTTGAGAAGTTAAGGTATTAATATCCAATAATTCCATTGAAATTAAGTGGTTGATAAGATGACTTTATAAATAGGGATATTTATGTTTTAGAAAAAATTAGGTAGCAAACAGTGACCTATTCTGACATATATTGCAGTTTTTTGAAATGTCATTTGCTTCCAAATTGAGATGGAAGATTGGGAGACACATGTGGGAGTTGAGACAATGTTAAGTGAGGTGCCTTTATTTCTTCCTTTGGCTCATTACTTTTTAATTTAAATTTTGTAGTGTCATAGTCAGATATGCCACATTATTGCCAAACAGAATTTAAATATGAAGGCATTCTGCTGAAATAGAGCTATAAAATAATTTAGGAAGTTTAGAAGAATTAATAGTCTCCTATACAGAAGTAGTAGAAGGAACACTGAGCTTTAATTCAGAAGATCCGAGCTTGATTTCATCTTTGATACTCACCAGCTGTGGGCTCAGCTTCCTTATCTGTAAAATGGGGACAACATTTATTTCCTATAGATTGTCTTTTATCTTTCTTTATAATCTCAGTTCTAAGCACATTCCCTGGAGCATAGTAGGTGCTTAAAAAGTGTTTATTGACTCATGGAAAAGAATGTGCATTGTAAATAATAAAGCACTATTATTTTTAAAGAAAACATTGATTTTTATATGCATTTACCGTGTTGATGAAGTATGGAAGCTTTGTTTCTGTCTCAAGAAATCACAGCTTCTCATTGTTACTACGACTAATAGTTAACATTTGTATAACACTTTGAAGTTTGCAAAGTGCTTTATAAATATTTCATCTGGTCTTTCCAACAACCCTACGACATAGGTGCTATTATGATTCCCATTTTACAGGTGTGAAAACTTAAGAAAACAGATTAATATACCTGTCCAAGGTCTCAGAACTAATAAAGCTAGATTTGAATTCAGGTCTTCCTGGGTCCAGGTCCAGCGTTCCGTCCACTGCACCAATAAAGTCTTAACTAATTCATCAACATGGCTTGTAGGTGACATGAGATTCTTAAAATCTGAGAAAGTGTAAGATCCGGCAGTTCCTACCAAGATGAAAATCTTTGAATATAATTCCTGAGAAAAATGGCGTGTCTGTCAATTGAGGATCAGCCCAGCTGAGTTTAAAAAGGCTAATGAGCAGATGGGCAGACCCTCGTTTGGTTCAGATACTTAGCTTACATAGGCTTACACTGTGGAATACTAGATTTGTAATTCGAGGACCTTACTCCTCTTTCCCCCCAATCTGGCCCTTTCTTTAATTTCCTAGGTTTCTTCCATATTACTCACCTCTATGCACTCTACAATTCAGCCATACTAGCCTGCTCACCACTCCTCACACTCATCATTTCATTTCCTATCCCCATGACTGGTACTGGCTGTGCCCTGTGTCCTGTGCTCTCTCTCTCTCCTCCCCCCCCCCCCGGCCCCCTTATCTCAGTCTCTTAGAATCCCCAGATTCCTTCAAGGCTTAATTCCTAATGAAGTCACATTACTTTCCCTAATGTTAACTGTACCTTTAAGTGATAAGGGGAAGTATTTCTGCAAATGCCTTTAAAGGAAAGTTCTTCAGAACTGGAAACCATCCCTACTAGTTCTAAACTTGTGTTCTGCGTCAGCGTTGAAAATCATCAAAGCACCCCATGTGCTATCATGACTCATTTAAAAGCCTCGGGTTTGAAAGAATCCTTTCCCCTGCCCAGTTCAGGTTTTAAAGAATATGACATGACTAATCACTTAGGCGACCTCTGCTCCAGCAGACTGCTGACTGCTCGAAAATCCAGCACTGGAATCTGCCTCACTTGGCCCAATAGCTATGACTTTGCATGTGTAAGTCATACAAGTTGTTACAGGTTTCCAAACATTAGTAAAGACTGATTTCTAGTGTGTGTATTTTGGACCCAGTAGGGGTAGTCTTACTTTCTTGGATGTTTAATGTGATAAAATGGGTCATTCGTATAGATTTAAGATCATAAGTCTAGAGCTGAAAGAGATTTCAGAGACTATCTAGTCCAACCCCTTTTTATAGAGGCCTAGGGAAGGGGTGAGGTTAGTATTAGAGGAAGTATTAGTATTATAACTTGTAAAGGTTAGTGTTAGAGAAAGGATTTGAATCAAGATGAAATAACTTGTCCAAAGTCTTATATATAGTAAGTGGCAGAGGTGGGATTCAAACCTAGAATTTGTCTTCAGATCCCGTGACTTTTTCCTGTATCCTACTGTCTGAATCACTTGTCCGAGGCCAAATAAGATCTTAAGTGACAGATTTATTAAGCATTGCATTTCTAAGTTTATCTTGTATAACTGCATATATACACATACATAGATGTCCCTTCAGCATCTTACTACACTCACTATGGCAGGGAAATTATCCTGTTTTCTTAGTATATAGAACAGAATCTCCCAACAGATCCTGCCAAGCGAGCAATGCTTTGAGTATGGGTCCAAGTGTATGTTCTCAAAAGACCAGCCTCACAAAATGCAGAGAGGCTTAACCCACAATTGGCAACCACATCTTGATGAATCTTTTCTCTAGAAACCTCCCACCAGGAATTCTGAAATTCCATTCCATCTTGTACTGACATGGTCTCACTTGTATTTTATCATTCTAGTACCTACTGGAGCTTCTTAAGCTTCCCAGGGGTTTTTCTCAGTAGTTTCCTCCTAAATCCCCAAATTTCAGTGTACTTAGGGCAACAGCTGTTTGGCAGCTCTTATAGACAGCTTGTAATCCACATGTGTGGAGGATGAACCAACAGATGAAATCCCAGCTCTTTAAAGTAAGGAAAAATATATATATGGAACTGGGGTGGGGGAGGACACATCACCTCTCCATACACAAACATGCAAAAACTTATTTTATTCTCTTTGCTCAATTGCCTAGGGGGAAGATTATTCTATCATGAAACCTCAACAATAAGGAAAGTGAATCAACCCTTAATTATTCTGTGCCCTATCTGTTCTTTTGCCTTCCTCTATTTCCATAGTAGAATCACGGATTCGAAGCTGGAAGATACCTTAGAGCTCTGGTCATCTAAACCCCTCACTTTGTAGTGAAGAATCAAGGTCTAGTAATTACTATTTTCAGTCTTTCTGGCATTTATCACCTATTTATAGGAATATATAAGGATTTAGGAGTGCAAAGATTTGCTTGGGTGTGTTAGCATGCCCTAGGACAAGGGATGAAAGGAGGAACCAATGGTGATATTTGCCTTGGGGTGTGCTGGCATACTGAGCCAGGGACCACGTATATACTAGGTTTATATTGGGTTCTGTAGCATTCTTGGTTGACTGCCCTCACCCTTTATGCTTTTCCATTTCAACGAAATGGAAATTCCAATGAAAATAATGTCATTTAGGGAGTGCGAGATTTTAGAGGTAGTGCTAATAGCTTGCTCATCCCCCACTACAATTTTTATAGCTTCCAGAATTGGGGATACAGAAATACAATGTCATAACATCACTTGGTTGCTCAAATGACCCTTTCCTGGAGTCTGGCTGGACCATCATCTTTCATTCTGACCTTTCTGGGTCAAAAGCAGACAAGTGGAAACATCCAACCATTCACGGAAGAGTGAAACAACTTTTTTATAGTTAAAATGTCACTGCATTGTTAGGATGGTAGACCTGCTTAGCTTTCTTAGTATAAGACTATCTTGAAGTAAACAGCTGTTGCCCTAAGCACACTGAAATTTGGGGATTTAGGAGGAAACTACTGAGAAAAACCCCTGGGAAGCTTAAGAAGCTCCAGTAGGTACTAGAATGATAAAATACAAGTGAGACCATGTCAGTACACGATGGAATGGAATTTCAGAATTCCTGGTGGTAGGTTTCTAGAGATAACACAGTGCCTGGCAGAGAGTAAGAGCTTGAGAATTATGTGTTAAAATGAAATGATACTAGAAAGTGACTGTGAAAGATCTCCCATCAAACACCAAGGAATTTGCATGCAAAGAACTTATTTTCATAGTTTTTGGTGCAGGGAGGCCAATTATTTTTGCACACATAAATACGGGTAAGCAATGTGCCATTTTAGAAAGTGTAATTTTTATATAATCTTACCAGAAAATATTTAAAGACTTGCTTTTGAAGAAATGTGTTACCGTTTTGTTCCTGCCTTTATTTTGAGATATATTTTTTGAAAAATCTCTTTTATCTGAATTATTACTTAGTAAAGGAGTATATCTGCTCAGGAATATTTTCAATTTGTTTTTCCACTAGATAAGAATGATATGTAGTCAATCAGACAAAAGTGTTTGGTTAAGAAATACCTGTTCAAAACAGAAGCTATAATGAAGAGAGATTGTAAAAACGCAGCCCAAATCATTGTAAAGCTAGATTACCCTCAGAGCAATGGTGAGGATAAAGCAATTTGTAAAATCTTGACTTTGTTGATTGTTTTATATGTGTTCCTGATTTCTTATCAACAAAATGAATTATTTCTTACCTCAACCCTAAATAGGTCTCTCTGCATCTCAGAGTTGGATTCAAGCTCTTGGAGATTTGCAGGCATAATCTGATGCTTTGTCCACCTTGACAGCCCTTCTGTACTGGGATGGGCCTGACTTGGGCCATTCTCCCTTCCCCCTTTCTCCCTCTCCCAGCCCCCACCCCCACAGCCTTCAGCACTTAGGCTTAACAAAATGAGACCCTCATAGATCATACCACAGGGTGGCCAATATAGAAATGTATATGCTACCATGAGTGGGAAAGTAGAAAGTGTGGTAATCTTGGAGTCACTGGGACTGAGTTCAAATCCTACTTACTCTTTGTATGACCATTTAACAAACTCCTTAAGAATTATTTTCTTTATCTGTAAAACCAGAGGGACTAGAGGGGACTCTAAGGTTCTAAGGCTCCTTCCAACTCTAGATCTCTGATTCTAGAACCCAAATGCAGCTTAGTTGGCTCAGGAAATAGAGCCCTGGCCTGGAGTCAGGAAGATCTGAGTTCAAATGTAGTTTTAAACACTTACTTTGTGTGTGACCCTGAGCAAGTCACTTAACCTCTCTGCCTTAGTTTCCTAATCTGTAAAATGGGAATTATAATAGCACTTATTGCCCAAGATTGTTATGATAGTAAAATAAGATCATTATTGTAAATTGTTTAGCATAGAGGACAGCTAGGTGATACAAGGGATAGAGGGCAGGGCCTGGAGTCATGAAGACCTAGATTCAAATCCAAACTCAGACATTTTCTGGCTGTGTGACCCTGAGCAAGTCACTTAACCCTGTTTGCCTCAGTTCTCTCATCTGTAAAATGAACTGGAGAAGGAAATGGCAAGCCACTCTTGTATCTTTGCCAAGAAAACCCCATGAATGAAAAACGAATTAAAATAAGTTTAGCACAGTGCCTTTAATATAGTTAAGTGCTTAATGTAGATTGTTTCCTTCCTTCTCTCCTTCCTTTCCTCCCTACCTTTCTCCTCTTCTTCTTTCCTTCCTTCCTCCTCTCATTCACTCCTTTCCTCCCTCCTTCCTTTTTTTTTTCCTTCCCACTTCTCTTCCTTCATTCTTTCTTCTCCCTATATCCTAAGAACCACCAAATCTTTCCATTTGCCCTGGGTCTGAATTCCCCAGTATGGATTATCTATCTCCTGTTAATAGAATGTGAGCTCCCTAAAAGCAGGGACTGTTGTACCTTTCTCTTAGTATCTCCAGCATGTGGCATAGTGCTGGACGCATAGGAAATAGTTAAATGTTCATTTATTCATTCATTGTCACTGCTGGAGCTGGAGAAAGAGGCTTTTATTTGTGGCTATCAAAGGTCTGGAAAGCAGTTTCCGTGGTTTTTGATTCTTAACCATTAGATGACTAGCCTTGATTAAAGCACTTTGAGATTTACAAAGCTCCTAACATATAATCTCATGTGATCCTCAAAACAATCCTGTAAAATAGGTACTATTGTTATCCCTACTTCTGTTTTATACATAATGAAACTGAGGCAGAAAGAGGTTAAGCCCAAGGTCACTGAGCTATTTAATGTCTGAAGCAGGATTCAAACTCATCTGCCTCTAGACCGCAGCTTTGTTATGTCTTGTTGCTATGAGTAACAACTCACCAATATTGTTAGTCAAGAGTCTACATTAGTCTTTGTTGTTGTTTGTCCTTTGTTCTCAAAGAAGACCATGATGTCAGGGAGGTGAAGCCATGACTTACAAATGAATTGGATTTAAGTGAGGGAGGGCTGTGCAGGGTCACCACCCTTGCTTTGTCCTCTGGAGCCATCTGGGTCCAATGGTCAGATATAGATCAGGACTGGAGATGGCCTAATTAAGCTCTTGCTATATGCTTGGTACCATACTCAGCTCTGGGTTTACAAAGAAAGGCAAAAGACCTTTTAAAATAGTTTACATGAATCCTTCACTTGAGAAATAGTACAGATGCAGAATTTAAAAGCATTGGTTAGAATTGTTGCAGCTTTAAGATTCTAGAGAAACTGAATTCTAAATCTATAGGATGATGAGATAGAGGTAAAAACAGATGATGAAATAGAAGTACTTTAGCAGAGATAAAGGACCTGAAGGACCATGTGACACATGTGCCATCACTTTCCTAAAGAGATAGACTGATGGGATTGGATGCTGGCTCTCAGACTCTAAAGCCAAGGCTTTGTTACTGTACCAGGCAACCTTTAACCCCAAGAGAGAATTTATTCAGCTCTTGTCAGTGGGTCCCTCCTCCTGTTGACTGTGCCTCAGGTCTTTTCTCCTGAGGGGAAAAGAAATTCCTGTTTCCTATTTCAGCTTGATTCCTATTTCAGCTATTGTTCTGGGAAGGGCTGGCTCTTGGAGCAACTTACAAATGTTATTTCTCACTTGATGAAAGTGAATAGAGTTCAAAAGTCAGGCTCATAATTTAGATCTATCTGGGATTAGTGAAAGGACTTGAGCATCTTCCTTACATTTTGTGTGTTGTGGTCACCATCTTACAAGCAGCAGTAAGACCACACCTTTCAGAGTCATGGTGTGACCCCACACTTAATGAAATATAGTAAAACTTGTGCTTTATTGAGTAAAAGATTAAATAAATAGGAAGTGTTGACTGTGGCTACATCCCTCACTTAAACCTTAAAGAGGGAGGGTGAGGACACAACTCTGCCCTTCCCGTATTCTTAGTACAGTAAATTATAAGACACTAAATGAATTTTTCAGCATTCTTTTGAATGAGGAAGGGCACATCCCCCAAGGTCTACCTGTGTCAACTAGGTAGACGTGGAGTTCGGAAGATCTGAGTTCAAATCCAGCCTTTTTCACATACTAGCAAGTCATATAATCTCTCAGTATCCCCAGACAACAACTCAAAAATCTTTTTAAAAAAAAAAGTTATATGGGAACTACATTATCAGAAGAGAGTTTGCAAATGTGGAGTTCCGATGCTAATTGAAATCACAGATTTGGATGAAAATCAACAGCACCCAAAGGGGAAAAAAAGGGAAAAAACCCTGCTGTAAACTAGATAATCAAATAACCAAGCCTTTTATGTTATTTTACATTTTAAAGCTATTATTATCATTTTATCATTTTCATTCTTAATGATAATGTGAATAATATCATTATCATTAATAATAATAAAATAGCTAATATTTACCTGTTGCTTTAAGGTTTGAAAAGCAAAGTGCTATCCATATATTGTCTCCTTTGTGGATATAATCTCAGGGTGGGGGCCAGAAGGTAATCTATGACCTTTATTTCTATGTTCTTTTGGGTATTGAGACCTCTTTTGAAGTTTTCAAGGATCTCTACCTTGTTCTAACTGGATGAAGTTGTTAGACCTGCAATTAGTACAGCTTTACTATCATCTGTAGAGAAGATAGCTCTGTGTCTGTGCTAGAAAGGAAGTCTAGAATTTGTGGTCATTTTCACTGAGGGACCAGTCCTCCAGAGTATGAAACTATTCAACACCATTACCTTTGGTGATATTATTCAAAGAATTCTACCTGGCATATTTAACCTTCAACATAAGGACTAGAAATGTTTTCTCTCTATCTTTCCCTCTCCCTCTCCCTCCCTTACTTTCTCCCTCTCTCCCACCCTCTCTCTGTCCCCCCATGCTACTCCCAGAACATGAATTAATATATAGGACTGATTGGGTGAAAAATATTATAAACAAAACCCAAATTCTATTTGAGCAAGTAATAGTAAATACACAATAGTTAATTAACAGTTTCTTTCAATGAGACCATAAAATGCATGAGTGACCTTAATTTGTGTGTTTGCCTAAGATAATGACTTGTTCTAAAGGGTTATTTTTGTTAATGATAACGTGGAAAGGTACAATCAAACCATGGGACAGCCAGTTGTGTGAAATTAGTATAATAATTAATTACAGTTCCACCATAGTAATTAAGTAATCAGTCACCTTGCCAGAGAAAGTTCAAAGGCATTTAGGTGGTACATTTACGTTTGTGACTCAAAATATTGAAATGGGCACAGTAAGGTTGGAGGCGATATGGCTCAATGCACTAAATGGTAGACTGGAACATTAGCCAAATGGAACCCCAGTGGTTTAACCACTAATTGGTTGAATGTCTTAAATAAGTTACTAACCTCCATGACTTGAAAACTCTGATTGGTAAGTAACATCCTATCTCTGAGGAATTACCTGAGGAAGAAGCTAATTCCAATAAATAGATAAATAACAGAATAGATAAATAGATAGGTAGATAGATAGACAGATAATACAGGTGAGAGGCAGATAAACAAATGATGATAGAATATAGATGATAGATAATCTATGTTGCAAAATAATAAATAAATAGAATCAATAAGCTTATGAAAAACCTGATATTACAAACACATGATAAATAACATTTAATAGTTTACCTTCTGTTCAGTGGGAAAATGGTGCTCATACTGGATGCACATAAAGGTTTAGACATATAGCACTGTGTGTCCTCCGGATCAAAGTTTTATTTCAGTGACTAATACAAGTGTGTTGGCATTCACTCCCTATTTCTGGCATTTCAGGAGACTGAGTAGAGGAGTGAACATAGTTTATTAATTATTTATTAGCTCCATGACAATACTCTATTTATTCCTCTAGTCTTCCTGTCATCTCTTATATCAATAACTTCAATATCTATATCCAGCCCAAGTGTCTCATCCACTCTAGTCCAGCATTAGAGATTGCTAGTTTGACTTTACAAACTGGGTATATCATAAGCATCTTAAATTCAACATGTCCAAGTTAAAATTTATATTTCCTCCATCAAAACCTATACTACTTCTGAATTTCCCTATTTTTATCCAAAGTATCCTTCCAGTCATTTAAGAACACAGCCTCAGAATCACTCTTTACTTTCTTTCCTCCTGTATATGGAATCAGTTGTGAAATCTTGTTTCTACCTCTTCAGTTCTCTAGTCATTTTTCTCTTGCCTCCACTCACATAGCTGCTATCCTAGTTTAGGACCTTTATCACCTCTTACCAGAATTATTACAACAGCATCCTATTTGGCCTAAATGCCTTCAATTCATTCCCCATGTAGCCACCAAAGTAATTTACCTCAAGTGCAGGGCTTGCTACGTCACTCTTCTACTCAGTAATTCCAGGGGCTCCTTAATACTTCCAGATTCCAATATTAACTCTTTTTGAAGTTAGGACTAGCATCTCAACTTCATTCAGGACAATAAGGCATCCTTTATTTCTTCAATATTCTCCATAATGCTTTACATATAATAGTCATCCAATATATATTTCAAGATTTATAGTGAGTGCAAAGGAAAGGGGGAATATTTAGATGATGAAAGTTTTGAGAGATTGAGACAACATTAATAACGTGACTTTAAACAAAACAGGTATACTATGTATTTAAAGCTCTTTACAATCTGACCCCTTCTTATACTTCTGTCTTTGTTATACATTACTCCTCTCTATACATTGTGTGGTTCAGTCATATAGCTATACTTGTTCCTTACACATGACACTCAGTCTTCCTTTGCACTGAGTATCCTTCATGCCATAAGAAAGTACTTCCTTATTTATTACCTGTATTATTTAAGCAAATGTGTTATCCCGAAGGTCAAGATGTAAGGTACAGCACTGAACTGGGAATCAAAAGATTAGACATCTTGTCCAGATTCTGCCTCTTCCTAGCTCTGCCATCTCGGGGAATCCCCTTAATATCTTGGAGCTCCAGTTTCCTTATTTGCATACTAGGGCTAATAATCTGGGCTCTCATCTTCCTCACAGGATCAAATCAACTAATCTATATAGAAATCACTTTGAAAATAGAGGTTTTACTTAAATGCAAGCCACCATTATTATTGCTTTTATTTTTTTTTCTCTCCATGTGTTACTAATTGTCAATCAATTAACAAGCACTTATTAAGCATTTAATTAAGCATATTCACTACTCTGTACCAGAAACTGTAGTAGCTATGTAGCTTTGAGTATTTTACTTCTGACATCATTGGTTTCCTCTTCTGAAATATACTAATGAGTATAATAAGGATGAGAAATTGGGTTAACCTTAGCCAATCATCAGTTGGCTCTTTAAGTCAAGTTGCCAACACAAGGGCACAAGGGGTACATTCATAATAGTCTCCCACACACACACACCCAGAATAATAAAGCAGAAAAGTATAAATGATTGCCCCTTGCATAAAAATAGTCTTTAGTTCTTAGCATAATCCCTTGCTTTCCTTGGAAAATAAGATGAATTCATCTCAAGCATAATCCTGTCCACCTGTCTGGTGCTTCTTGTCCTCTCAGACAAGAAAGGAGCTTGAGTTCCCAAGCTTTCTAGAACTTCCCTGTGGAGAAATCCAGCAGTCTCTTCTGTGACTACTAGAACAACAGATGCCAATGGCTAACTCCCATAAAGTTATGGCAGTTGAGGAGGGGTACTGGAAGGGAGAGGAGAAGAGCTTATATTTCTGGTGATATCTAGGGATAATTTCTGGTTTAATGCTCCCCTAGTCCCAGTTAGGTCAATGAATAGTCCCCACCCTGGCTCTGTTTATGAGTTCTTCCCTAGCAAAATTGCATGAGGGGAAGAAATCCATCCAGACATGGTCACTTCTCTTTTGGATTTAGAGACCAAGGGTAAAGAGAAATTCTTCCCCCCTGCCTATGGACTCTTCAGTACCTTCACCTCTCCTGGCACAGTTGATGTGACAGAGAGCAAAGCCCCCTCACTGGGTCAGATGTTGAAACTTCAGCAACCATTCCACCAGTTAGATGAAAAGAATGCCATCACCATAAGTGATTTGCTTCCAACATCCTGTTTCCTCTCATAGAGTCACTTGCAGTACAGGTTTTGTGACTGACTTGCCCTAGCCTAGGGAAATGAGCCTTCCAAGGATGCCACAGTTCTTGGCTCCTTGTATCCCAGGACAAATGTGTTACTTTTGCCACAGTGTCCTTAAGCCCAGATATTCTAGCTCATTTACATTTGTTTTTCTGCCAGCTAAAGAGGTATCACTACTAAGAATGAGAAAGGGAAGGAAAGGCAGTAGAGAGGGAATTTTCAGTGAATTGATGATACATGTCAAATGGGCCAGTTGTAGCCAAGGAAGCTATAAGATATGGCAGTCATATTTTTGCACAGGTATTGCCTAAGGGAAATTGCTTAAGAGATCCACACAGAATCTGATAGTTCTCTTGAAAGGATGTGCTTTGTCATTGACAGAACAATGGATCTGAAGTAAGAACACCTGGGTTACTAGCTGTGCAACTTTGGACAATTTACTTAACCTCTCAGCCTCAATTTCTTCCTCTTGGATATAATAATGAGTGTGGAAAGGCTGAGAGATTAAAGCAAATTGCCCAAAGTTACTCAGCTAGTTGATGAAAATACTTCTGACCCCTGCCCTAAAAACCTCAGTTTTTCTAGAGGCACTAAAATCATTGACTAGATCTAGCCACAAAAGAAACTATTTGAGAGCTTTGCTTTCATATTCACTGTTCTCTAAATATTTATGTCATTAATCATTGAATGGGCTTTGCCTCAATGTCAAAATGAGATCTCATGACCTTAACTTTAAAAGATCAAAGTCTTCCACCACATCTGGGGCCACCTCCACTTGTCTTTTTTTTTTATTAATAATAGTATTTATATATATTTGAAACATTTAATCTTAAGACCTTGAATTTCAGATCCATTTCTTTCTTCCCTTGTTACCCATTCCCTCTGGGAAGATAAGTAATTCAGTATAGGTTGTACATGTCTAGCTATGCAAAACATTATCATAGTAGATATATTATACAAGGCTACTTATAATTCCCTCCCACTCATCCCACCCCCCACCTGGTCCATTCCCTACATGATCCTGTCCCTCTTCTATAGTGGGTACTTCCAACCGCCCCTCCCCTCAAGGATGCCCTCCCATCCATCATCCCTCCTCTCATCCCCCTTCCCCCTATTCTGCTGTAGGCTGAGATATCCCATTTAGTATGTATGTCATTCTCTCCCTGAACCCAATTCAATGAGAATGTGGTTTTGCCTTTTTGCCTTCCTATTCTCCCCCTCCCTTGCAACCACTTCCCCTTGCTTCTGCTACATGAGATAGTTTACCCTACCCTGTCTCTCCCCATCTCCTCTTGCCACTTTCCTCTCTCACCTCATAATTTCATACCTTGAGTATCCTCCCTTCCCAACAAATTCAACCTATGCCCTCTATCCATATATAACTGTGACCTTATACACACACATTCACATATGTATTCATATGACCACATACCCTTCTTCCATTATTCTCATACTGAGAAAGGTTTCCTTAGTCACAGTTATTGTTTTTCCATACAGGAATGTAAATAGTTCAACTTTGATAAGTTCCTTTTGATTTCTTTTCCCTGATTATCTTCTCAGGCATCTCTTGCTTCTTGTTTCTGGATGTCAAATTTTCTATTCAATTCTGGTTTTTTCCTCAAGAATGCTTGAAAGTCCTCTATTCCACTGAATGACCATATTTCCCCCTGAAACAAAATACTCAGTTTTGCTGGGTAGGTAACCCTTGGGTTCATTCCCAGTTCTTTTGCCCTCTGGAATATTATATTCCATGCCCTTCAATCCCTCAGTGTAGAAACTGCCAGGTCCTGGGCTATTCTGATTGTGTTTCTACAATATTGAAATTGTTTCTTCCTGGCTGCTTGGAGTATTTTCTCCTTGATCTGGGGATTCTGGAACCTGGCTATAATATTCCTGGGAGTTTTCTTTTTGGGATCTTTTTCAGGAGGTGATTGGTGGATTCTTTCAACCTCTATTTTGCCCTCTGGATCTAAAACATCAGGGCAGTTTTCCTTGAGAATTTCTTGAAGGGTGATTTCTAGGTTCTTTCTTTGATCGTGGCTTTCAGGTAGTCCAATAATTTTGAAATTGTCTCTCCTGGATCTGTTTTCCAGGTCAGTGGTTTTTCCCATGAGATATTTCACATTGCCTTCTACTCTTTCATTTGTTTGGATCTGCTTAACAGCATCTTGATTTCTCAGAAAGTCATTAGCTTCCATTTGTTCCAGTCTAACTCTGAAGGAATGAATCTCCTCAGTGAACTTTTGAGATTCTTTTTCCATCTGGCAAATTCGACTTTTTAAGACATTCTTCTCCTCATTGCCCTTTTGGGCCTCCTTTGCCATTTGAGTTAGTCTATTTTTTAAAGTATTGTTTTCCTCAGTCAGGCTGTTTACCATCATTTCATACTTTTCCTGCATCCTTCTCATTTCTCTTTCCAGTTTTTCCTCCACTTCTCTTATTTGATCTTTAAAGTCCTTCTTAAGGTCCTCTATGGCCTGCAACCCGCTCATGTTTTCCCCTGGGGCTTTTGGAGCAGGACTTCTGACCTCACAGTCCTTTTCCTGCTCTATGCCCCCAAAATAGAAGTCTAGGGTTGCATTTTTCTGTTTCCTTTGCCTTGGCATGTTGCCACTTAATTACTTGACTTTTGGGCTTGTTGCCACACTATGGCTCTGCTGCCAGACCCGAATTTTCGTCCCAAACATGTGGGGGACAGCTTCCATTTCTGGAAGCTGGAAATCCACCCACAACCTCCACCCCAGATCACAATCCAGATCCAGGGAGGTTAAAGCAAGAGCAATTAACCCCCAAGACTGATCGCTGGATCTCCCTACAGTTTGCAGGCCAGGAGCAGGAGCTGCCTCTGAAAACTACAAAATGGTGTGTCTCCTCAGCAGCTTCTAGCCCCCGGGGAGAAAGCCGACGCATTCCCCAAATACTGGTCCCAAAGTCCATAGGGCACTAACCTCTCACTTTGTCCTAGTCATGTCTATGTTGATAATTCTGGAATCGCCACAGCTGCTGGTGTTCTGGGGTCTCTCCAGCCGGCTGCTGGCCTTGCTGCCCTGGGGCTAAAACCTCAGCTCATGGACCTGGGCTCGGCTCCCCGCACTCTTTGGGCTGCGTGCTGCTGGCTCCCAGAGTGCTGTGCTGATCCTTCCTGCAGGGCTGCTTGGCTGTCCTCAGCAGGAGGTTAGCTTCTCTGTGTCGTTCTGTGGGTGCTGGGGCTCCAGAAGTTGTTCAGAGTCCTCTTTTACATAGTTTGGAGGGAATCTGGGGGCAGAGTGGCTTGGATGAGCTGTTTCTACTCCGCCATCTTGGCTCCACCCCCCCCCCCCACCTCCATTTGTCTTGATGTGTATCTGGCCACTGGACTTAGATTGTTCCAGAGGAGAAAGTGAAGCTGGTGACTTTGCACGGTTCTCCTTCACTATATCCAATTCACTCACATGTCATGCTATCACCTCCACGATCCCTTGGTCCTCTTTGAGAATGAAGGACAAACAACAACCACAAATATCTATCAAAGTCTGTGAATCAAAATTCAGAACTAAGTTAAGGTTCCATGTGGCGTCACATTCTGATCATTCTGATCACTACAGATGGTACTATGAATAAAGAGCTGGAGTTGGAGTCAGAAAAATCTAAGGTGTGACCCTGAGCAAGTCATTTCACCTCTTAAGAGATTTATTTATAATAGAAAATCAATATTCAGACCTAATATTCAAAGGTTCAAGTAATCAGAAGAGCTCACAAGAATTCTATCCAGAGTAATCTAGGCATTTTTCAGGTTTACTGAACCTGCTAGCAAACTAACTCCTGATCTTCTCCTAAGCTGCCTATTGGCTTCCAGTGAAACATCTTTCCCAAGAATACAGAGCTATTTCTAGGTCTCCTGCCTCCCTCCTGGTCTAAACTCAGAATGGCCTGGTCTGTGAATGCCCCAAATTGTCAATAGGGGTTCTCTTCTTCTCTTTCTGTTATCCTGAGCTGAACTCACTGGTTTATTTAGGAGCCCTCCTAAGCCTCAGACAATCATGAGTCACCACCTTTGGCTAGTGGAGCTGAAGTTTCTACTCCCATCTACTCTTTGAGGTACTTTAGGTAACTAAGCCATTGTCCTTCCCCCCAGCCAAGAAGATTGAGAGGAAGATTCAAGGGGAATACTCATTTAGTTGTACACAATACTGAGATTTAAATATAGAAGCTTTTCATCTCCAAAACAGAAGTCACTAAGAACTCCGGTTCCTCACAATTTGATACTTTTTATTAAATGCAAAAGTTTCAAAAACTCTGTTAAGAAGGGGATCCTGGACTTTTCACAAACTAAGCCCTTATTGTGAATATTCTCTCTATTTTTTAGAAGAGCTAGATAATTGCTAACTTGAAATACTGTGTTGTCTCTGACAGCTCTATTGTACACCGGAAAACTCCTTTAAAATAAGAGATTTAAGGAAGTTTAGGAATTTGAACATAAAAGTCCCAGGTTCAAATCCTAGGTTTATCATGTTATGTCCCTGGTCGTGCCACTTTAGTTTTCTGATTCCTCGTCTGTAAAATGGGCATAATAATATCTACACTATCAATAATACTTCCCAGGGCTTTATCTTCACAGGATCAAATGAGATAAGGTTTGTAAAGCACCATGTAAGACCTTAAATGTCATATAAATGTAAACTACTTTTAATGTTGAATATAGTGAAGGACTCCTAGTTAACAGTGTCCTCACTCTCCTTTTTAGAGATCTTTCTTCTTGGTCTCCTTCTGGAGCCAGGTCATCTGTCTTGGGTTTTCACCAAATGTTTATGCTGCTGAAGCCACAGACAGATGAATCACTTGTTGGCAAATGGAATTAAGCCTTAGCCAACGTGCCACTGGCAGCATCCCTATTGGAAAGTCATTTCCTGCTGCCACTTGGGTACTTTTGGCAGTATTTTTTTTAATATTGAGTACATATTGGGTATTCACCACTGAACTGGCAGAAATATGGATGGGTGAAGATAGGAAATTCTAACCTATTTAACAAAAATACTATTAGAAAAAAACACTATTAGAGAATACTGTAGCATATATTATAGGATAAGGAATATATTATAGGAGAGTTATTATCAAACTAAGCACAGATTTTTAATGTGTGTGATCAAGATAGTTCTTACTGACCTTGATATTATTGACAATAATTCATGGTCACTTGCACTGTTTGCTAATTATCCTCCAAATATCAATTAGTAGGATTTGTTGTAAGATAGAATGATCCCAGTTAAATTGAATTGGGTTGACAGAGCATTTATCTTCTACAGGAACTGCAGCTGGGGAAAGAATATTAAGTTTTTTATTTGATTAATTTTTTTTTACTCAATAAAGGCTAAAAATCCAGATTTTATTTATAATGCATACAACTTGATCATACCCAGATCTAAAGCTGGAAAGAGTCATAGAGGCCTTCCAGTCAACCCCTTTATTTTATAGATGAGGAAACTGAGGTCCCAGGAGGTAAATGGCTTGCCTTAGGTACCCTGAGTACTATGGGTCAGAGGTAGAATTCGAACAAAGGTTCTCTGACTCCACTCTCAGCCCCTCTCCACTAAATGCTGCTGCCTCTCCATTAGGTGCTAATACATAACACTAGAAGTAAAATGATCTCCTTCATGTGGCCTAGTGTTGCCCAGCCTTGATTTTATATCCATCTCAAGGTATCTCACGTGAAGTCAAGCAAAGTCATTTTAATTGCAAAATCTGTGAACGTATACATTTTAGGAGTAGGGAAGAAATATTAGAAAGTGAAACAGAAGGTTTTAAACAGTGTCTGGAAAGTAGACTCAGTTTGCTTGACATATATCTTGTTATATAGCTTGTTTTTCCTGCTTGTTTTCACATTGTCTCCTCCATTAGACTGTAACTTCCTTGAGAACAGGAACTGTTGTTTTTTGTGTTTTTTTGCCTCACCTTGTATCCCCAATGCTTAGCAAAGTCTCCTGCACATAGCAAGTACTTGACAAACATGTATTAACTTGACATATATTGAGTGTCTACTTAGGTGCTATTAGAGACACAGAAAAGTTCTCTGGAGAAGTCACTTCCTTCAAGTAGTTTTCAGTTTAGTTGACAAAGTGAGACATAAAGACCTCTGAAATTCAATAAATGTAAAAAGACAATTCAGTAAATTTAAAAGGCAATTAACAAGTCAAGTTTAATATAAGAGATAATATAAGGCACTGAACTCTGAATGATGGTTTGGCCAACTTTTTCTTCATAAGATTAATAATGAAGACTAAAAACTCTCTTTCCAGAATAGAAATTGTAGGCTACAGATGTGGAATGAAGCAAAATCACAAATGATCACATTGGACATTTTTGTTACAAAAGAGGACTGGATTTTGTGAAAATTCTGGAAAAGGCAATGGTAGGGGCAGGGGAATTCAACAAAACTACAACTAGGCAGTTAGACAACAGATAGGTCAGGAAGACCTCAGTTCAGATCTTGCCTCAAATATTTACTAGTTCTGTGACCTTGAGCAAAGCATTTAAACTCTGTCTGCCTGTATTTCCTCATTTGCTTTTTTTGGAGACAATTGTGGGCAAGTGACTTGTTCAGGATCACACAGCCACTAAGTGTCTGAGGCCAGAATTAAACTCAGGTCCTCCTGAATCCAGGGCTGGTGTTCTATCTACTGTACCACCTAGCTGCCCCAATTTCCACATCTATTAAAAAAAGTGGGGGATGTAATAATAGCAGATCAAATGAGATAACATATGTAAAGTACTTTATGTTGGTCGGTCATGTCCTTTTCTTGACTTTGTGGACCATAGCACACCAATACTGTTCGTGGAGTTTTCTTGTCAAAGAAAGGGAGTGATTTGCCCCTTCCTTCTTCAGTAAATTAAGGCAGACAGAGGTTAAGTAACTTGCCCAACATCACATGGTTAGGAAGTGTCTGAGGCTAAATTTGAACTTGGGTCATCCTGACTCTAGACTCAGCCCTCTGTCCACTGAGTCACCTAGCTGTGAATGTGAAAAAGCTATGTGAATGTTAGGTAGGTACTATTTTTAAAAAAGCAGCTCCCATAGTAAGCACTACAGAAATTCAGAAGAAGGGAAATAATTTCTCCACTAGTCATGCAATATGGCTACAGCAATATGTATCATTGTTTTTGGAGCAAGCCATGTCACATAGCTGGCATCCCCAGCTATAAAATCAAATATCCTTTTTTTCTGAGCCTTTTTTTTTTTCCCACATGGCTTGTGATTCTGTTGCTATACGGAACTCCCAATAAGGAAAGTCTCTCTCTTTCCACAGATTAGCACCTTAACCGTAACATAATTTTAGAGTGTTGCCTGGGGGCACCAGAGACACTTCAAACTGTCTAGGGAAGTATTATCAAGGAGAATGGGATTTGTGCTGGGTTAAATATTAATAATAAATATATTACTTTCTTTTGTTGTAGCCAGGGGAACTGAGGAATTGTGATAGAGTACATAAGGAACTGGTTTTATAGCTAGAAAAACCTGAGTTCAAGTACCACCTCTGATCTCTGGTAACTGTGTGACCTTGGGTGGGTCATTTAAATACCCAAGTAGCATTCTATAATCATGAAATGCAAAGTAGATGCTGATCTGCTTTGGGACAGAGTCCTTCCATACTGGGAGTTCCTGTACCAATGAAATGACGTCTACTCAGAAAAAAAAAATTGAGTTTAGAATGACAGCTATATGACATGTCCTCAAGCAGAAACAACTATACATGTTACCCTAGTCATATTGTGTTACTAGTATAGAAATTATAGTTGTCTCTTCCACATAGCGACTTTCCCCATTGTAGTTTCAGTGTATTGTAGGTTGGCATAAGAAATTAAATGGGGATTTTTGAGAGTTTTATGGAGGCCACAGATGATACACAAAAGCTAATAGATGACACAGAAAAATTTTAGGAACTCAGAAATGTGTAAAATATATGCATAGCATTGTATAATATCAACTCAAATTTTACAATAAAGTCACTGTAAACACCCAATAAAAGAAAAAGGAAAAAAAATCACATTTCTCCGGTATGAAGGGAGGGCCAAAAATTTTTAGCAGATTTTCCAGATCACGGGGGTGTCATTCCCCTAATCTGGAAGGGAGAACTATATCTAAATATAAAAGACAGTTGGAAGAGTGTTGCGCTCTCTCTCTCTCTCTCTCTCTCTCTCTCTCTCCCCCATCTCTCTCTCTCTCTTTCTCACATACACACATACACATACAGACACACACACACACACACACACACACACACACACACAAAACTAAGCTCAGGATTGTTCATGGACACGTATGACTTAATAGCACAATCTTATTTTCTTTTTTTTCTTTTTCTCCAAAAAAGCAAATTTTAAAGATTGAGAAACTTTTTTTATATAGTGTACCAAAGAAAGAACTAAGGTATAAGATGTATTTTTGAACTTTGAAGTCCTCTGTTTTTGCCTTCAAAACATACATTTCTCTAGTCCTTTCTACTGGAGGGAAAGGAATATCGTAGTTCCCACTGAAGGCCTTGGGGTGGGTTCCTAAATTACAGTAGCCCTGATCCCAGAGACCTTCAGTGGCATTGCTGTAAGATTTGATATTGCCTGTCAGCTTTTGTTCTCACCCATCTTTATTCTTTTCCTTTTAGCTCGTAAGCAAGAGATCATCAAAGTTACTGAGCAACTTATTGAAGCAATCAACAATGGGGACTTTGAAGCTTACACGTGAGTTCCAATGGTATTTTTCTTTCATGGATGCATAGCCTTTGTTCTGTTCTATATTGTGAATATTTAAGTATGAGGTGTTGGCTATCAAGTTCTCATTTATCTTTTCCTAAAGAACAAGGGGAAATAAGTCTCTTTCCTAATGTTTCATAATTTATATTAAATGTAAAACATTATTCTCAACCATAAATAAAATATCCAAAGGCCAGTGCTTTGCTGTTGAATTTTCTTAACTAAAGGAATAATTTTTAGGAGACCCTGGATTCTGTTGGTGTTTACCCATTAGGATTCTGTTCCTAATGGGTAAACTTCCTTGACCAATACAGGCACAAGACTGTTTGACAATATACATTCTTGGAAAGTTGGCACACAGAGAGGTCAATAACTTCCTCAGAGTCCCACAGCCAGTATGAACCAAAGGCATGTTTCAAGCCCAAGATTTTAGGATGCCAAGGCAATCTTTCTTCACTATGCCATATATGCAATGGGTCTGGTGTGATGGGACCTAGAAACAAGTATTTGGAAGCCTGACTTCAAAGTGAAGGAATAGCAAACAAGCAAACAAAAAGGGAGAGAGAAGGAGGAGAAGGAAGGGAGAGACGAGAAGAGAAGATGAGAAAGAAAGAAAGGAGAGGACAGAAGACAGGACAATGCCTCCTCTAGGAGGATAAGAGAAGGCAGGAGGAGAGGACAAAACAGGAGGAGAGAATAGGAGAAGACACCAGAGGAAAACAGAGGTCAGCAGAAGAGAGGATGGGGAAGGAGGGAGAATACAGGACAGAGAGAAGGAGAAGAGAGGCAGGGAAGAGGAGGGAGTCCTCCCTCTATTGTTAGAGACAATCATACCCTTTAAATATTTACTGTGAAAACCAGAACTCATAGCCTTCCCACATCTATGGCATTGTCACTTTGCAGAGAATTTGTTGGGCTTAGAGGGGTGAAAGGCCTGAGAAGAAGTAAGAGTTAGACATTTTTAATTTATGTGATAGTAATCCCCTGTGAACCTCAAGTTAAAAAAAAAAGATACTGACGACTTCTTTATTTCAGTCCCTAAAAGCAAATAAAAATGCAAGTTATAATATAAAAAAGGGCAGCTAGTTGGTGCAGTGGATAGAGCACTAGGCCTAAAATCAGGAAAACCTGAGCTCAACTGCAGCCTCAGACACTTACTAGCTGTGTGACCCTGGACAAGTCACTTAACCCCATTTGTCTCAGTTTCCTTAAATGTAAAATGAGTTGGAGAAGGAAGTGACAAACCACCCCAGTATCTCATGACCCCAAACAGGGTCATGAAGTATTGGGACACTACTGAAACAACTGAACAACAATGTGAAGTCCTCACCTAGAGTCCTTCATCATAGAGTCAAAGGTATTTACTTCGATATCTCAGCCTATCAGCAATCTGGGAAAGCTCATAAATATAATTCAAGGTCATTGGCATTGTTCAGAACAGCACCTCTACAAGGCTGGCATGGACCCTAAGGAATACACCATCAATGTTTTGAGGCACTTTAAAAATAAATTTACTTTTACTATTTTTTAGTTTATTTGAATACTTTTACTATATTTTTAGAATATTTGAATTCATCTTGGAAACCTGACTTCATTTAGGACATTTAGACAGAAGTCTCCCAAGGGAATTTTGTTAGGGTTTAACCTCTCATTATCTCAGACAATCCTCTAAAACTAGAAGAATGGGACAGACTAACAAATTACCTGTGCCAGACTTTAATTATCCTTTTTATTTTATATTGTCCTTGTATGTTTTTAAGACAAATTTCTGCATTTTAAATGTCTTCTGAATTAGAAAAAAAAAAGAAACCATTTTATCCAGGTCTTTATAACCAAAGCAATGACCACCCCCCAAAAAATATCAGTTATAAACTCTTAGATATAAAAAACCGTCTGTGATCAAGTTAGGCAATCTATACATTTACATATATTTTTCATTGAATTTAGCATTGAATTCACCTCATTTCTCTTTTCACTCTGGTCATGGAGACCTGTGGTCTAGAGTGATTTAGAACTTTCAGTTCAAAGCTAATTTTTGAAAGGCCTTTTCAGAGTTTTATGTATGGTGATGTGTATGTATATCCTTTCAATCTCTGGCAGCTTTGTGTTTCCAAAATGTGCTCTCTACATAAGTACACTGGACACTTCTCATGACAGGCTCATGAACCTATAGCTTAATGGATTCTGACAAAGTTATTAAAAGTACATTAAGTAGCTAATAAATATGTATACTGTATACCTACAAACGCATTATACATAATTGTATGTCAATAATGATTTGTAATAGACTTTTAAAAATTATTTTCTAGGGCGGCTAGGTGGCACAGTAAGAGCGCTATACCTGGAGTCAGGAGGACCCAGGATCAGTTCTGGCCTCGGAAAATTTGCACCCACACACAAAAATGACTGGCCATGTAACCTTGAGCAAGTTACTTAACCCCAATTGCTTATAAAAAAATTATTTTCTAAAACACACAGATGTACATAGTGTATGGACCAGTGGGTTCTCAAGCACATTTTTTATAGTAGTGAAGATAGATCCATTAAGGCATAACAGCTTTGTGAAGAATGACTTCCTAGTACAGCATAGAATTAAGTGTTCAATAGTTCACTGATGGGGATAACCAGAAGCTATTATTTCTAGTTGCTAGTAATATAAATTTTCTTGTTACCATAGAAACACTGTTCTTTCTAGGTCTTACCGTTTTGTTCCTCATAAAGGCGTTTTATACATTTGCGTTTAAATTTTAAAATACTTGCCCACCAGGTAGGCTAGTGAAAACCATAAGGGACGCTTCCATAAGGCTTGAGCAAAATACAAAGAATAAGCACTGTCAGTTCTCTATTGAAAAATATCCTGAAAATCAAATGGCAGGCAGGCCCCCATGCTATGATTGGTCCTCTGTATAGATCATTTTGAGATTACATCTTGTCCAACAGCTGATAAAATATTGCCCTCCAAAGGAAAAAGAACAAAAAGGTTTGGCAGAGATCAAACTTGATTAAATTAATGAATGGCCTTCAGTTCCTTCAACTTATTCTCAGTGACCCCTACAGGCTTTCTCCAGATGCTCATTATATTGTACCTGTCACTAATAATGATGAATCCTGGATTAATCAAAATTAAATGAGTACATTTGAACCTCTCCTTAGAAATATTTTATGAGTCTATAACAATAGTTCCATAGATATTATCACTCTTGAAGGAGATGCTTCTAATAAAGAAGTCATTTGTTCCTTCCCTGAGGTATTTGGGGCTGGGGGTATACTAAATTGATTCTTCCAGAGTGTCTTTGGTGGGCATTATGGAAGTACTTTGGAGAACTGACTGGTTGAGGAATCAGAATGATTATATGTGAGACAACTAGACTAATTTTTTTTTTTTTGCTTTTTGGAGGGCAATTGGGGTTAAGTAATTTGCCCAAGGTCACACGGCAACTAGACTAATCTTAAGTTCTTTGGGGACTGTTTTTATTTTCTTCCTACAGAAAAATCTGTGACCCAGGTCTCACTGCTTTTGAACCTGAAGCCTTGGGTAACTTGGTGGAAGGAATGGATTTTCATCGGTTCTACTTTGAAAATGGTATATTTCTACCTTATTAAGAAAAAAAATTACATGATTTCCCCCCCCAGGTTCTTCTTGGCTTCTTCCCAAATGGAATCTTCTTTCTAATTATATCTGAAGTAGGAATGTTTTCCTCCAGGGCAGGTTTATGCATTATAGGAATATGTCTTTATTGAAATAGGAAATGAATGATAGTTATATAAATTCTCACTTTCTATAAAATACCTATATTTTTAGGATAAATGCAACACTATGAAATCTAGCCATATAGTTAGGATAGAAATTACCAATATGCCTCCATTACATGAAACCTAATGAACACATATATACATATATATATATATATATATATATATATATATATATATATGGGGTTTTTTTCAGTTCTCTATGAGCAGTAGGGAAGAAATCTTTGAAAGCATGTAAAGTGCTTATATTCTCAATACAGGATAGATGGAAATGATTGATAACATGCTAAATTTGCAAGAATATCCATCATTTTGAAAGAATTGCACAAAGGAAATAAAATCTAGAGGTGATTTACTAATAATCCATATCCCAAAGCATTGCAGATAATAAAGACTCACAATGAGCTTTACAATGATATTTTTTTCTTGATCAAAGGAAAATTATTAAAGAACAGAAGGTTCATGCTAAGAGTAGGACCACAGAATTCACTTTTGCTAGAATTCTCTTTAGAAAAGTTCCCTTAGATCAGAAGTTCTTCTCCTCCATTAGACTGTCAGCTCCTTGAAGGGATCATTTCTCTTTTGCCACTTTTTACATCCTAGCACTTACCACAGTGCCTACCATGTAACAGAGGCTTAATAAATGTTGATTGATAGATCAATTGAGGTGTGTGTGTGTGTGTGTGTGTGTGTGTGTGTATGTGTGTATTATGCTCCACTTTGACAGTCTGCTAAACCCTATGGACCCCTTCTCAGAACAATGTTTTTAAATAGTTGAAGAAAAAGCTAAATTCCATTTACAGATTAGTGGGGAGGGGGGCAAGATGCTTTTTTTTTCCCATCCAGGTTCAAGGACCACCCCACCACCCACCTACATACACAAACACCTGAAATCTATCCACTTGGGAATATATGGATCCTAGGTTCAAAAGTCCTGACATAGATTTTAGAAATTCATCCTGTTCATCCCTATCTCCCAATCTCTGGAAGTCACATTAAAAAACAATACCTTCAAGGGCTAAATCTATGATCCTGTGATTCTTTTGTTTCCATATGTCTTATTGATGCTAAACATGTCTCAAACAAGAATCAAGTCTTTTGGCAATGGATTTTTGGTGATATAAAAAACAAAGTTTTCTCATCAATTATTTTAATTGCTTTCTGACCAAAGCTACTAGATTAGCATAATTTAAAAAAAAGAGAGATCTAAATTCTTTATGTGCGTAAATCTGGACAGTTCAGTAATTGGTTACATGCTTTCATCCAAGCTAAAATAAATATTTTTTCTTCTTCTACACTGTATTTCCCTAAACTTTCTTTTAGAATTTCACCATCAACGACAGATATTTATTAAGTGCTTATTATACTAGGCTAGGCACTGTGACATGTGCTATGGATATGAGAAAAAGCAAAAGTACAGCCTTTGCCCTTAAGGAGCTCCCATTCTATTAGAGGTACAATGCAAAACCACTGGACAAAATGCCAGTTATATACAGTGTAAATGAGAAAAAATCTCAGAGAAAAACCATTGGTTTGGGGGAGGGGCATTCATTTCAGTGGAGGCAACTAATATGTTGAATGGAAGAACCTACCTCCAAGAAAGATTTTGATAGGCTGAAACAGTGGGATGAATTTCATAAGATGAAATTTAACAGAGCACTACACTTGAGTTAAAAAAATAAAAGCACAGTAAAGAAAGGGAGATATAGTTAGATGCCTAGGCATCTTAGTATGCTCCAAATTCACTATGACTTAGTGGTGTGACCTGGCAGTCAGAAAAAAGTAATACAATCTCAGGCTGTATTAATGGAAGCTTGCCTTCGAAAGGAAAAATTGCTTTTTATCTAACTAGACTCTGCTCTGATCAGACTGCATTCACAGTCTTTTGTTTATATCTGGGTGGTACATTTTAGTAAACACATTGGCAAGCTGGAGTGCGTCCAGCAGATGGCAACCAGCATACTGAGGGGACTCAAAACCATGCACTAACCATGGATAGCACTGGAAATGTCATGGGTAACATAAAAGAAAAATGTCATGGGTCATCGTCAATTAAAAGGCATCAAAATGAACTGCCTGCTTAAAGAGCTCTTGCTGGTTATCAGCAAAGCACTAAAGGATGTTAGAGCTATGTAAAGTACCTGCCTCATCCTAGAGATCTACTTTACTAATAAGGAAGAAAGATAGCTTTCTGGGAGACCACAGGATATCCTGCCATCTGCTCCAGCATGTTCTGCATTGACAACATGGGCTGGTGACAATCACGTTACACCTGCACCAAGCAGCCACTTGGCTTTCTATAATGTGTTTTATCACTTCCTTTTCCTCTGAAGTCCCTATTGCAGAAAGGGGAAAAATGTAGCTAAAAACATCTCTCTTTTATCTCCCTCGTGTGAGAACAAAAAGATGAAGTTATTTTTCTTCCTGGAATTTCATAAAGACACACATATTGAAACGGAACTTCATAATAGTGATCCCTCCAAGAGGGCTTGATTGCTGAACTTACAAATTCAGGAGCTAATTTATAAAATCTTAGAAGGGACTTCCTGTGGTTGTAATGTGTATCGATGCCGTGTATTGATCACAGACGTGGCGACTACCTTTCATACTATTGATCTTTTTCTGGTCTTTTCCTTTTGTTCCCTCATAGCTTTGTCCAAAAGCAATAAGCCAATTCACACCATCATTCTGAACCCTCACGTCCATCTGGTGGGCGACGACGCTGCCTGCATAGCATACATCAGGCTCACGCAGTATATGGATGGCAGTGGAATGCCAAAGACTATGCAGTCGGAAGAGACCCGAGTCTGGCACCGCCGTGACGGAAAGTGGCAAAATGTTCATTTTCACCGCTCGGGTTCACCAACAGTACCCATCAAGTAAATATTTCCAGGCCGTCAGCTTCTCTGATAATATGCCCATGGTCAGCTCTCTATAATCTTCTGTTGTTTATAGCATGGCACATATTATATAATGCTGGTAGTATTTTTGGTTTTTTGGGTATATACATATATAAGTGTATGTATATGTATATATTATGTATGTGTATGTATATATACATACATATATACACACATATGTGTATATATACGTGTGTGTGTGCGTGTGTGTGTGTGTGTGTGTGTGTGTGTGTGTGTGTGTGTGTATAATGCCTGGAAATACCGAGGATCTCACACCTCTCTGCAAAACTCACTCAGTTCATTTATGAACTGAAACTTGGTACAACAAAACTGAACAGAAGTATAGAACAGGACCTTGAGGCTGCTTCAGCAAAATTAAGGCACAATATAATTAGCCAAGTTATTCACTGCTCTGTTGTCATTGTTGGAAGTTTGGGTGTAGAAGGAAGGAACAGGGAGGAGTCTCTTTAATGACCACTGGAAACCAGGAGATCAGTTTGTAACCTAGTTTAAAAAAAAGAAAAGAAAAGAAAAAGGGACACCAGGAGCAAGGTGAGAGCAGGGGATGGAGTTACTGCTAGCTAATTAAAAGTAAAAAGGAGTATTAGAAATCAACATTAATGGGACTGATTATAGGAAATAAATAGAAATTTTCCCATGTTCAACTCTGTATACATTTCTATTCTAAATCCCAGATTTGATCAGTGAACTAATATCTGTGGGAGGAAGGAAGAAGGGAAGGAAGGAATGAAGGAAGAAGAAGGAGGAGGATGGGGAGAAGGAAGGAAGGAAGGGAGGGAGGGGAAAAAGAAAGAAAGGAAAGAAACTGCTGGACTTGGAACCAGAGAAGTGAGGTTAAAATACAGACTCTGTGAGTTACTACCTACATGATCTTGGCCAAGTCAGTTACCCTCCATGAGCCCTATTTTCCTTATCTGTGAAATAGTGGGAGGGATTTGTATCAGAATATTTCTAAGGTATATTAACATATAGATGTATCAAATCCTATAATATGTGCCAAAGTTATTTGGGAGCCATGGAGGCAAAGTTTCCTGCTCTCAGGAGTTGGGCACACATAAAAAAAAAATAGTTCTAAGTGAGGTGAGGCAGGAAACTTCCAAAGAAAGGAGAATCCTCAGAGGTTTCCTGGGTCTTTAACCGGACTTTGAAGAATATTGCAATCTGAAAAGAGAGTGTGTGGACAAGGATTAAGTGAAGCATTTTGGGCTTGAGAAGTAACATAATGATCCAAAGGTATGAATGGACATAATGTAATGATGAGTTCGAAAAAACCTGGCCCAACAAGAACAGAGCAGAAGTAGAAATAACAATGATTATTAAATGATTAAGAATTGTGACTAAAATGAAATAATTATTGCAGGACTACATTATGGAAGGTAGATAAAGCACAGCTAAAATGTTTAGACTTGGTATGTAGGACAGTGGGACCAAAGATGGCACCCAAGGTCAGACTGTATCTACCATCTGTTAGCCTTTAAGTGGAGAGGAGGTGGCAAACAGAATGCAGCAAGTAGTTCATTCCATCGTCCACCTTGTTATCCCATAGATATCCCTTGATAGCATATCTCAGTATGCCCTACTGCCAAATCATGATGGATTCTCAGAGAGTCTCCTGTTAGAATGAGACATTTACCAATCATCACTGAGTTTGTGATCCAGTAGTTGACTTAGAAATTTAAAGAGATACAGTACTGTCCAAGGGGTGAAAGTAAAATTTATATGAGAGGATTTATTTTTAAAAGATTCCGTTTAATGTCATGTGGCTTAAGACAGTAGTCCTCCTGAAGGGGTGATCTTGTATTTACAATGGGAAAGAGAATTTCTCAGGAAGCATCTCTTTGGTCAAAATTGTTGAGGCCTGGAAGTTGTACCTTTGGTTCCCATGGGTCTTGTGACTTATTTGCTCCTGATATGGTATGATTGGAGCTGATGACTGCCAGCTGCACTATGATGAATGTGTTGTCATGCAAAGATGACTGAATTTGAAGTCAGGAGACCCAGGTTTGAATCAGTGCTGTGTGACATTACCTTGGGTAAGTCATTTCATCTTTCTCAGCCTGTTTCCTGATTTCATAAACTGGGATTGGGATAGATGATCTTAAGATCCCTTATAATTCTCAACCTTATTCTCCTATGAGGATATTTTATCCTGCATTATTTCCAACAAAGGGCATATGGGGTCTTTCAAAAATACCACAACCATGGCAAGTCTCAAGACACCCAAAAAGGGTGTCTAGCATTCTTTGTAGTAAAATGTGCTTTAATGGTAATGAGACTTAAGAAGGAATCTTCTTCAATGTAACTTTGGGTCACAGCCATTTTAGAGCTCCCTAAAATGGTGTAATTGTCTAATTATGACCCAGAACAGAATTTTAGATTACAGTCACAGAATCTAAAGTTTTGTTCTGGGTCATAATTAGACCATTCTCAATGATCTATACCAATAAAAGAGCAGAGGTGAGACTAAGGAGAGTAAAAGACCGTCCAAAAATTTAGATTAAGCTTCAGAATGTATTTAATTTCTGAATGTTCTGCAAATCAACCTAATAAGCATATATTCAGTAGCCCTTTGTGCCAAGGACTGTGCTAAGAAACAGAAATTACAAAGACAAAAAAAATAATTGAAAACAGTCTCTGACCTCAAGGACCTGACATTCTATATTCTAATTTACTGGTTTCACTTCCTCATGCATTGTTTTGGTTAATTTTCCAAAATGACTTCTTTACCCAAGTCTGTACTTTAAAGGAGAGGTCCAGTGATGCTAGCAAAAATCGGTTTGGGAGCAAAAACAATTTGTGTATGTCTGTAGAGAGGATGATTCAGAAGGATAATTGAGGGTTGAATAAAATTCTTGCTGGTGCTGTAACTTTATTAGAGTGATTTGCTTTTGAAATATGGGTGGGTCATACTTTCACAGGGGGATCCACTGCTGTGTACAGGACTGTCTGATGTGTGCCTCACTAGGAGAAATGACCTTTGTAAGGAAACATAACCCTGGTTCTGTGTGAGAAGGAACCTCTTGTGAAATTTTTTAAAAATCCTTTGTTTTCCTCACTATTGAGAATATAAATGTCAAATTACTTCCTCAGTAATCAGAGAAAGGTGTTTACCCAAGACTTTCCTGACAGACTTTGGCCATCAGGATGCATCAATTACACATATGTGAGACATCCCTTTACAATATTCGTTTATTTGACTGAGGAAATGCCTTCCTTCTTTAAAAGAGAAGGAAAAACCTTTTTTTTTTTTTCTGGTATACAGTGATCAGTTGTCGTCTGCTCTGTATCATAGGTCCTTTTGAGTGGACTGATAGATTATCATACCTGATTTCTCATTTAATATCCTTTCTGTTCAACATGATCAATTTTCCTTTATGGCTTCAGATTCCCTCCCCCAACTATACTTCCAGTCTCTTATCTTCTATAGTAAAAGTTAAAGTCCCTCAGTATCCTCTGTGGCCCAGTAAGTGACAGGATTTTGATAAACAACAATATAATTTGTTTTTCCCCCCTTTCTCCTTTCAGCTAAAAATCAACAGTACCACTTCTGCATTCTCTGTCTTCAAGGCACCTGGATGGTAACCACCCGGGCGGGCCTATCCTTCTCTTCATGCATGTTTCCAAATGCATGAAGCTGTGATGGTCCTACCTGTAACAATGCATTTGTGATGCCTCATTTTGTCATAATATTCCATCTCAATGTTTTGTTCGCACTCTATCAAAGGGGGTGTTTCGTGCAAATTAAAATCAATGTCAGCAAACAAGGGGAGGGAGGGTGGGGGGAGAAAGAGAAAACGCCACAACTACATGTTCCAAGCATAGTACAAGCATCATTTTTCTATTTATGCCAAGTTTTAACAGCCTTCAGAACTATCATTCTCTAAATGATAGCTTGTAAAAGAAATATTCATCAAAAAATGTCTATGCCATATCTGTCTGTTTCAGTTTGTTTAAAAAAAATCAAAGGCAAAAAAATCTCTTCAGTTTTCTGTTGTGGTCATAGTTGAAATGAATGATATTTTTGTTGGTGGCTTTGGATTGTGACAATAATGTGGACAAAATCAATGATGAATGTGGAAACAAAAATGTGCTGGCTGGGTATCAGCCCGAGCCGTCTTAGTTCTTGATCAAGCTGTGTAAACTGGAAAAACTCACATCACTTACTAGCTTGATCTCCCTAGGATATACTTCCCCTCTTCTGCTTAATCAGCTGTGTCTGTTCCTTCTTCCTCAAGTCTCCACCCTCCAATCTCTTTTCCTTCAGGGTGAGGATTTGCAGTTAGTGAGAAAAAGTCTAAAGGCAACATGAGGTGAAGGAAAAAATAGGGACTTAGGGAAAGAGGTAAAGCAGAGAGCTTTTGAGCACTTTCAGGGTGTACAGAATTTTATTAGAGAATCCTAGATTTTTTTTAACATTGGTTATATTCTAGATTGGGCTTAGATATTCTAAATCTTTTAGAAAAAAATTATATATAAATATATATATATAGGCTTTTAAAAAGCTGAAGATGAAAAGATATAAGCTCCTGTTTGAGTCAATCAATTTCTTACTCATCTGGATAATCATTGCAATCATACCAGGATCTTCAAGACTTTTAGCACAACCACTGTGTGCACACGGGCTCCCTTTGTACACCACTGGGCATGAATGGCGGGGACTTCTCTTGCATCACTAGGGATTTTTCTATGACTACCAAGCTCTAGAAAATAAGCAGGGAAAATGTTTTTTGTGTTGATACACATCTTTTAGCCCATTCTGTGCAGTTTGACTGTCCTCCATCTTCTCTCCTTCATTGTAGTTTCTGAAAGCAGTTAGTTTTTCAGCTTAAAACAAAAAAGGGGGGGGGGGGAACGATGCAAATGGCAGGCAAGCTCAAGGGTGGACTGGGAAGAGAGCAGAGTATTGCTCCTTGTGTTTTCTTCTTTGCCCCGTCCTGCAAAGCTTCCTCCCTTTCCCGTGATGCTATATAGTGCATGCTATCTGCATTGTCATTTTTTTTAAGAACTCACAACCCTCTGAAACCTGTTTTTAAAATCAAAAATTTCCTGATTTGTATCATTAACCCTTTTTGTGTCAGTTACTAATCCAAGCAATCCTTTATGCCCTTAGATGTTGTTACTAGTGGATGTGTGGTAGATGGATTGAAGCTTTTCTGATCATTATTACATAACTTAAAATGATATATATTTAAAATACACATATACAGTAAATGTATTGAGCCATGTTAACCTGCCAATGAGATCTGTGAAAAAGAAAAAAACAAAAATGTAACGGCCTCTTTTTTCTTCTTCCCTTTTAAATTTCTATCACATTTTTTTTTTGTGTGAAGCGGCTGTAAGTAGCACCAGTGTATTTTTAAACATGTGTAGAGTGGTGGGTTTATTTGTTTTTGGTTTTTTTACACTTTAACATAGCATGTGGTGTTGAAATGTTACTGTAGCTCAAGCCTATCTTCCACACCAAGGTGGGAAGAAATCGTGATTCATTCCCTCCACCACAATCAAATATATACGTATCTCCTGTTATTTTGAAACACTGCAGTTTACCATGGGACACTGTATATATTTCTTGCCATAATGGTAAATGACTGATTGATATATTTAAGAATTAATAAATTTGTGATTTCTGCTGACAATGTTGCCTGCCCATCATTATTTCTCAGGAAAAGGTGATGGTGTGTTTGGGGGAAGAATGTCCTAGGACAATGATTACCAGGAGTTTATGTTTTAACAACAACAACAACAAAATGTGTTTTGAATCCCCAGGGCAATTGAATATACTATTTATTATATTCTTTATAATTATTTACTGTTTCAGCTACCATTAAAGAATTTTTAGCGGTTAGTGAATAAGCATTTATTATGTGCCTCTTGCATACCGGGCACTGTGCTAAGTGCTAGGGGATACAAAGAATGGTCTCTTGGACCATTATCACGAACCCCCAAAGGGGGTTGAAAAACCACTAATTTGGGAATCAACATACTAGGAAAATTAGACAACACTTGATTCACCAAGCATTTATTAGGTGCCCACTGTGTGACAGGCTCTCAGGAAGCATAGATAGGTGGGGAGGTTGGAAGGGTGAAAGAAAAAGTGGGCTAACAACATCTACATAGGTAATTAAATGAAAAATCTAAACTAAACACAAAGGAATTGGAGTGGGGAAAGAAGTACCAGAAAGTAGGATCAGCCAAGGCCTCATGTAGGAAGTGGAATGTTAGCTGAGCCTTGACAGAATATAACTCAATTTCCCCTGTGAAGCTGGGATGGAATAGTTGAATTGCATTTTATTGTTGCAGCTATTAATATATCAGTACTTGGTGTTAATGGAGTGTTAAATGCTATATGTTCAAGTGGCCCAGTGCCTGCATACACAGGAGGCCTGAGGAATTTCCCTCCTAGCCAAAAAAAAAAAAAAAAGGCAGTTAAAATTGCTAAATTATATGGAACTGTTTCTTCAGGGGGTAAATAGCTAGCATCTGTGAGGTATGTAGTCTATAAATAAGGAATAGGGACTGTAACTGTGATTTCATTTGATTAGAGAACTCCTGGGTGAGAAAACTTCATCTACCAATACTGGTCAGCAACTTCTCTCTAATGTATAGCCATAGACCAGGGGGTCTTAATCTGGGGTTAGTGAATTTTCACAAAGTACATATTTTGATAACTATTTCAGTATAATTGGTTTCTGCAATACCAAGTATTTTATTTTATGTATTTAAAAGCAGCATGGAGAGAAGAAAAAAGTTACATGTTGACTTTATTCTATATTATTTATATTTATTATATATTTAAAAGGAATAGCAAGTTGTATATAATAGTAATTTCATGCACAGTCATCTTTTTCTTTTCTACTATGTTATGGAAATTTTTTTAAATGCCTAAGTTTAAAAATAACATTTAAACATTTTTGTTTCTTTAAAATTTTTTAATTTAATTTTAAAATTTAAATAAATTTTTATTTATTTTATTTAAATTAATTTTTTTTTTAAATATATCCTGGGTGGGGTGGAGGAGGAGATTCATAGGCTGTCCCAGACTGCCAAAGATGGCCATGATTCTGTCTTGGAGGGTTTCACGGGGCAGTAACAGGTTAAGTGACTTCCCCAGGGTCCTACCATTGCTCTGTGCCAGAGGTAAAAACTGAACAGTCTTCTTAGTTCTGATGTCTGCTGTCCATAAACTCTGCAACATTGCTTTATTCTCTGTTTTCTAACTGGAAATTTTCCTTTTTTTTTCCCCAAAATCATTTCTTTCCCTCTCTTGCTTAAAGATTCACAGTAGCCATGATGCCATTCAGCACTTAGCTCAAGTCAGCTATGTAATGACCTCCTAAATTCTATGTCACGATTCTAATGCCCCAAGCTTCCCTTATTGAAATTGAATCACAGTCCTGGTTTAATTTGGTCCTTATTTCTTTCAAGCTTGTGTCTGACTCCAAAAGAAACATCTTATGAAATATATTGCCATGATGCATTGTTTCATGACTAGTCCCAGTAGCAAAAGGCCAAAAACTCAATTTTGCATCTAATCAGGTTGACAATATCCTACATAAATTAAGAATTGGCCATCCAACTAAGTCAGACTATAGACCACAGTTGAGTTTTGTTCAGAGGTTTGAACTTCAGAACACTGGTTTATTGTTTCTCTTGAAAAGTTCTTTGGCTAGAAATGGAATTTGTTTTTCCCTTGGTTCCAGTTACTGTGTGAAAGTACACTTTTGACCAGAAGGAACTGTATGATGTATGTATAAGCTCTGAGAAATCAGTATTGCAGTGGCAACTTTCTCCTGGAATCTAGCTGATCAGTAGTGTTGGTAACCTATCCTGTTGACCATGCCGCCCCTGGGCCTACAGGATCCGCCTGGGACCTTGCTCAGGAATACAAAATGTCAAAAGTCTACTCCAAACTTGGATCAGTATGGATTCCCCTCCTGCTAAAATAGAATATAATTCTTTCTTTTTCTTTGGTCACCAAATGGCCCACCCAATTGTATTTGTAACTGATTCTCCCCTATTGGGGAGAGCCTTTCTTGTTATACTGAGGAGTCATTCCTATTTTTTAAATATCCCTGGAGTCATTGCTCTCTCTCAAAACTTTCTGCCCTCCTACTTTTCTGTCCCATAACTTTTCTTTTCTCCAGCTTCTTGAAAGAAGTCAAAACCAGTGTTTGGGCCAGTTATCCCTTCCACATCTCGAGTCAGAAGGACCTGAGTTCAGATCTGGCCTCAGACACTTAACACATACATAAACAAAAAAACCTAGCCGTGTGACCTTGGGCAAGTTACTTAACCCCGATTGCCCTCCAAAAAGCAAAAAAAAAAAAAAAAAAAGGAATAAATGACTACTGAGGCCTCTTTTAGCTCTAAATCTGTGATACTCTGAGCTTTAGGTACAGATAAATTTCAAATCTGTATCCACAAATGGATGGAGTTTACCACTCCAGGAATTCCTTGGACTAATTAAAGGACAGGATGGGGCCCAAATAAATAAATCTCTTAATCTGAAAGCACAGACCACACTAACACAATTATGGAATGTAAAAATATCTCCTTGCCGCCCACTCCAGTTCTCCAGTCTTCCTCTTTATGCTTTTCCCCCTATAATAGAACCCTCTTCCCCTCCCTACCTCAAGCCCTCAAATTCTCTCAGGATCAAAATTTGGTCTAGGTGAATTTAAAACTCATTCCGATTAACATATAAATAACAATTTAAAGTATTACAACCCAAAAAATATTTGTGCACTGACCAAAGCCTCGAGTTAAAGGAATGGTGACTTCCATACTACAGCTTAAGTAAAGGACAGTAAGGGAGGGAGACCTTTTATGCTATCTCAGCACCCACTGAATTATACCCTACCATTATCCATTTGTTTCACCTCCTGGCTGGTTGTGAACTCAATTCCTCACCCTAAAAATAGCCAAACTCAACTTTAGGTAGATGCTCTGTGGAATATTTATGGGAGGAATTGAACAAAAGGACCATTGGATGATATGTCTTGGATTGAATGCAGAATGCACCATTGAAGGAAAGATCCATAGTTATAACCAGAAGTCCATTGAAGTTTTGAAGTAAATGTCATCCCTGGTGAGGACATTGAGGCCTTTGGGGTTCTGGAGTGCCCTCTGAGTCACTAACAATTTATTTTCAATAAAGTTTTAACAGAAGGTATATTAGATTATACCCTATTTCTTAATCACTGTGGATCAGTGGGAATTTGTTACATGCAGGTTAGACATCTGCCCTAATGAAGTGGAATCACCTCAGTAATAATTTGGATCCATCAAAGCACTGAGGTAAGAATTTATTTATGTGTTTGGGCTAGGGTGGTCAGAGAAGAGAAAATAATGGTGAGTATATAGGAAAAAGGGGCCTGAGTTTGACTTAAGAGTTTTTTTTTTCAATTATTTGTTCAACTTGAATGAATGAAAAAGATTCATTGGGCACTTTTACGATTTGGAAAGCACTGTGCTAAGCACCAGGGATACAAATAGAAAAGAAAGTCCCTGCTTTTCAAGGAGCCCACATTTTAATGGGGTGACAGCACATAGGGAAGGTTTCAGCAATGAAGTCAGATGAAAAGGCCTTGTGATCCTCAGGATCCAATGCAAAGCAGATGAAAACAGTCACCTGCACTGAAAAAAATCCTGTTATTTTCTGCTGTTGAGCCACTAGACTAAGACTAAGGACTTGGGTGGCCAGAATTCTCTTTTCGGGTCTTCAGTAGCTATGGCCACAGAAGCACTTGGCAGATCTGCTTCTCCAGTAGAGTTGCTTTTGGGGGATAATACTAGCTTCAGGACTGGTGGTCTGAGTCAGGGAGAGGATATTGCCCTTCCCAGGGCTCTTGAGATTACTTGCCCATCATTGGCATTTGGTCAGTGGATGGTGTTGGTGAGTAAAGTAGGGCCTTCTCCAGAGTTATGGCTCCTCTCACTGATGGCTATGAGGTCTGCACTGGTGGACTGACAGCTGGTGGTCTAGGGTTCACTGCCATTCCCAAAGTTATAGGATTCAAGGACCTGGGTTGTCTCTACCAGGGTTTTAGAGGAAGGTGGTAGTCATGTACCTTTGTAAGAAAGGTAAGAATTAAGAAATGACATGCAAAAATCCTTGGTTCACTACTTCCATAAATACTTTTTTTCTTTTTTTTTAAATGAATGCTTTATTAACTTCTGTTTTACATCATTCATTTCCTCCAGATTTTGAGTTACAATCATTTCCCCCCCATTAATCCCCTACCCAACCTCCCAGAATAGTAGTCCCACAAGATATCGCTTCCTCCAATCTGCTCTCTCCCATACCTTCTCCCATAACCCCATCAACTTTTCCATTAGAGGAAGGTGAGTCTTTGTGTCCCAATGCCTGCACATCTTATCTCCCTATTACAAGCAAAAGAGTATTAATAATAGTATCCATATATATTTGAAACATTTAATGTTACGACCTTGAATTTCAGATCCATTTCCTTCCTCCCTTGTCACCCATTCCCTCTTGGGAGATAAGTAATTCAGTATATGTTGTACATGTCTAGCTATGCAAAACATTATCATAGTAGATATATTGTACATGGCTGCTTATAATTCCCTCCCACTCATCCCACCCCTACCTGGTCCATTCCCTACATGATCCTGTCCCTCTTCTATAGTGGGTACTTCCAACCTCCCCTCACCCCAAGGATGCCCTCCCATCCATCATCCCTCCTCTCATCCCCCTTCCCCCTATCCTGCTGCAGGTTGAGACATCCCATTTAGTATGTATGTCATTTTCTCCCTGAACCAAATTCAATGTGAATGTGGTTTTGCCTTTTTAGCCTTCCTTATTTTCCCCCTCCTTTGCAACCACTTCCTCTTGCTTCTTCTACATGGGATAGTTTACCCTACCCTGTCTCTCCCCATCTCCTCTTGCCACTTTCCTCTCTCACCTCATAATTTCATCCCTTGAGTATTTTCCCTTCCCAACAAATTCAACCCATGCCCTCTATCCATATATAACTGTAACCATATACACACACATTCACATATGTATTCATATGACCACACACCCTTCTTCCATTATTTTCATAGTGAGAAGATATCATCAGTCACAGTTATTGCTTTTCCATATAGGAATGTAAATAGTTCAACTTTGATAAGTTCCTTTTGATTTCTTTTCCCTGATTACCTTCTCAGGCATCTCTTGATTCTTGTGTCTGGATGTCAAATTTTCTATTCAATTCTGGTTTTTCCCTCAAGAATGCTTGAAAGTCCTCTATTCCACTGAATGACCATATTTTCCCCTGAAACAAAATACTCAGTTTTGCTGGGTAGGTGACCCTTGGGTTCATTCCCAGTTCTTTTGCCCTCTGGAATATTATATTCCATGCCCTTTGATCCCTCGGTGTAGAAGCTGCCAGGTCCTGAACTATTCTGATTGTGTTTCCACAATATTGAAATTGTTTCTTCCTGGCTGCTTGGAGTATTTTCTCCTTGATCTGGGGATTCTGGAACCTGGCTATAATATTCCTGGGAGTTTTCTTTTTGGGATCTTTTTCAGGAGGTGATCAATGGATTCTTTCTACCTCTATTTTGCCCTCTGGATCTAAAACATCAGGGCAGTTTTCCTTGAGAATTTCTTGAAGGGTGATTTCTATGTTCTTTCTTTGATCATGGCTTTCAGGTAGTCCAATAATTTTTAAATTGTCTCTCCTGGATCTATTTTCCAGGTCAGTGGTTTTTCCCATGAGATATTTCACATTGCCTTCTAATCTTTCATTTGTTTGGATCTGCTTAACAGCATCTTGATTTCTCAGAAAGTCATTAGCTTCCATTTGCTCCAGTCTAACTCTGAAGGAATGAATCTCCTCAGTGAACTTTTGAGATTCTTTTTCCATCTGGCAAATTCGACTTTTTAAGGCATTCTTCTCTTCATTGCCCTTTTGGGCCTCCTTTGCCATTTGAGTTAGTCTATTTTTTAAGGTGTTGTTTTCCTCAGTCAGGCTGTTGACCCTCATTTCATACTTTTCCTGCATCCTTCTCATTTCTCTTTCCAATTTTTCCTCCACTTCTCTTATTTGATTTTTAAAGTCCTTCTTAAGGTCCTCTATGGCCTGCAACCCGCTCATGTTTTCCCCTGGGGCTTTTGGAGCAGGACTTCTGACCTCACAGTCCTTTTCCTGCTCTATGCCCCCAAAATAGGAGTCTAGGGTTGCATTTTTCTGTTTCCTTTGCCTTGGAATGTTGCCACTTAATTACTTGACTTTTGGGCTTGTTGCTACACTATGGCTTTAACGCCAGATAGAGGAATTTTCGTCCCGAATGTGTGGGGGGGCAACTTCCATTTCTGGCAAGCTGTAAACCCACCCACGACTTCCACCCTAGATCACAATCCAGATCCAGGGAGGTTAAAGCAAGAGCAATTACCCCCCAAGACTGATCGCTGGATCTCCCTACAGTTTGCAGGCCAGGAGCTGGAGCTGCCTCTGAAAACTACCAAATGGCGTGTCTCCTCAGTGGCTTCTAGCCCCCAGGGGAGGGAGCCAACGCATTCCCTAAATACTGGTCCCAAAGTCCATAGGACACTAACCTCTTACTTTGTCCTAGGCATGTCTGTGTTAATAATTCTGGAGTCGCCACAGCTCCTGGTGTTCTGGGGTTCCTCCAGCCGGCTGCTGGCCCTGCTGCCCTGGGGCTAAAACCTCGGCTCACGGGGACCTGGGCTCAGCTCGGCTCCCCGTGCTCTGCACGCTGAGTGCTGCCAGGTCCCAGACCGCTGCGCTGGTCCTTCCTGCAGGGCTGCTGGGCTGTCCTCAGCGGGAGGTTAGCTTCTCTGTGTCATTCTGTGGGTGCTGGGGCTCCAGAAGTTGTTCAGAGTCCCCATTTACATAGTTTGGGGGGAATCTGGGGGCAGAGTGGCTTGGAGGAGCTGTTTCTACTCCGCCATCTTGGCTCCGCCCCCAGGACAAGTCCTTCCATAAATACTTTTAAGCATCTTCTGTGGATAACAAGCAATAAGCATTTATTAGACACTTACTGTGGGCCAAGTTAAGGGTCAAGAAGATCTGATTAGAGCTCCATGTTAGGACTGAGACAAAGCCCTCAAGAAGCTTTTGGTTTGTTCTCTATACTCCAACCAAACTGGTCTCTCTCTAGTCTTCATACATAATCAATGCATCTTCCAATCCATCTCTGTACAAGCTGTCCGTAGCCCTGGATTATACGCCTTCCTTCCCTCTTTCTTCTGGAATCCTTCTCTTCCTTCAAGACACAGCTCATGCATCACTTTTTACATGAAACTTTCCCCAGTCCCTTCAAATGCTCATGCCCCAACTCCCTCATATTTAACTACCTTGTAGTGATTGATATCGATCCTCTTTATATCCTGTGTACGTTTCAAGAGGATACATTTTGTTTCTCAGTTGAAATGGAAGTTCTTTAAAAGGAAAGGAATAGCCATTTGTTAAGGACCTCCTGTTTACCAGAAACTGTTCTAAGTGCTTTACAAATACGGAAGGGCAGGGCCTGTTTCATACTTTATATTTGTATTCCTAAAGCACAATGCCTGGCTCAGATGAGTGCCTAATCAATATTTGTTGATGGATTGACTGGCTGATATGGAGGTGAGTGACTCTTCATTGGGTTTGAGGACTTGAGAAGTTACATGAACTGCCCAGAATCATGCAACCAGTATGTGTCAGAGGTGGGACCCACATCTCTGTGATTCCAAGTGACCTTGTACATGCTCACAATGGATGGCCTGGGACAAACACTAATGAAATCCTAAAGCATTGGAAACCACTAGGAAGAACCACTATGTATTGTGACTCCTTCCAAAGTCCCTAAGCATGAGTCGCATAAAGCAAGAGGCTTAATATTAATAAATGTTTTTTAAAGATTGATGTTTTGTCAGAAGATCACAAAGGATGTATGTTATAATTAACACCTATTGTCTTGTGGTCCATAATTAAATACGGATGTTTTGCCTTTTAGAGAAAAGGACTTCCTGTAGGGAAACCATGTTTATGACCCACCTTTCTCCCTACAAGACCACTCTCCATGAAGACCCAAAGGACCTGAACTGCCCATAGCTTACTAGAGGGTTCCTGGAGGATATTTATTATTCCTTGCTTGCCTTTTTTTTTTACAAGTTCAATTCAACATTTTTTGCATACCTACTATGTACTAGGTATTTTGTGAGGTACCAGGGGATAGGGAAAGAGAGATGGAAAGAGCGCTGAATTTGGAGTCCAAGGACCTGGGTTTGAATTCCAGCTCTCAGGTTAACTTGGCCAAGTCTCCTTCCTCAGCTGGGACTCAGTTTCTTTTTCTCTAAGATGAGGGCTTTTACTAAATGAGTTCTACCATATAAAATCCCACCGCTCTCTCCACCCAATAGAGGGTAATTTAATACAATATGACATATTTTAACAAACAAGAGTTGCCATTTTGTGCTTTCCTTTGACCCCTTGATAACAGAGGGCTTTGGGGTCAACTGACCCAACCTGAAGCTGATGTAGTGTGATCACCCCTCAGTCTTCTACTTATTTTGTCCATTCTCACAATTTCAAGTTCTAAGACAATCTGGGAATATGTTTGGCTATTTATTATTAATTATCAAAATGATAACATCCCTCTCAGTAAAAGTCAATTAGCTTAGCTCCCACCCGAATTCATTAAATATTAATCATGTAATAAATTGAAGAAAGCTCTTTTCACGTAAACAGTTCACATATTTTATAACAAAACTCTTAATCTCCAAGGTTTTAATTAATATCAAATTACTGATGATATAATTTGTTAACAATGTAACAAATGATTTCCCAAAGACATAGAAAATTATTTAAAATGTTTTACTAATTAAAAAACAACAACAACAATGTCTAAGACAGAATTTGAACTCAGAACTTCCTAGCTCCAAATTCCAAGTTCTATCTACTGTATCACATTATAATAGGAGAGAAAACATAGAAATAAGATATGTATTTACAGATCTAGATATATGCATACATTATACAAATATGTACACATATATTGTGTCTGTGTGTGTGTATATATATATATATTTATATATATAACTCTTGTATGATTCTCTTGCACACACATATATAAAATACATTTGTACACACATTATAAATGGAAGATAATCTCAAAAGGGACAGCTAGGTGGTGCAATGGATATAGTGCCAGGCCTAGAGTCAGGAAGATTCATTTTCCTGAGTTCAAATCTGGCCTCAGACAACTACTAGCTGTGTGATCTTAGGTTAAGTCAGTTAATCCTGTTTGTCTCAGTTCTTCATCTATAATATGAGCTGAAGAAGGAAATGGCAAATCATTCCTGTAATGAAATCATAATAGTTTGTATTTATGTAGTGATTTAGGGTTTGTAAATCACCAAGAAAACCTCATAGAGGGTCATGACTAAAAGATGGTTGAACAACTATCTCAGAAAGAAAGATAACTAAGTATGTAGCATAATGTTTGTACTATGTATAATACTATATAATACTATACATATACACACGTATACATACTCATGTAATATATACCAAATCCCATCTCAGACACTTATTAGCTATGTGACCCTTGGGCAAATCACTTACCCCCTTTGTGAGTCAGTTTCCTTATCTATAATATGGCCCTAATAACAGCACATCCATCCCAAGATTTTATTTTATATATTTTTTAAGCAATTGGGGTTAAGTAACTTGCTCAAGGTTACATGACTAGTCATTATTTATGCGTGGGTGCTCATTTTCTAAGGCTGGATTCGATCTCGGGTCATCCCAACTCCGAGGCCGGCACTCTTACTCACTGCGCCACCTAGCCGCCCCCATCCCAAGATTTTATATGTATATACACACACACATACACACACACACACACACACACACACACTCATATACATACACAGTGTAAATAGGAGGTAACCTTAGGAAAGGTGCTAACTAGTATGGGAGAGTTCAAGGAGAGCTGGGAAATGTCCCTTGCAGAAGGTAGAATTTGCACTAAATCTTGAAGGAAGCAGAGAAGCCAGGTAGCAGAGGTGAGAAAAAGCATCTCCTAGCAGTATTGAAGATGTGAGTGGTCTTTTCTTCCAAATGATCATATCACACTGACATGGTGTTGTATTGATGGTTCAGGTCCAGATATGAGTCCTATCCCAGGAATTTGCTTGCTTCTCCAGAACAATTTAAAATCTACCTGTATTGATTCAATGTCAGACATATTTTTGCCATTTTGGATTTCTATATATACATATTTCAATGAATACTATCAGAGAAACCATCACTAACACCCAGAAAAGTCTATTTGAGTTTCTATCCCATAGAAGGGATGGGAAAAAGCTGGAAAACCTAATTAGAAACATGTGTGCACTCACAGGCGCACACACACACACACACACACACACACGCACGCACGTATGCATGCATGCATGCACACACAATTTCATTGAGGAGGGAACAGGGAATGGTTTCAGGAGGTTGATGAACATGGACAGGCAATTCGATGGCCAACTTGGATTTTCAAGAGACTGAATCAGAAGATGGAAACAAGGCAAGTTCCAGAGGATGAGAGCAGAAGCATAGGACTCCACTGTCAGAACAGTGTCACCAGTGCTATTACTAAGGATGAGCCAATACGAGCAAGGAAAGGGAAGGCAACAAAAAGAGTGTTTTGAGTTATACTGTTGATGTGATGATCAAAGAATGAATGCGACTGATGCTTGATTCTTTTTTTTTTAGTTTTTCTCTCTGCCAAGAAGGATGATCTGTGTACAGAAAAGGACAAGAAAGTGACTAATGAGGAACTGTTTCTCGACATACGGAAGGGAATCATAATCAAATGGCTAGTATTGATGTAGTGCTTTAAGGTTTGCAAAGCACTTTCTGTATAGCATCTCATCGGATTATCACAAATATAAGTGCTGTTATCACTCCCATTTTACTACAGATGAGGAAAGAGAAGCTTGAAAAGAATAACTTGATCAGTGACAAGCTATTAAGTGTCTGAGGCAAGATCTGAACTCAGCCTTTCCTGACTCCAAGGCTGGCTTTCTGTTCATTACGCTGCCTAACCACCTAGCAAGAGAACACCCAGCTGCCCTTGATGAATTTAGGTCACCTGCTCTGGACAAAACTGCATCCTTAGGTGTGAAAAGAACTGTCAAGCATAATTGTGATGCTTTTGTTGAGTCATTTCTGACTCTTCCTGAGCCCTTTTGAGATCTTTTTGGCAAAGATACTGGAGTGGTTTGCCATTTCCTCTTCCAGCTCATTTTACAGATGAGGAGCTATGGTCAACAGGGTTAAATGGTTTGCCCAGGGTTACACAGCTTGTAAGTATCTGAGACCCGATTTGAACTGAAGACCTCCTGACTCCAGGCCTGTCTCTCTCTCCACTGTGCCACCTCACTGCCCAATTGCTATGCTACTGTTAGTGATGGAAGTTATGGAAATAGTAGGGAACTCAGCTTGGGCAAGCATACCAGTTTTCAAAACAACATCTCTTTCCTGGTCTCCAAATTACATGAGTTTAACTCAATTTCTTGCAAAATTATACAACAGATTGTCAAGGAAATGCTTGGTGAGCATGTAGAAAAGGAAGCATTTATCATAAGGGACCAACATGATTTCATCAAGAACAGGTCGTGCCAGACATTTTTTTGTTTCTTTTTTAGACAGGGTTACTACCTGGCAAATCAAGGGAGGGCAGTGGCTCAATTTTAGCCAAGAATTTGATTAAATTACCTAGTGCTATATTGTAGAAAATATGGAAAGAATTAGGATCCAGGACAATCCAATTAGATATGTTCAAACTAATTGAATGAAACAAGAATAGTTGCAAGTATTTCCATGTCAATTTGGTAGGAGATCTCCAATGGAGTTGTATAGGAATATATGCTTGGCAAAATTGGCTCGCTTAATTCTTTTATCAATGACCTAGGCAGGGGTGGGGAACTGTAGTGCCAATGTAATATTCACATCTCCTATTAATGGATGGGAAACATCTTCCCATTAAGCAAAAATGCATTAACAATACAGGAACCTGTGGCCTTGAGGCCACATGTGGCCATCTAGATCATCAAGTTTAGCCTTCTGACTGAATCCAAACTTCACAAAACAAATCCCCTTAATAAAAAGATTTGTTCTGTAAAACTTAGATTCAGTTGAAAGGTCACACCTGAGGACCTAGAAGGCCTCAAGGCCACAGGTTCCTCACCTGTGACCTAGATGAAGGCACAAAGGACATGCTTATCAGACATGCAGTTGACACAAAGCTAAGAGAAATAACCAAAATATCCAATGGAAGAGTCAGAATTCAAAGACAGGCCAGGACATTTAAGTGAATCTACTATTAAGACTAATGTAAAATTACACTTGGATTAACAACATCAGTTTCACAAGATAAGATGGTGAAGGAATACTTAGAAAGCGGTTCATCTAAAAAGGATTAACAGGAGAGGAAGGAGATTATAACAAGATGGCAGCTTATTAAAACTTAGAGTTGCTTACATCTTCCACAAGCACCTATGTAAGGCTCTAAAACAGCCCTAGACAGAATAATGGTAAAGAAAACCAAAGAGAAAAAAGCTATAAGCCATTTTGTCTAGTCCAAGATGCCTCAAAATCACTGTCAGAAACCTGTGTGGTGCTGAGCAAAGGCAACACAGAATAAATGGAATGTCCAATAAGCAAGCGACCTGATCCCATAATGGGAAACAGGGCCATTCCAGCATACAGAGAAGCCTAGCCCAGGACTCCAGCTTCTGCAGTCACAGGAGATAGGGCCAGGTCATCATCACCTCCACAGCTTGTCTCTGGGCCACCACAGGGGACTGAGCCAAACCAATAAGAGACTTGGGCAGCTCACATCAGAGATGCCCCAGAAGAGAGGGTCATACCAGCACCCAGACAGCACACACCTGAAACACAGCCTGAACCAAGGCCTAACCAAGGCCTGACCAAGGCCAAGAAGCACAGCTTCGTGCCATTCCAGGAACAAGAGAGAAGTTGGCAGCAGTGCCTAGAGAAAGTGCAAAGTACCTGAACCTTGCAGGAGATCTGCCACCAACAAAACCAGCAACATCATGTTGACCTGTCAGGGTCACAGCAAGGGACAGAGCAAATTCCAAGTTCAGGAGTGCAAAAAAAGGATAGAAAAGGAGTCAAGGCCAAAACCCAAGTCAAGCCATCAGGAGACTGAATCAAAAAAAAAGTGTGGTTTTTAACCAGAATATCCAGGACCAAGTGCATCCTTCTCATACTACCAAAGGGCATGGAATGGAGCAGAGTCTGAGTTCCAATCCTGAAAATGAGGCTGGGGATTTGAGTAAAAAAGAAAATTCTGAACACACTGAACAAAAATTATGGACTGAGAGATGTCTGAGAGATAAACCCAGTAGATTAGAGTAAGTCCACAAGTAAGCAAGGAAAGTAGTTGGAGTCAGAGATAGCAGTAGGAGTTAGAGGTGAGTAGCATCTAATGAATGAGAGCTTGCTGTTATGAAATCATGATGGTAACTCGGTATGGCAAAAGGAGCGGTGAATTAGGAGACCAAAATCTGGTTTCAGATCCAAGGTCTGATACTTATTACCCATGAGCAATTTATGTAGCCTCTCAGGGATTCAACTTCCTCATCTGTAAAAGTATGGGGCTGGTGGGGTAGCTAGGTGGCGCAGTGAATAGAGCACTGGCCCTGGAGTCAGGAGGACCTGAGTTCAAATCTAGCCTCAGACACTTAACACAAAAACTAGCTATGTGACCTTGGGCAAGTCACTTAACCCCAATTGCCCTCCAAAAAGCAAAAAACAAAACAAACAAAAAAGTATGGGGCTGGACTAGCATGGTCTATAAGGGCCCATCTAAATCTAAATCTATGAGGTCATATAAGTTGAAAATAATGATATTTAATTCCCCTTTCACGGGGAAGCTGACGGTGGAGGGTAGAGTAGCAGGGCAGATATAATAACTAATGATAATAGTTAACATTTCTGTACTAAGTGCTCTGAAATTATTCTTATTTAATCCTTACAACAACCTTGGGATGTAGGTGCTGTAATTATCCCCATTTTACAGATGAGGAACCTGAAGCAGATGGGTGTTAAGCTGCTTGCCCAGAGTTGCACTACTAGCAAGTGTCTGAGGCCACGTTTGAATTCAGGTCTTCCTGATTCCAGGCTGATGCTCTAGCCCCTCTACCACCTACTGTGCCTCCTAGCTGCCGCTATGGTATGAAAGTATTAGAAGTATCCAAGTTGCTTATTACTAAGAATGAAACTTGCTACTGAATCTTCATCTTCATCTTCCAAATATAATCTTCCAGAAAAAAAAATCTTACTGTGAAATTGAATAAGGAATATAACAAAAAAATGTCCCCCTAAAAAGTATCCTTAGAATGTTCCTGTTCTGGGGCTAAGAATATCCATTCCAGACTGGGTTCTTGATGCCTCTTGGCGCTGACATCAGACGGTGTCTGACTGAGGTCTCCTCCTCAGAGGAATGCAGGAGAGCCATCCAATTTTGATTACCTGTAATAACATGCGTCTCATCACCATGACAGCAAGGCAAATCATCCTGCCTTGATGAAGTTTCTCCTTTCAATCCCGTGAGGCTAAACTCAGCAATCATAGATAAAGACATGATGAGTCATTGGCTTCGGCCTCATTAGCACAGTGGGGCCCTCCTGTCTGCTAACAACCAGCATTTTTGAACATTTCACAAAACAAGTAAAACATGCTGCCAGAACAGGGCAAATTCCAGCAAGTGTCATGGGAGCCCAGCTCTGCTGAAAAGCGGCTTTAACCCTTCATTTGCCAGGCTTCTTTCTCGACAGTAATTAAATGGATTCATTCCTGGGAAGTACATGGAAGGGAAAATCCATGTCCAGCTTTGTCCTGCAGAATAAACCAGTGCTGCTATTTTGAAGAGGTGATTGTCCAAATGCAGCTTCCCTAAAAAAAGATTCGCAGCCAAAGGAAATGATGTGCCAGCCTGTTGCTGAGTCGAAAGGCCGAGGAGACAGGAAATAGCAACTGACAGCAAACAGCTCTGCCTGGAAGTGGGCCAATTAGGTGGTTTGGAACATTTTGGCTCAAGGAGGTGGCCCTGGGGATTGGAGAAATGTTTTGCAGTAAGAGGGGAAATGGGGAGAGGTTGGGCTCCTGGACCCGAGCAAATGAAAGCAACTATTTAATTCTAAGTTGACCACAGATATAACCTGAAGGAGACTAGTTACAAAGGGTCAAAAAAACAGTTCTAGGGCCACATTCCCTGGCCTTCCCTCCACCTTCCCCACCCCCACAGCACACACACACACACACACACACACACACACACACACACACACACACACACACACACACACACACACACACACACACACACACACTGGACAGCCTTTGGAGCTGAGAACCAAAGAACTGAATTTTTATTTTAAAAAGGATGAACCCCAGCCTTTTACTATCCCGACTTCAGAGGCCTTGCCAGCATTTTTTACATGTAAAGGCAGCAGTGCAGAAGGTTCCAGTTATAAGCTAGGGTCCCCTAAAGCCCCCTCAAGAAAGGAAATTGGTGGAAGAAAATAAAAACCTCTTCAGTTTTCCAATGGCAGGTGGGGCTGGGTGGGTATTGATTGTTGTGCATTGTAGTCATTCCTTTGTTTCTCTTTCTCTAGTATTTTTGGTTGGGAACTGCCTGGCCTAGAGTACAGGATTTATAATTATAAGGCCAGAATTCAAATTTGAATTCTGTTGCCTGTATGACTCTGGTCAAATGACTATACAAATCTGGGCCTTGGTTCTTTCCTCTATAAAATTGTGGTTGAATTTAATGATGTTTAAATTCCCTTATGATTCCTGTCCTCAAGGACCTTACAATTTAATAGATATCTACAGCTATATAATGGGGGGGATCTAGGTGGTGGACTGGTTAGAGCATGGGTTTAGAATCAGGGAAACTCACCTTCATAAGCTTAAATCTCATCTCACACTTACAAACTGTGTGACCCTGAGCAAGTCATTTAACCCTGTTTGCCTCAGTTTCCTCATCTGTAAAATAAGCTGGAGAAGAAAGTATCTTTGATAATAAAATACCCAAATGGGATCACAGAGAGCCAGACACGACTCAACAACTATATGTGTGTATGTATGTATATATGCATGTTTGTGTGTATGTATATGTGTATATATATACACATTATATAAATATATATATATATAAATTATTTTGCACTTCTCTGTTATTAACTCTCTCTGGACAAAAGAAACCATTTGAAGAGGTTACATGACTTGTCTTTTTTATCTTTATTTCCTTCTTATTCCTTAGGATCCTTCTGATCAGAAATTCTCCAATCTCAAGAGAAAAAAACAATTTTTCCCCTCGGGGCTCTTTTTCTTTCAGGTTGTTATCAGCAGATCTGAAGTTCTAGGGATTTCAGAAGACTCACAGAGGTGGGAAACTGTGGCCTCTAGGCCACATGTGCCCTTCTAGGACCTTGGGTGCAACCTTTTGCTGAATCCAAGTTTTACAGAACAAATCCTTTTATTAAAGGGCTTTGTTCTGTGCAGTTTGGATTCAGTCAAAGGGCCTCATTTGAGGCCTTAGAGGGCCACATGAGGTCTCCAGGCCATAGGTCTCCCACCCCGGTAGGTCAACTAATTCTCATCAATTAAAAACATAGTCCCTAGCAGATTGGAGGAAGCGATATCTTGTGGGACTGCTATTCTGGGAGGGTGGGTAGGGGAAAAACAGGGGGGAAAAATAATTGTAACTCAAAATCTGGCGGAAATGAATGATGTAAAACAGAAGTTAATAAAGCATTTGTTTAAAAAAAAAAAAAACATGATCCCTGTTGAACTGACTGTTTAGCCCTGATTGAATAATCCTGTACTGAACCAGTATGAGAATAGGATGGCCCCAAACAAGTGAGAGCTAAATTCATTTCACAATGTCACTCAGAAATTAGTTTCTGAAGCTTATCAGGATTAGTGTCAGCCTGAGACATAATTAATAAGGCCATCCAGAAGATAGATTATAGGTGGCCAAGAAATCCTCCAGAAAAATGGCAGCCTTCATTTTTCAGGACAAGACTCAGAGAGAGATCCTATCAAACAAACACATAGATCTGAGCTCCTGAAGGAACTGGGAAAAGAGTATTGTTGTAAGTGATATAATGTCTAAATTTGAATTGTTAACTCAACAACTTCATGAAATACTGAATCAATGACTGAACCTAACTTCGAATTTGCTACTCAACAAAATTCCACCTTGCTGCTGGGGTGGACACATGGTCTGCCACCTCCTTGGGCATTTGGCCTATGATTGCCCCAGACAAGAGTTATGGAAAGACAATTCATGAGCATACTCTAGGATTGTTGTTGTTTTCTCTTAAAACAAACCCTCTACATGATGCTAAATACCTTTGCCTGTCACCCTTCTTAAGGAATACAAGTCAATATCATTCAGATCTCTCACCCAGGCTGCCCTATTCTCCCAAGGTAATTCAAACTTATACCTGAAAGTTTCAACCAGATGTTATGAATTACTCTCACTCTTTGACCAGGAGAGAACACTGACCTCTCTCACCAAGCTGAATTATCTTGAAGAAAACAGGTATTCCTTTTACAACACAGTATGCAGAGGACTCAAAAGATGAAAATAGTTTTATTCTGCCAACAAATGTGTCTCCAGTAAGAGATGATAAAATGGTTTAAAATGAAAATATTTTTTCATGAGCTTGCTAAAAAGAAAAAAATACTTACGGATGATGACATTTCTATTATACCTTCAGATTTTCAGTGCTTTGCAAATATTATCTTATCCTAACAACAGCCCTATGATGTAGGTATGATTTCTATCCCCATTTAACAGATGAAGAAACTGAGCCAGGCTAAGATTAATTGCCTTGCCCAGGTTCACATAGCTAGTATCTGTCAGAGACAGTATTTGAACTTAGGTCTTTCCCACTGGATTCCTCAAAAAATAAGAAAAACTGCTAATTCCATATCCCAAAGAGATTTTTTAATAAAAAGGGAAAGGGGAGAGGACCTACCTGGACAAAAATATTTATAGTAGCCCTTTTTGTGGTAGGTAAGAATTGGAAACCAACGGGATGCCCATCAATTGGGGCATGGCTGAACAAGTTGTGGTACATGATTGTGATGGAATTATTGTGCTATGATAATATAATTATAATATATGATTGTATAATTATATAATATAGTGAGAATTATAATAATAACATAATGACAAGCAGGATTATTTCCAAAAAACCTGGAAAGATTTATATGAACTGATGCAAAGTGAAGTGAGCTGAACCAAGAGAACACTGTAAACAGTAATAGCAACAGTAACAGTTAACTGTAGCAATACAATAAAGAATTGTTAATGATTTAGCTATTCTTAGAAAGACAATTCCAAAGGACTCATGATGGAATATGCTATCTGCCTCCAGAGGAAGAACTGATGTCTGAATGCAGACTGAAGCATGTTATTTCTCTCTCTCTTTCTTTTTTGTTTGAATCTTCATCCACAAAATTACTAACATGGAAATGTTCTAAATAATTGCATATATATGACCTATATTAGACTGCTCACTATCTTAGAGAGGAGGATAGAAGGACAGATTTTGTACCTCAAAACTTAAAAACAAAGTGTTTGACACTGTTTTAACATGTAATTAAGAAAATATTTTTTTAATTTTTTTTAAAGTATAAAGGATCAAGATAAAAGGAATAAAAAAGTAAAGAACTCTCCTTCCACTGTAAAGTCCAGTTCAGATTAATAATGAAAGTCTTAATCTGGGTCTCTTTGAATGAACTAAATCCAAATTCTAAGATACAAATATAAAGAGACTACAACTCCTGTTTAAGTCATCTTCTGTTTATAAGCATCAACTTCAGAGGGGCTATACCTTACATAATAACAGTAGCTCACCTTGACAGTCTAGATGAGCTTTGTATACATTGTATCATTTGATCCCAATATCAACTCTGTGAAGTTGTTAGGGCAAGTATCATTAGCTCCACTTTGCAGATGGGGTAAAGGAGGCTTGGAGATGTTAAAATACTTCCCTCTCTGGTAAGTAGAAAGGATAGGACTTTAAACAAGATCTCCTGGATCTGAGTCTAATTATCTTTGTCCTACCCCACATTGCCTCTAAGTAAATAAAGCATCCAACTATTACATGGGTTGAGGGTTCAAGCAAAACTATTGTTGTTCAATTGTTTCAGTCATGTCCAACTCTTTGTGACATCATTTGGAGTATTCTTGGCAAAGATACTGGAGGTATTTGCCATTTCTTTTTCCAGTCCATTTTACAGTTGAGGAAACTGAGGCAAATGGGATTAAATTTCTTGCCCAGGGTCATGCAGTTTGCAAGTGTCAGAGGCAGGATTACCCTTCTATTAAGTGATGTGGATAAGTAACAGTTGGATTGTTCTTCATGATGTCAAAAGTTCTAAGGGGGAGTATCTGAGATTGGTCAAGTCTATCCTCTGTAACCTATTCAGGGCAAGGGACAAAATACTAGAGTCTGAGGAAAATCCACAGATCAAGCAGATAGGCACCCTACTCCTATGAGTTTATCATGTATTGGTAGGGAAGACATGTATACAAAAACGAACAAAACTATCATACAAGTCAGAATTGGAAAGAAACAGACAACATGGGGCTTTCCTATCTGATTTCATGCTGGGATAATGTCAATACCTGCCAAACTCACAAGCTTCTGAGGGATTTAGTTCTCAAAGAGAATATGATATTTATTTGTCAACACATGCCCACTAACACACACAAATACCTATAATACAAGACAGAAGTAGAGAAAAAATGAATGTTGCCACAGAGATCTCATATCCCAAAATTATTCTGTCACAGAACTAGTTTCATTTGAAAGTCTACTATGTAAGTTTATTACTCTTTACCAAGTGCTCTCCAACCACAGATGGAACTAGGCTAGGCAGTAGGGGTCAAGTCCCAGGAGAAAGACCATCCCTAGGAGGGCAGCTTCAAAGGAAGTCTGATAGCATTTATATACCTCTAAGGAAAAAGTGGTGGAAGTTGAGCCTGGGATGGTGAAAGCAAGGGGGTAGGCTCTGGGCTGCTGACTCCAACTCTGTCTCATGACATTCCTTAGGTCACTCATTGAAGAGAGAGGTGGCAAGAGAAGTAGCTATATGAATGTTTGGGTAGCTTGTGATGTGTCCTTGACTATAGGGCCAGAGGGAAGGAGGTACTGGCCCTAGAAATAGGATCCTGATCTCACTGAGCAGCAGCCCAATGCTTCTTGGTGGTGGGATGGGAAAGGCAAATGAAGGTGGTGTAGAGATGGGCATTCTGCTGTCCCTATCCACAAAAATCTAGGGCAGACCCAAGCCTCTACACCCCTAAAAGGAGGCTTCTGTGCTGCAGTCCCTAACAAAGAGCAACATCTCATAAGAGCAGAGTCACCCTCCCACTCCCTTGTTCCCTCTGAGTGATGAGACCAGAAAGCTAGTACTGAAAGGGTCAATGACTCTTACTCCCAAGGGGAACTGCAGCCATATCTTAGAAAGCCATATTTCAGTAGCCCAGCTGAAATAGCTGGTTAGAAAAGGTGATGTGGTTCTTATCAGGCAAAGCAACAGGGTTAATGATAAGGCCTCAGGCATCAAATGATGATTTGAAAAGTGGGTAATAGACTCAAGGGTCATAGTGGAGTGGGGCTCCAGATTGCTTCCAAGGAAGGGAAAATGAAGGAGGGCCAGCTTTTAGCCAAGGGTGGGTTAGAGCAAAGGAAAAGAAGGGTTTCCAACCTATTCCTACTGGTTGGCAGACTGAGAAGGGGAGGGGAAAGTCATAGATAATCTTTAAGGTTCCTTTAAGATCTGAGACCTAGAATACCATGAGGAAGCTTTTTGTTGCTGTCCAGGCATTGTTTAATCATTTACCCATACTGCAGTGGTGGGTTCTATCTGGAAAAGGCAAAGAAAAATGACCCATCCATGTCCATCCCGATCTTTCTATAAGTTCACAGTCAGGAGTTCACTTTGCAGGCATGATGCTTCCCTCAATTTCTCCTGAAATTATGAGGATGCCAATGGAACATTCTATCTGCTTCCTATCCTTAAGATCCACATGTATGAACATGCATATATTTGAGTATCTCCTTTAGTACTAGAAAGATAACTGTCTAAAATCTCTATTGCCACAGTGTATGCCTCACCTAGGGAAGAAAGACTACATTGTTTGTTGTTGTTGTTCAGTCTACGGTTGTGGCCATGGACACGTGTACCATAGTGTGCCATTACTGCTCATGGGGTTTCTTGGGAAGAATGCTGGAGTGATTTGCCATTTCCTTCTCCAGTGGATTAAGTCAAACAGAGGTTAAATTACCTGTCCAGGGTCATACAGTTAGTAGGTATCTGAGGCTAGATTTGAATTCAGGTCTTCCTGATTCCAGGTCCAGCCCACTATCTACCGAACCACCTAGCTGCCTCAAAACCTTTAAATTTGAAAACCTTTAAATTATATCTATGAATTAATTAATCAAACATTTATTAAATACTTATGTTCCAAGTGTGGATACAAAAAGTCCCTGTCCTAAAGGAGCTTGCAATCTAGTAGAGGAACGTATAATCTAATCTATATCTATATATGTAATATCTATGTAATTATTTTGTATTTCCCTATTATTGGCCTTTCAGATACCATTTAAAGCTACTATATTACCTGATAATACACTTTTTGGTGGGTAAACCTGAATAATCGTCTTTCTGTGTCTAAAAGTAGCTATGAACATGATCATTAAGAAAACCCAAGATGGGGGGGGGGGGTGGCTAGGTGGTGCTGTGAATAGACCACCAGCCCTGTAATCAGGAGGTCCTTTGTTCAAATCTGGCCTCAGACATTTAACACTTACTAGCCGTGTGACTTTGGGCAAGTCACTTAACCCCAATTGCCCCCCCCCCTCCAAAAAGAAAAAGAAAAAAGAAAGAAAACCCAAGATGTGGAAAACAAAATCAGGAGAATTTTATAGTTAGTGTAATGAAATATGTATCATGGTATGGTTTTGTTTTTGTTTTGCTCTAGAGCCAGGATTTTATCAGAATGGGGAACTCCCAGTGTGGAAATACCTGCTTACTGATGCAATTGATCAATTCATTTGTTGCAGTGAAAGGTCATATGACTTGTCCTTGGTCACACAGCCAGCATGTATCTGAGGCACTGAACTTGAACCCTGCCCCACTGCCTCTCAGCCTGGTTATATGAAGGACACTAAGAGAGGAGGGTAAATTACTTCATCTCAAGAATTGTGGTTTGTTCTAAATACTATAATTTATGAAGGATATTCATGAGCTGGAGAGTGCCTAAAGATCCTGCACTGGTAGAGGAAATGTCCTTCTCTGGGGGTTCCCTGTATCAATGAAATCTCCTATTCAGTCCCTATCCTCTCTCCTCCCTGAATCTTAACCTCTTTGGCATTTTCAACTAACTAAACAAAGTCACAGAGAAGTTAAGTGATTTTTTGAAAGTCACTGAGAAAGATCCTAGTGAACTTGGAGCAATAATCACCTAAGGTCTAGACTACTGCCCAGAATAGCCCTGGCCACCACATCACCCACCCTGCATAATGTTCCAGGTGAAGACATTGACATTAACACTATTACCTATCGTGAATTGTGGAAACCCTGGTACGTGAGACTTCTGACATCACAGCATATGTTAACTATGCTGATTAAAATAGTCATTCTGTGTACTCTTTGGACCTCACTGTTCTCATTTGTAAAATAGAGAAACTGTGGTACATGAGCTCCCATGTTCTTTTCAAATATAAAATCCTATAACCTTTGAATCTCCACTTTGCTGGATTTGACCATGCCTTCTTCATCTCTCCTTATGCTTGTCAACTCACCCTCCTTGGACCTAGTTATACTTTGCATTCTTTTCCTAAGTATCACAGAATTGCAAACTTTCAGTATTAGGATGAATATTAAATTAGGTCACCTACTCCAACTCAGATTTGAACAAAAATCCATTCTCCAGCAAAGGAGGCCTGTGCTTGAGGCCTCAGCTATCATCTTCAGAGGTAACTTGTGACACGTAGGGATAGCTCTGATTTTTACAAAGTTGTTTCTTATATTAAAACCTAACTTTGCTTTTCTGTAATTTCCACTTATCACTCTTGGTTCTGTTTTCTGAATCCTAATAGAGAAAGCTTGATTCCTTTTCTTTCCAAACACTTGAAACCAACTATGACGCCCCGTGCCAGTAGCTGAATACTGTTTTTAATATTTTTAAATGCAGTTTTCATTTTTCTTATTGTCTTCTGAGTTAACTATGATCATTACTCCATAGTCATCAGGTAAACTTGCTTTGCCTCAGTTTCCACATCTATAAAATAGGGGTAGCAGTGCTTACACTGACTACTTTCCAGGACCACTGTGAAGAAATACTTTGAAAACCTCAAAAGAACAGAGAAATTGAATTGTCATTCTTGTCATTATCAGAAACAATATGCCTCTATTCGATCATCCAGATCATCAAGTTTAACCACAGACTAAGATCCTCCATGTTGATGAAACATTTTTTGTCATTTTTATCGCTTAATTGGATTTTCAGGAAAGAAAACAAAAGATTTTTTCCAGATAATATGTGTAAAAATTTCTCCTCCATCAGGTTTGGCAGAAGCAAAGTGATACTGCCATCTATTGTTTAGAATTGGCATAAACTCAGCCTACTTACCTCCCCTCTACTCACCTCCCCTCTCTTCTTTTCTCCTCAGTTCTTCTTTCTCCTTCCCTCCTCCTCTTTTTTCCTCTCCAAATGCTTCCTTAAGCTTGCTAGTTGTGGGGAAACCAAAATTGCTTCGTTCTTTAACGGGGAAACTAATGAAATGTCATTTCAGTCTTGGATAATCAAAAGTTAATTGCATAACAGTAAATGGAACTCCATTCCTCATGAATGACTCAAAACATTCCCTTTAGACCAGGCCTCTTCACAGGAAATGGACCAAAGTTTTCTGGTTTAAAGAATGGCAAACTAACCACTCTCTGTGGACATTTTTACCAAAATGGGCAAATGTTTATGTGCTTAAGAAATGAAAATAAAATTTTGAGTTTTACACTAGACAGCAAAGGTATGTCTCTTCACTCAACTTCATCTGAAACAAGTGTTATAAGTGTTAAGTGGCTGGTGCCTGATTCTGTGGTTGGCATAGGGGGGTTTTCATGATACGTAAGACAAGATTGGCTTTCTTTTTTCTAGAGGAGTGTGATCAAGGTAAAGGTGTTCTGGAGTGTGTCACAAGCTGTTTTCATGACTTTTTTCCTAGAAATGCTCAATATTTCTGTTGCCATGTTATACCATATCCATAATGGAAGAGAGAATCAGATCTCATGTCTCACTTTATCTCATGCTAAGCAGTTTACAAAGCACCTTCTACCCAACAACCATTGAATGGAATGAGTGGGGAAAAAAACTTTTATTAAGTTTTAATATATTCTAAACACTATAGTAATTTAATTAGTGGAGATACAAATTAAAGAGCAAGACAGTCCCTGCTCTCAATGATTTTACATTCTAACAGGAGGAAACACATAGAGGAAGGTCAAGAAAATGGAAAGGCCTCATGGTTCTTAGAATACAGTTACAGGGTAAATGACAAAGCCAGGAGTCTTTAGTGAACAATGACAAGGCCCAGCAGCCAACCATCATATAGGAAGGATTCAAGCAGTATGAGCTGCCATGTTCTCAATCAATCACTTTTGGGAAGGAGGGTTGTAGTCCACTGGGTTGGAGTAGATTATGTCCAGTGGTTGGATTGAAATGGGTTAGCATCTATCTGGGACAGGGTGTCCAACATCTAGTGGGAAAAGGACAATGGAGGCTCTGGAGAGAAAGGGAAGATCTCCCCATGGTCAGTTCCTTTGAGCCATCAGGAGCTTATGGAATCTGGTTGATTGCCGGTAGGTTTGGGTGAAAGAGGAAAAGGCCCTTAGGAGACACAATGACTCAACCAGACCAAGCAGGGAGCCTGCTGGAGACCTCCACTCATTTCCTAAATACATAAGCAATCTATGTGTAACATCCTCTGGGATCTAAGTAGCTGCACCAAAGGGCTACATTTTCCCCATCATAGCCATAGGAAGGATGCAATATTAGTTGACATTTCTGTAATATTTTGTGGTTATAGAGCATCTTGCATTTTTATATCAGATCCATAGAGCAAAGCTAACACAAGGTAATGCAAGTTATCTGAGGTGGTGAGATGGTGGAATTCATAGGGAGTTGGACTTGGAGTCAGAAAAACCTGAGTTCAAATCCTACCTCAAATATTCAATTAGCTTTATGACCTTGGGCAAACTGCTTGAACTCTCTCACCCTTAGTTTCCTCATCTACAAAAGAAGGATAATAAGGATGCCTGCCTCACAGAGTAGTTGTGAGGACTAAATGAACTAATATGTAAAAAGTAGTTTGTAAAATTTGACATGTCATAGACATATGAATGATTATCGTGATTACTATTACCATTTCTGTTTAGCAGATAAGCAAAGCAAGGCTAAGTGGCCTGGGCGAGGTTGCATAGCTAAGCAACGTTAAGGCCTTTGACTCTCGGATGATAACTCTCTGTCCTATACCACAGCTGCCAACAGAAAATTGAGCTCTGAGAGCTTGAGTGACTTTGCCCTTGTTTGTACAAGTAGTAAGTTGTCAGGTTGGGGCTCGACCTTGGGTCTTTTCTTCCCCCAAGTCCAATGATCTTTTCAATGTACTACACTAAATTTTCTTTATATTGATGAATCCTAGGAACCACTTTCTTCTTCCTTGGGAGTTTTTGTTCATTTAGGTGAAACCCCAAAGGCTGTTAGGATGATTGTTTTTGTTGATGGAATGTTGTAAGGCACAGAATAATTTCTCGTGCATAGGTTAATACCGTACAAGGTTCCTTGATAAATTCAATCACAAAATGACTTTTTAATTGGAGACAACTAGGCTGTGCAGTGGATAGAGTGTTGAGCCTGGAGTCAGGAAGACCTGCATTCAAATCTGATCTCAAACACTTAGTAGGACCCTGGGAAAATCACTCTATTTGCCTTAATTTCCACAACTGTAAAATGTGAATAATAATAATAGTACCTGCCTCACAGGGTTGTTGTGAGGATCAAGTAAGTTAATCTTTTTAAAGGGCTTAGCCTACTGTGTGGCATATAGTAGGCACTTAATAAATGCACATTCTTTCCTTCCTCTTCTCAATCACTCTGTGATTATTGATGTTAGCAATGAACAAACCAATGAAATTTATGCTCTCCCAAATCTATTTGCCACTGTTATAGAGGCTATCTTGCCTAGGGTCCAAATGGAAAAGGAATTTCCTAGGTTTTCTCCTATTTGTGAATGACATTAGGTTGATTGCATTGAGCCCCAGAACATTATGTGACCTCCTAAAAAAATACTGGCCTAACCATTCATACCGGGAAAATTAAATGGATGACAAATGCCTGTTTTCTGTGGCATGCAGTTGGACTATTGGTCCATAAAATCAGTACACATATCTGAGAGAGACATTACATGTAGACAATAAATTATACCCAGAACTGAACAGTACATATAAAGTGAACTAGACTGAATTTAGGAAATTATGAAGGACTTTTAATAATCCTAAACTACTCCCCAGTGCAAAAACCCAAGTTTTGTTTTTACTTTTGTTTTAACATCAGTAGTTTTCCAGTGTTACTACATAGTAGCAAATCATGAAGCATGACAATCTCTGAAAGAGCAAAATTGCAAGAGTTCCAGAAGGAGAAGAAAAGACATATGTTAGTTAGAAAAAGGCCATGGTATATTTCCAAACATAGTTTACATGCAAGAAGCAGTATAAAGTTGATCACATGGGAAATGTATGCTCAGAAAAGGAGCAGGGTAAGTTGTGTCATTAAAGCGAGAGATATTAGGTGGACAGTCTATGTGTTGCACTGGAACCCATGAAATGCAAAGGAACTTAGAAAAAGTCCTCTAGAATACAAAGCAAGATGGCATGGGGAGTTGTGATCTGAGCAATGGTGGACATGTGCACCTTGATGAGATCATGGCTCCATGGAAGTACCAAAATCCCAGATTTAAGAACAAAACTTACAAAGCATCGCTTAGTTCCTTATATTGTATTTTCAGAACTATTAAATTATGACTCTCATTTCTCTCCTCCTTGAATCTATCTTGGTCATTTATATGTCTTCCCACTTCATTATTGGCTCTTAGTTTCTAGAGGGTAGAAACATTGCCCATCTAGATCCATTTATACACTGCCAAATGCAGTACCTGCCATGGACAAGAAAGACACTGAATTAGATCCACTGGTTGGCCATCACTAATTGAACCTCCTTATGCCCTACTCACTATACAAAAATTGATTCAGATGTAGCTTCTCAGTTATTGAGAAATCAGAACAAGGGACTGGTAATCTGCTTTCTGCAGTGGAGAAATAAACATTGATTCTACAATATGGTGCTAGAATTCCAATTTATTTTATCATGTTCAATTCCATTGGCAGACTATAACGATGGTTCTTATGTGTTATTACTATGTCTATATGTGTGTATGTATGTATACGTACATATGTAGTTGAGGAGACTGAGGTAGAGGTTAAATGATTTGCCTAGGATCAAACAGTTAATTAATTATATGAGGCTAGAATGTAACTTAGCTCTTCTTGACTCCAGATCCAGCACTCTATTCACTATGTCATCAGCCTGCCTGTAAAGGAAGATTCCCCACTCGATCACAGAAGAGAGGAGATGGTTTCTGATATTAAACATAAGGTAGGACTCTCTTGTTTCCATAGTCTGGGTGACATCTAAGGAGAAAGATGAAAGTGCTCATTTAATGAAGATCCCGTTTAAGGAGGACTCCCTTCCATCTTTCGGTATTTCTGGTAGAGGGTCCAATGTCCAAAGGCCTCATCCTAAGAGGTCAAGCAGAGAGTAGACATTAGAAGTAGTAGACAAGGCTTCTGGAGTTTTGCCCTTGAATTTTCTTCCTATGGATCTTGTCCACAGGATGCTGAGGGAGTGAAAGCCTGATGGTTCTGTTTTTGCTGCTTCTCTTTCCTGCTGACTGAAGACAAGAGAAGAAATGATATTGGGGTCAAGGCCTGGCTTGACTCTAGTCTCTCTTTTGCCTAACATTGTGATGGTGGATGAGGGAACCAGTCCTCAATCTCTGCTGTTACTTTTCTTCCCTTCCCTTCATATGGCTCAGGAGGACTCTGCACCTGGGATTTATTGATGTTCAAGGAGAACTAGCATCTCTGGTGTGAGTGCTTGCTGAGCCCTTTCATGTCTGCTTATCCACCTTTGGTGTCCAGCTAGTCTAACCCACTCCCACCTGTGGCTCCAAAAAGCTCTAGCATGCATAGCAGCCACACTCTAGTAAACCATCTCAGTAGACAGGTTGAGGGTAATCAACAGGTCACAAACCCATAGGTGAGTTAGGGGGTTATCTACCCCAAGCATGTGAAGACTTCCTCCAGTGGAATGAATGATGGAGAAGAATTTGTTCCAATGGCCATGAAGGCAGTTGATGCAAGTTCTGTGGAGCTATTAGAGTTTGGTCTGATACTGAAGATTCCAAGGTTATCCACTGCATTCTGGGCCATCACCAGTCATCCTGACTTTTGTCTTGCCAACTGAACTTCAATAACTCTGGAGGATGGAGTGAGGCTTTGTGCAACTCTGCCCACTGAAATCCAATTCACATGCAAGTCAAGACATCTCTCTGTGAAGTCATTCATCTTCTTCAAAAACAGAAGATGAAACACTATCATATACCTGCTCTATCCTGGATATGAGGAATTGAGTGGAAAAAAATTGGCTTTGTAGTTTCAGTCTTTCTTCTTCTACCCTCTAACCTCTCCCTTTCCCCCCCTCTTCCCTCCCTCCTCTCTGCTCCTTCTTCTTTTTCTTCTATTATTTGGTTAGTTCAACTTTTGGGGCATACTAAGACTAAATACAAAAGAACCCAGGAATCCTGGGATCCCAGATTTGGGAACACAGAAGACAATAGCAAGATTTGAGCAGGGCTTCCCTTTGACTCAATCTCTAGTCTCATTAATGGTTCAAGCCAGAAAGATCTCCAAAATGCCCGGTTCTTAGACATTGGAAGTGGCTGGCCATGGGTACCTGTAATATCTAGGGAAAATGCAATTAATTAGATCCCTATGCCATCACACAAATATCTTGTTCCTCTTTGAAGCTGGCCCCACATCACTCCCTTCCCTTATCAGAGTTCCAGTATATACCACTGGGACTCCAATCAGTCTAGAAAAATCCAACACTGAAAATCCCTAGGCCCCAACATCCCCCCTCAAAAACTTACTCAAGCTTTAAAGGATATAGGACTTTGTGAAAAAGTACACCGAGTCTCCAAATACAAAATATCTAAGTTGAATTATTAAAGTGGTGCTCTTAAAAAAACAGAACAAATACATAAATTCCTGTAGCTTGTAAACTCATGGGCACTGAATAACATTTTACAATATTGGGGGAGACTGGGTTTAGAAGTATATAGGCACATATACCAAAATAAAGTCTAAATGGGTGCATGATCTAGGTGTAAAGGATGATACTGTAAGCAATTTGGGAAAGCAAGGAATAGTTTACCTGACAGATCTGTGGAGAGGGGAAGATTTTAGGACTAAACAAGAATTAGAGAGCATTATAAAATGCAAAATGGATAATTTTGATTACATTAAATTGAAAAGCTTCTGCACAAACAAAGCCAATGTAACCAAGATCAAGAGGGAGGTGGGAAATTGGGAAAGAATTTTTACAACCTGTGTCTCTGATAAAGGACTCATTTCTAAAATTTATAGAGAATTGAGCCAAATCTATATGAATACAAGTCATTCCCCAATTGAGAAATGGTCAAAGGATATGAATAGGAAGTTTTCAGAGAAAGAAATTAAAGATATCTATAAGCATATGAAGAAATGCTCTAAATCACTATTAATTAGAGAAATGCAAATCAAAACAACTCTGAGATACCACATCTCTCCAGTCAGATTGGCTAAGATGACAAAACAAGAAAGTGACAAATGCTGGAGAGGTTGTGGGCAAATTGGAACGCTAATACATTGCTGGTGGAGTTGTGAATTTATCCAACCATTCTGGAGAGCAATCTGGAATTATGCCCAAAGGATTATAAATAATTTCATACCCTTTGACCCAGCCATACCACTCCTAGGGTTATATCCCAAAGAGATCATAGTAGTGGGAGGAAGAACCATATGTACAAAAATATTTTTAGCAGCCCTTTTTGTGGTTGCAAAGAATTGGAAACTAAAGGAGTGCCCATCAATTGGGGAATGGCTAAACAAGTTGTGGTATATGAATGTAATGGAATTTTATTGTGCTATAAGAAACGAGGAGGTGACGGATTTCATAATTACCTGGAGAGACTTATACAAACTGATGCTGAGCGAGAAGAGTAGAATCAGAAGAAATTTGTATACAATCACAGACATACCATATCTGTGACGACCAACTATGACAGACTGGACTCTTTTCAGCAATGCAGTGATATAAGTTAATCCCGAATGACTCAAGAAAGTGAGAAATGTGCCATCCAGATATATAACTAGAAAGAACTGAGCCTGAATCCTGATGGAAGCAAACTAAATGATCTTGTTCTTCTCATTGTTTGGTTGTACTTCTTCCTTACCATCTTTCATCCCACCTAGTACAATATGCCTTTGTAATTGGAATAATGTTTAATATGAATGCATTTGCAGACCCTATACTGTACTATATGATGTCATGAGGGGAGGGGGGAGGGAAGTAAAGGAAATTTGAAAATCAAGGAACTATGGAATTGAATCTTGTCAACTGAAACTAAACTAATAAATTAATTTAAAAAAAAAAAAAGAAGTATATAGGCAGAACCATAGCACATCAGTATTTGAAGGGGCCTCAGGGGCCAACTGGAACAACCTGGGTATTAGCAGTAATCTCTACAGCATTGCTGACATGTGGTCCATCAGCCTCCTCTTGAGAACCTTTCGTGTTGGGGAATTCATCTCCATTGGTAGCCCATTCCACTTTTGGTCAGCACCAGTGATGTTGCATTGATTCTGCAGCCCCTGTCTCTGTGCTCATCACCCCCCTCATTACTCGTGGTTCCAACCTCTGTGGTCAAGAGCATGATGTCTCCTTCCTTTAGAGGATAGCCCTTCAAATCCTTGAAGACAGCTACCACATCCTCACTGAGAATTTACTTCTCCAGGCTAAATATCCTCAATTTCTTCAACCAATTTGCAGTCATATGGAGATTTGGGACAAGAATTTAAACAAAGCTTTTTCTCAGCTTCTTCACTTTACAATACTCTTGATTATATGGTAGTGGGAGGATATGTGAGAAAGGCAAAGAACACTGAATAAAAGTCAGTAATAGGAAGGAAATACAATTCTCCAATTCCATGTTAATCTGTGTGAAATATGCCCTCTGTGTTAGGGCACAGGGGTAGGGAAAAGCTAGAGAGAGGTGTTAAAGGAAAGTGCATCCAAAATTTTCATAGTAAACTGAAACAAAATATTTTAAAAAGGTTTTATCATCCATTGATACTTTTTGGGTGGTCAGTTTATTAATGTTGATGCATCTGTGAAGGTGGAAGACTAAGACCACATACAACAGCCTCTAAACTCTTAGTGAAATAAAGTTCTTTGAAGGGTGATTGGAGGTGAAAGCATAGTTCTTTATAATTATTAGCGACTTATTCTCTACTAAAATCTACACAAGGCTGACACCTGGTGGTATAAAGTTGTGTCATAGAGAAAATTAGGAAAAGAGTTGGAGGAGCCAAGATAAAAGAAAAACCCTACAATGTGTTTTGCAGGATAGTCTCAAACCAGGGAAACATGCTCTAAAATCGATATCCTTTCTGTCTTTCACCCCACCCACCCCCCCCAGGCAACTGAAAAGACCTTCACTCTGAACAGATACACATAGGCAGAGCTGGCCTTAGAAAACACTATGAAATCAGAGATGTGCCTCTGGGGTCCCCTTTCCTCATCTTTTGTGCATCAAATTTTCCTCTTTAATTTTCCCCTTCTTTGTGAAGTGATTCATGGGTTAGCTCTCCCAGAGAATTTTCACTCTAGCTATGAAATACTAGGCTTTGTTTCTTCTTACATAGAGAGTTTAGACCAAGCCTATAGGCTAAGCAATTAAAATGGGCAGGACACAAAGAGATCATCTGATTCAGTTTTTGCATTTTATAGAGAAGGAAACCATGGCTAGAGGTCATATAACTAGTTAGTGAACTTGAACAGTCATATTTCCCAGTCCAGTGACTTTTTCTCTTGAGTTGGAAGCCATAAGACTAAGAAACTAAGATCTCTTTCTCTCTCTCTCTCTCTCTCTCTCTCTCTCTCTCTCTCTCTCTCTCTCTCTCTCTCTCTCTCTTCCTCCCTCCCTCTCTGTCTGTCTGTCTCTTGCCCATGCTCTTGTGAACTCTACTCCTCATGCAGGGAATATTCATGAATCAAGCTCTACCAGTGAGAAGAATTTTATGCAGCTGGACTTAGGCCCTCAGTTACATATAAAATATTCTGTTTGGTTTTTAAGCCCTTCACAATCTTGTCTCTCCCTCCATTTCCAGTCTTTTTATACATTATTCCTCTTCTTTTATAGTACTATCCTGTCACATTGACTTCCTTGATGTTCCTTATATATGATACTTTATTTCCCACTTCTAGCTCCTAACATTTTTACTCACTGTCTTCCATGCCTGGAAATGTTCTTCCTTCTATTCTCCCCCTTTGGCTTCGCTGGCCTCCTGCAAGTCTTAAAACAAATCCTACCTTCTACAAAAGGTCTTCCTTGGTTCTTCTTAATGCTAGAGGCTTCCCTCTGGGACTATCACAAATTTAACTTATCTGTCTTATAGGTAAGTGCTTGCATGTTGTCTCCCCCATTAACAGGTTGTAATGGTAATGGAATCTGAAGGTCCCTTTGTATTGCTAAACTGACAGGTACTTAGCACCTAGTTCCAAATTAAGCCTTTATTAAAGAAATAGAAGGTATGAACCCCTGTTGCTGATGTAACAGGAAGGGGCTGAACAGGGAGAAGCAATATTGTATATAAGGAAAAACCCTAGCTGGATTTTTCAAGAAGTCAGTACTTCTTGGGATGAGCGCCTGAAAGCTGGGCTGCTGCTGGGCTGGAACTTCCATGGAGAAAGTGATTTTGATTTTGAGAATGAAGCTGCTGAAGGCTTCTGAGGGCCAGCTAGAGCTGCTGAAGACTGAGGCAGCATGGCTAGGGTGTTGGTATTCTATACAAATGTGTGGTTTTGTTAATGTGTATGAATGTCCTTGTGGCTTTGTTAAGCCTTGTCTTCCCAGGAACAGAGACTGTGAAGGATTTGAAATGGACTGGACACTGTGAGCTCCAATGTGGAGCAGGAACTGCACAGGGAGCTAGACAAGGATCTGGGAGTTGTCTGCCTTTGAACTCATGTGGCAGTTGGTTAGATTTGGGCAGAAGCTGGGACCATGGAAGAGGAGCTATAGAAGGTGAAAGCCTACCCTGAGTCAAGATGAAAAGACCTCTCTATAGATACAGAAAATTGTAATTTACTAGTGACCTAGGGGTGGATGGCTTGAGTATTTCCCACTGCCCCTTAAGAGGGTGCAGAGTAGTGACTGATGTCTGAATAGTGACTGATTTGTAATTTAGTGTGTCTCATGGGTGGAGGACTTTGACCTTTTGTACTTTATGATTGAATGATTGAGTTACTAAGTGATTGATTGACTAAATAATTGTACTTTGTTCAAAACTATGTTCAAAACTTTTTCACTTTGGTGAAAACCATGTGGCCATTTTACTTGTGACATGGTGAATACTGTATTTTTATTTTCTGTGATAAGTTGTAACATTCTGAATGCTGTACCTTGATTTTCTGTGAATGTTTTGCTTTGATTTGTTACTGAATAAGTAGAGTGTTCACTATACCGTGTAATTGGAACCTTGAAAGCTGTACATAGCAGCCATCCTTTGGAAAGCTGTGAGTGCTTGGCTTAACACAGGTAAGGTCCTTAAGGTCAGGAATTGCTTTTGTTTTTCTTTGTATCTCTAGTGCTTAGTAAGAGTATTTAGCACATCGTAAGTGTTTAATAAATGTTTGTTGGCTGACTTTCAGAGACTCTCTAGCCATCAATTTTCAAAGCAGTTTCTGATCCTAACAAACAGCTGGCACGTATATAGTACTTTTAGATTTGTGATGTACTTTTTGTTGCAGTTCTGTTGTTCAGTCATTTCCTACTCTTCATGACCCTATGGACTATTACATATTATCCTCCACTATCTCTTAAAGTCTGTCCAAGTTCATGTTTATTGTTTCCATGATATTATCTATCCATTTCATCTACTGCCATGCCCTTTTCCTTTTGCTTTCAATTTTTCCATCCTGGGGGTCTTTTCCAATGATTCCCGTCTTCTCCTTGAATAGCTAATGTTTTTCGTTTTCTGCTTCAGCTTTTGACCTTCTAGTGAATAGCCTGAATTAATTTCTTTAAGTTTTGACTGATTTGATCTCCAAAAGACTCTCAAAAGTCTTCTCTAACACTACAAATCAAAGGGATCAATTCTGTAGAGCTCAGCTTTTCTTATAATCCAACATTCACAGCCATATGTTGCTACTGGAAAAAATCATAGCTTTGACTGTATGGATCTTTCTTGGCAATTTGATCTCTGCTTTTTAGTATGCTCTCCAGATTTAACATAGCTTTCCTTCCAAAGAGCAACTGTCTCTTAATTTCATGACTGCGGTTGCTATCTGCACTGATCTTTGAATTCTATCTAACTTGATCTTCACAATAATCTTGTTGTGTATGGTAATTGCTATTATTATCTCTATTCTACATATGGGGAAACTGAGGCTTCATGAGATTAAGTGACTCACATATGGTTACATAGCTAGCCAGTGTTTGTGCCAGGGTTTAAACTTAGGTCAGCCTGATTACACTTTATCCATGAAGTCACCAAATATGGGGCTATGTCAAGGATACCTTGTAGGTTGCCATAAGTTACCAACATTGACTTGCATGAAGTTGGTTCTATCATTCAACAGAAGTTACACTGAAAAAGGAAGTGGATTGATAATTTACCCACATTGGGGAGATCTTTTATGGAACATTTTTTGAGGACATAATTATAAGGCATTGATGGGTTAAGACCCGTACCAACATTTCCATTAATGTGATAATTGAAGTATTGAGAAAAAAATCAGACAGAGTGAATAATTTTGGAATTAATCTTTGTAACCCAAAAAAGTAAGTCTTCACACATATTATCACTTTCATGTAGAAGAGGAAACTGTGGACCAGAGAAGTCAAGTAGTTTACCCATAGTCTTAGCATGAATAAGGGCCAGTGGCAGACCTGGAACCTGGCTCTGGTCTAGTCTGGGATCCCAATCAATCTCTCTCTACTCCAGAATGCTTGTTTTCAAAGAGAAGAATTAGCCCTGAGGGAGTGGCTCTTGGATACAAGGTGGGGGAAGAATAAATTAGGAAATAAAGTAATGTAAAAGCAAAACATCAGTTTAAGTTAACCTTGCCTCTTGATTTATTTAAAAGTCATTTTTGTAGTTATTTTTAATCATTCAAACAGGAGCTTTTCATTTTGAAGTATGGATTAGTTTATTTGGAAGGTAAAACAAAACAAAACAAAATTGTTTGGGAGCAAATATGCATATGCTAAAGAAAACCTATTGGTTTCTTATGGTTTTTGTCCCCACTCCTAGCACCTAAGGAAAGTTTGAGAAAGGGTAATCCCAGTGGAAAGAGCAACAAAGTACCTAAAAATAGCCTCTCTTTCTAGTCTTTAAAAATCACTTATAGTGTATTGGATCCTAACAGAATAAGTGATAAGTCCTCTTTTATAGTTTTCCTATGTCTTGAGTCATTTCAAGCTATTTCCCATGTGTTACTAAGGAGGATGCCCACCATGGGAGGGGCACCTACTGCCTCAATGCCACATGTAGCCCTCTAGGTCCAAATGGATCCAGTCAAAGGGCCAGGGCTATACTTGAGGACCTAGAGGGCCACATGTGGCCTTGAGGTGGGAGGTTGCCCACCCCTGCCCAGCCCTTGCAAATTCCTGGACCTTGAAGAAAGATTCTCCAGGTAAAGGGCTCTTTTGCAAGAGTTCTGCATCACTGAGAGCTCACACAGCTTAATGTCCTGTCAGGGATATTTCAGCACAACCCTTCTGGGACCTAATTGGGTTTTTCACTATTGGCATCAGGCCCAGCTATTTGCTCTCCCCAGGAGACCTACCAGCTGACTGTTTGGTATTCATTATTACCTCAATGCCAAAGGAAGTGTTTATAGCTTATTAAAGAAAAAGGACAAAAAAGAAGACAAAGCAAAAAATTTAATGTGAGAATGTACCCCAGGTGGGAGATTTCCACTGAGGAGAGCATTTACTTCAATGGGATATCTCAGCAAGAAAATCAGCCCTCAAATGGGGGGTGGGGAGGGCACACAAAGAGGATCTATCTTCTTAGTACTGATTCTATTTTGCCTTTTGCTTTATTTTGCTCTCATGAATATTTGTGTGTGTGTGTGTGTGTGTGTGTGTGTGTGTGTGTGTGTGTGTGTGTGTGTGTCTAAAACAGACCTGTATTTTACTGACAGATGTGTTGTCATTGACAGGGCCTTGAATTACTGAATTATCCAGATGGGAAGAGGGTTCAATGACTCACAGTTAGAGGTTTGATTCTATTAGCACTGTAATGGAAGAAGTTAGCCACTCACAAATTAATGACCTGACTCTTGACAAAGAAAAAAATGTTCTTTCAGACTCTTACAACAATAAGGCCACCATTTGCCACTGCCCACAATTTGCAGCATATTTCACCAAGGAAGAAAATGTGGTCTTTGTGGGTTGCTGGCAGATGGTGAGCTTTAGAGACTTGTATTGTATTACAGACAGGTCTCAATTATCCATGGTAATTGGGGCCTGTGGAAAGAATAGATGGGTGAATTCCCCAGAGATTTCTCCAAACCTCATTTCAGCAGAGTTCCATTCAGTCTTCTCTCTGAGCAAACTTTTCACTGGGATTTATAAGGCTGGTGGCTGGAATGATTTGAGTTGGACATCTTTCCAGGCTTCTTCACTCTCCCTGGTGTAGGTGCTAACCAGGGTAAAATCGAAAAAGGATAATAAGCGAGACTAAAATGATCTAGACCTTAATAATCTACTGTTGATTTTTACTAAGAAATGTTTAGATTGTGCTTTGAAAGTCAACAGTCCAATGTGAAAATATGTTTAATCATTTAAATCCAATTCACTCGAAAGTCATGGCATCATCTTACTGATGTCATAATCCTCTTTGAGAACTAAGGACAATAACCTATGAGTAGTCTGAGGTGCCCCACTGGGGACGCAACTGACCAGTTCCAGTTTCACAACTCAGCATCTCTCCTCTCCTCCCCTTAGCTGAGGGTACTCTTCCCAAAGGAGTGTAAACTTTAATAGCTAAAATCTAGCAAGATATTTTGGGGTTTCATGGCTAGATTTCTTTCTAAAAGACCAAGCCTTAAACCCAATTCACTATTGCTTTCATTGGTTGGCCAACAATAATTCCCAACCCAAGCACCACTTAATGGTCATTGTTGGCTCAGAGTGAACATAAATAGTAATTGTTTCTGTCTGGTCAGAAACTCTGAGGGTCTTCCCCTCCCAGACTGATTTTTTTTTATTAGATAAAAGGGGCTATTTCTTGCCTAATTTCTTACCAGTCTTAATCATTGAGTGGGCATTTCCTCAGTCAAAGTGTGAACTTGAGGGAAATACCTTAGCTTAAAAAGGTCAAGGTCTCCCACTGCTTCTGGGCTATCTCTAGTCATCCTCATCTACATCTTACCACTGGACCCAGAAGGCTCCAGAGGACACAGAGACCCTAGTGACTTTGCACAGCCCTCCCTCATTTAAATCAAATTCACTTGCAAGTCAAGGCATCATCTTCCTGATATCATAGTCCTCTTAGAGAATGGAGAGCAAACAGCAACAGCAACTCCTCAATCTCTTTCCTGGTATAGATGTTCTGTTGAGGTTTAAGGTTTAGGAGTGCTTCAGACCCCAAAATACCACCACACCGGGTCTTGTCGAATGAATTCAACTCAAGTCTTCTATCAGCCAAAGAAAAGCAAAGTTTATTAGAGATTCACCATAATGGGTGGACTCTTAAGAGTCTTGGTATCTCTGAGACTTCCATTGGACAAATGGGCTATAATCATCTGACATAGAGTAAGTCTGTGGTAGATAATTCTCATGCTCCTTCATGGAGTCTAGATGGGATCTTATATACAGAAGGTTGTGGGAGGGTTCTAGGGGTGGTCTAGAGGAGGAGTTTGGGGAGGGTCTTCAGGAGAAGTAAAATGAGGTCAGACTCCAGTAATGAGAGATTAAGGGTGGGAAGTAGCTGGTGGCTACCTGGAGATCACAGACAATGGAGGGCTAGGTTAATTTAAGGGTAACAGATTTAGGCATAGATATTTTGGGAGGATCAAGGGTGGGGAGGGGTAGTTGGACAATGAAGGGCTAGGCTAGTTACAGAGAAGTGGGCCTAGCTATAATGAAAGGTTTATGGCCTTTCATTAAAGGCAAATGCCTCATGTGGAAATATTCAAGGAGAGCTCAAGGAGGTTTCCTGAGCCTGTAGCTCATCAATGGAGGGGGTGGGGGGGTGGGGGAGATTCATGGCAAGTATTTCTTATTAAGGCCTAATAAGAGCCATTCCATTCCCCAATTTATTTATTTATTTTATTTATTATTATTATTTTTAACTAAAGGGGCCACCCCTTGATTTACTTCTTAGAAAGGTCTATTCATGGAATGGGTGTTGCCTCACTCAAAGTGAGAATGTGAAAAAAATTTAGCTTTAAAGGGCCAAGTTCTCCCACTGCATACTAGGTTATCTCTAGTCATCCTGATCTATCTGGCCACTGCACCTGATGACGTACAGGCTCTGGGAACCCCCTTGAGCTCTCCTTGAATCTTTGAGGTACAGGTTCTAGGAACCCCCCCAACCCCTCCCAACCCCCCCCCCCCCCACACACACACACACACCTTGAACTCTGATTAAATCATCCTATTTGTTGAGGCATTTGCATGAGGCCATAAGCTTTACCTTGTGGCTGGGCCCAGACCTCTGTTACTAGCCTAGCCCTCCATTGTTCATCTACTTCCCACCCTTGAGCCTATCAAAATATCAATCCGCCCTTGAACTGGCCAACCTCCAGCAACTTCCCACCCTTAATCACTCATTGACCTCATCTGACTCCTGAAGACCCTCCCCAAACTCCCCCTCTAGACCCCCCTAGATTCCTCCCACCATCTTTCTGTATAAAAGATCCCATCTTCCCTCCATGTATGTGAGAATGCCATAGAATGACCTAGCACAGGCTTATTCTGTGTCCAATAAAAGTGAACTTTTAATAAACTTTACTTTTTTTTCTGCTGAGAAGACTTGAGTCAAATTCATTAGGCAGGACCTGGTGTGTTGGTATCTTGGGGTCTCCAGAGCAACCCTAACCCTCTTTGTGGGTAACCTCTTCAGACCCAGATGACTCTGGAGGAGAAAGTGAGGCTGGTGACTTTGTACAGCCCTCTATCATTCAAATCAAAGTCCATTGCAAGTCATGTCATCATCTCCCTGATCTTCTTTAAGAATGAAGGACAAACCACACAACCACCACATTAAGAGCCATTCCACAATTAATAAATGTTCAAAGGATATGAACAGATAGTTTTCAGAAAGAAATACAAGATACCAGTCATAAAAATGCTCTAAACCACTAATAACTAAAGAAGCACAAATTAAATCAATTCTGTACCATCTCATACCTATCAGATTGACTAAAATAACAGAAAAGGAAAATTACAAATGCTGGAGTGGCTGTGGGAAAATAAGTATACTAATGCCCTGTTGGTGGAGTTGTGAACTGGTTCAACTATCCTGGAAAACAATTTGGAACTGTACCCAAAGGGCTATAAAACTCCATAGTAATACCACCACTAGATCTGTATCCTGAAGAGATAAAGAAAAAGGGGGAAAAACTATATGTACAAGAACATTTATAGCAGTTCTTTTTGTGATAGCAAAGAATTGGAAATTGAAGATAAATGGGATAAATGAGAACCACACACACATACATATATATGTAAGTATAAATGCCTTTTTAATAGGTGAAATCATGTGCTGGTTCTCATTTTTCTTAATAACAATAAAAATAATAATGATAATAACATTTCTATGACATGTAAAGATTGACAAAGTATTTTTATATATTATCTATATTATAATGGAATATTGATTAAGGAAAGCATGCCCTATCTGGTACATAGACCTAACATTCCATAGGCAGTTTTTGTATTATACAGAAGTGAAGTACACATGGATCAAAATTTAATAATGATCATTAATTTTTATCTTTCAAATGCTATCTTTTGTTTTGACATAATTTAAATTTCCTCCTTCCTTATGTAGAAAATCAGCCATCCCATAGAACAAAAAAATTTTAAAGAGGGTGGGGAGAAGCTCAGTAAAACTGATCAACATATCAACTAAGTCAAGCAGTAGGTATACTATTCTTCACCCATAGCCCCCTCCCCCCCCACCCTACCTCCCGTCTCAGCAAAGCAGGGAGACAGGTAGATTTTCTCATCTCTTTTCCAGCACCAAATTCTATGTCTTTGAATTTGAAAGATGTTGGCATTTCAGTTATCCATAAGATTGTTTACTAAATCAAGTTGTCCCCTAGTGTCATATCTACCTCTCAGAATTGTGTGCTGTGAGATTATCATCTTTGGTTTGGGTGGTTTAACTTTTTCTGATGTGTTATAAAAAAAAGAAATATTTTATTAGTATGGTTTTATTAAATATGGAGTAAGCAAGGCTTTCTTTGCAGATGATTAAATTCTTTATCCATATTCAAGACACTGGTACTTGGTATTCTTTATTAGAACGATGGTTAGAAAAGAATTCCAATTATATCTTTGTTAGATCCTTTAATAGATACCTTAAAAGATATATAACTTGTTCATAGTGTCTGGGCACTGATCACCAAATAAAAAATATAATCTTGTTTACAAGAGAAAAATCTGCTTGCCTCACATCTTGCCAATTTAATCAAAAGAGATTTATGGTCCCTTTAATTTGAAGAAAAGCAGGAACAAGGGGGATGGATAATAACCACTAAGCTAGATCTCATAGAGAAAAAGCATTAGTGTAGGAGAAAATAATAAAATTAGATACATCCAGGAATGATTTTTTAGGAGACAAAGTCCAAGAACAGAACCAGCAATAGAAAATAATGGTCTTGGATGTCTACATACAACTACAGAAAGGATGCAAAACAAAGTTCTAAACCTAGAAATACTAATGGTAAGACTCACATTTGAAATCAGATTTACATTGAAACTGGGTGGGATAGGATTGTGGGCAGATTATGGTTTTGGAAGAACATGCATTATTCATTGGGAGCAGGATAGGTGAATAAGGAATGAGTTCTGATCTAAGAGACAGGGAAAGTTAAACAGGCAGAGAGACCAAATAGATCAGGATGACTAGAGATAGCCTAGGCTGCGCTAGGAGACCTTGGCCCTTTTAAGCTAAGCTTTTTTCAGGTTCTGACTTTGAATGAGGCAATACCCATTCCATGAATAGACCTTTTTAAGAAGTAAATCAAGTAAATCAAATTAATTAAAAATAAATAAATAAACAAATGAATGAATGTATGAATAAACAAATAAATAAATAAATTTGTGACATACAAATGTCTGTAACATTCTGTAACATTTCAAAGCCCCCTGGCTCTGAAAAACCCAGATGTTGATGCTTCCCTCTCTGGTAACTGACTAGGTATGGATGTAATGGTCCAGATAGTTGGAGGCCTGTTTGCTTGATATGTTTTTCTGTTTTCTTGTAACTTCTGTCCGTATACTCTGAAGTTCTAGGTGCTGACTTTCCCCTGAACAAGGTAAATGATATGTTTGATTGATTAAAGTATACGTGTGTGTGTGTGTGTGTGTGTGTGAGAGAGAGAGAGAGAGAGAGAGAGAGAGAGAGAGAGAGAGAGAAAGAAAGAAAGAAAGAAAGAAAGAAAGAAAGAAAGAAAGAGAGAGAGAGAGAAAGAAACATACTCCTGTGAGGGAGATTTCATGTAAAGGTAAGAGATGTTTATTAACCAGTGTAATTCCAATGCTTGCTAGTGAAGAAGTTCAAAGCTTAATAGTTGTTTTTGTAGGGGTTTGGTAGGTGCTTAATAAACATTGATTTGTAACTTCTTGAAACCTCTTATCTTTCCTGTTTAAAAATTTGGTATTTTTGGTAGGGGAAGCAGAAAGGAAGGAAGTAGGATTTGCTGTCTGTAACATTCTTGAGTTCCCTGGGAAATCATCTCCTCAAACAACGGAAGACATTACCAATGCCCTGTTTCAAGAAGGTGCACAGCAGAGGCCTCCCTCCCTGCATGCCCAGCCATGCCCAAGTTTGCTAATTACTATCTCAGGATGAATTAAGAGGGAGTATACTGCCCAAAGGATGTTTCCAACAAAATGACCATCACGTATATGTCAAAAAATTAGATGTAACAACAAAAAAATCAAAGTTGTAAGTCATTCAAAGTTGTAAAAAATCAAAATTGTAAGTCATTCAAAGGGCTATGGAGAGATGAGTTGTTGGTGACTTTGTTCACTATTAATATCAAGCAAGGCATAAAACAGGGAGATATATGCTCATCAAAGGCTTACCACTGTCACAGAGTATACCCTGAGCACGGTCTAGTTCAAAGAGGGATTTCCTGTAGATGGTGGGAACAGATGTTTCAGTTGGTGGGCTACATTAATGTGATGGAGCAATTCCTAGAACATTGCAGAGCCTACTAAATCAGATCCTAATTGACCCTAAAGAGTTCAACCTAGGTATCTGTCAAGCAAAAGATCAAGGATATGCAAGAAGATGGACAGCCCATAGCTCTTCCTTAAGAACATTCTGATTTGGACATACAGATGGATACCAAACTAGCCCTGGAAATGAAAAAGAAAGGAAGGGGTAAGCTGAATTGCCTTTGGGAAGTTGTGACAGGTTTTTAATGATTCATAGTGTCTTTCTAAAACTGTGCTTTTTGTATTGATATTCTTCTAATACGTGGGGGAAAAAAATCAAAGTTGTAAGTCATTCAAAGGGCTATGGAGAGATGAGTTGAAATGAGTTGTAACAAAAAGCACAGTGAAAGGGGTGGGTAACCTTTGGTTGGGACTTTGAGGTGGGAAGGTTGAGGGAGATGAGAATTAAGAATCCAATGATAGGGAATGAAGAATTTGGTTTGGGTTACGACCTACAGAGGTTTGGAATCACTGAGATGTATATAGTATGATCAGCTATGACAGTGTTAATCACTGAATGGAAGGTACTGCTCCTCTTTCCAGAGAAGGCTATGCAATGAGACACATGCATCACAAGGTAAAAGGCACATGATGAGAGAGAAGGCTCCTATTTCTCCTGTCTTCTTTCCTACCAAGGCTGGAGATTAGACAAGAGATGGAAGCAGGGAGAGATGGGAGTCTCATTCATGCAGATGAAAGGCACTGAACTCCATGCCACCTTCCTTCAGGGGATGTGAGCAGAGACACATGGCAAGTGCATAGTCAGATAGGAAAGACCTTGCCAATGATACTCTGTCTTCAGCCCTGCATGGCCTTGTGTGCCACATTTTCAGAAGAACTTTGAAAAGATGGAGACTTTTTACAGCAAAACAACTAGTTGAACTAGTTGAAGTACCTTGAAATCATGTAGGAATAGTTGAAGGAACTAATGACAGTTGCCTGTTAGAAGAGAAAACTTAGGGAGGACATAATAGCTGTCTTCAAGTCCTTGAAGGAATATGGAAGAGAAATTAAATTTGATCACATTGAAAACAGAAGACAGATTTAGGACCAAAGGATGAAAAAACTGTTTTAAAAAAAAAAAGAAGCAAATTTGAGGTGTTAGGTGATACAGTGGATAGAGTGCTAGACTGGAATCAGGAAGACTGGAGTTTAAATATGGCCTCAGATACTTACTAGATATATAACTCTAAGCAATTCAATTAACCTCTGTCTGCCTCAGTCTCTTTATCTATAAAGTTGGGATAATAATAGCACCTATCTCTTACTAGAGTTGTGAGGATAAAATGAGATACTTATAAAGCACTTTGCAAACTTTAAAGATCTAGATAAATGTTAGCCATCGTCTTCATTATTGTCATTATTTAAGATTGATGTAAGGAATGACTTTCTAACAATTAAAGTTAACCAAGAGTGATAATGGGCTGTCTCTGGGTGGTTGAGTTTCCCTTAATAGAGGTCTTCAAGGCAAAAAGTTGAGCACATTTCAGCTCTGTTATAAAGAGCATCTGTGGGTACAGGTTGGATTAGATGCTCTCTGAGGACCCTCCCATTCCAAGGTCCTTGGAATGATGTTTCCAACACTCACAGTTAAACTTGGGAACCAAATTCTATTAGAAATCTAGGATCTGAACATCCTTGGAAATATGAATCTCCTTTAACCAGATCTAGGCAAGCTTCTTTAACTGATTCTGAATACAAGATTTGGAAGCAGGGCTTAACTAAAGGTTAATTCCTTCGATGTTTTCTTGGAAGATTAGGGTTAGCTTTTAAGACTTTTCTAACTGAATTTTATTTTTTCTTGTTTTACCTCAAATCTTTGCATGGCTCCCTATAAAGATTTGTAGTAACAAATCCCTAAAACCCTTTTTAAAATGAAGTAGCCTTATGTGCTGATTTCAAAGAGAGAACACAAGAACTTTTTTATAATTAATTAAATTATTTTTCGTTTTAAACATTCACTTTCACAAGATTTTGAATTTAGAATATTCTCCCCCATCCTCTCCTTTCTACTCCCCAAGTTGGTGTGCAATCTGATATAGATTCTACTTATACATTCATATAAAACATATTTTCATATTAGTCATGATATAAAGAAGAATGAGAACTAATGGGAGGAAGCACAAGAAAGAAGAAACAAAACAACACAAGAAAAGAAAAGGAGAGAAAATTGTATGCTTCCATCTGCATTCAGACTCCCAAGTTCTTTCTCTGGATGTGAATAGTATTTTCAATCATGAGTCTTTTTAGAGCTGTCTTAGATCCTTGCATTGCTGAGAAAGGCTAAGTCTATCAAGGTCAGTCATCACACAATGTGGCTATTACTATGTAGTATGTTCTCCTGGTTTTGCTCATTTCGTTCAGCATCAGCTCATATAAGTCTTTTCAGGTTTTTTTGACATCTGCCTGCTCATCATTTCTTATGGCACAATAGTATTCCATTACATTCACATACTACAACTTGTTCAGCCATGCCCCAATTGATGGATATTCCCTCAAATTCTAATTCTTTGCTACCACAAAAAGCGCTACTATAAATATTTTTGGACATGTGGGTCTTTTACATGTCTTTATGTTCTCTTAGGGATGCAGACCCAGAAGTAGTAATGCTGGAGCAAAGGGCATACACGATTTTATAGCCCTTTGAGCATAGTTCCAAATTGCTCTCCAGAATGGTTGGATTAATTCACAACTACACTAACAATGCGTTAGTGTTCCAATTTTCCCACATCTTCTCCAATGTTTGTCATTTTCATATTTTTCACATCAGCCAATCTAGTAGGTGTGAGTCATTTTGATTTGCATTTCTCTAGTAAATAGTTATTTAAAGCATTTTTCTCCTGATTACATATAGCTTTAATTTCTTCCTCTGCAAACTGCCAGTTCATATCCTTTCATCATTTATCAATTGGGAGAATGATTAGTATTCTTATAAATTTGACTCCGCTCTCTATACATTTTAAAAATGTGACCTTCATCAGAGACAATGGTTGTGAGAATTTTTTAAAAATCTATTTATCCCAGTTCAAGCAAAATAAAACAAGTCAGGAATTAGCAAGAGTAAAATACTGGTAGAAGGAACCAGGAAATTAACTTCTGGGGTTTGTTGGGGGCAGAGAAGTAAGGATCATAAGCCACTGTATGACATTTATCATGGAAACCAACAATGCCTTTTCCTAGAGCAAAACTGAAGAACATTTGTTTGTTGTTCAGTCATTTTTCAATCATGTCCGAGTCTTTGTGACCCACTTGGTATTTTCTTGGTAATGCTGGAGTTGGCTTGCCATTTCCTTCTCCATCTCATTTTACAGATGAAGAAACTAAGGCAAAGAGAGTTAAATGATTTGCCCAGGGTCACATAGCTAGTAAGTATCTGAGGTCAGATTTGAGCTCAAGAAAATGTTTTCCTGAATTCAGGCCCAGCACTTTATCCACTGTGCCACTTAGCTACCAAATCATGAACTGAGCAGCAGAGGCTGGTAGTAAGTCTAGTGGGCTTCCTGGAGCAAGAAGGATGATCTGTTTTGTTCCTTTCTGGTGCAGCATAACCACCTTCAGTCTTTCCACAAACACAAACACTTACTGGATCATCCCAATAAGAAGAAATAAGACCTGATGGGAAGTAAAAATGAGATACTGTGTGAGATGCAAACTTCTTTAGTAAATAATGGGCTGGCCTCAGAGTCACTAAGACCCTTGCTCAGATCCTTCCTTTGACACAGACCAGTGCCTGAGCCTGGGCAAATCACTTAATCTTTTGGTATCTTCAGGCAACTCTCTAAGACAGAGTAGGTGTGTGTATGTCTTCACTGGTGAAAAACGTCTTTACATTGAGAGGTGCATTAAAAAAATCACAAGTACAAAAAACCATATATATCCAATCCAGTAAACACTTATTAAGTGCCTACTATGTACCAAGCACTGGGTATACAATTAATAAAAAGAAGAATAGTCCCTGTCCTCAAGAGCTTACAATATAATGAGGGAGGGTAATATTGTATTTGTCCTTCATTTTTGAAGAGGGCCATGACATCAAAGAAATGATGACATGACTTATAGTTGTCTTTGATTTGAGTGAGGGAGGGCTGTGCAAGGTCACCAGCCTCTCTTTCTCCTCCAGAGCCATCTAAGTCCAGTGACCAGATATTGATCAGGATGACTGGAGATGGCCCAGTTTGCAATGGAGGACCCTGGTCCTTTTAGGCTAAGGTCTTTTCAGGTTCTCATTTTGAGGGAGGTAATGCCCATTCAGTGAATAGGCTTCTTTAAGAAGTGAGTCAAGGGATGACCCCTTTAATTAGAAAAAGGAAATAAAAATCAGACTGGGAGGGGGAAACCCTCAGGATTGCTGGTCAGAAGACAAACAATTACAACTGATATTCACTCTGAGCTAGAGCCAGTTGGGCAACTCAGCTCATCTTCTCCCTTTCCCTCTCCTTCTCCTCTCCAAAGGAAGGTAAATTTTGATGACCGGAAGCTGCCCAGTTAACTTGGAGTTTACTGGCTAAATTCCTTCCTTCCTTCCTTCCTTCCTTCCTTCCTTCCTTCCTTCCTTCCTTCCTTCCTTCCTTCCTTCCTTCCTTCCTTCCTTCCTTCCTTCCTTCCCAAGCACCACTTAATGGTTATATAATGGTTATATTGAGCCCTCCTGGTTCAATGTGAATATCAGTAGTAAATGTTTCTCTCCTGACCAGCAACCCTGAGGGACTTCCCTTCCAAGTTTGATTTTTTTTTTTTAATTAAAGTTGGTTATCCTTTGACTCACTTCTTAAAGAGGCCTATTCACTGAATGAGGGAGGGGGAGACTACACACAAAAGGAGATGGGAAAGCAGGATGGGGAGAATCAGGGTGAAGCCAGCATGAGAATAGCTCATTCTGTGGAGGTGAAACTAGGCAGAACAGCAGATGCAAAGTAAAAACACACACACATGTATATGTATGCCCATGCACATATCTGTATGTACATACATATATGGATATGGGTATGTATACACAATGCATACATTTGCATATGTGTATATATGTATATATAGATACATTGTATATATGCATGCATATGTGTGTATTTGTATATATATTTATTTATTCCTATGTGTTGTGGAAAAACCAAAAAACTATGCTATAGTCATGCCATAGCACATCTGGAAAATGTGCAGGTAATAACCTGCCTTATTATTTCTGAGCTGGTTGACCCAATTCTCATTGATCCTAATCCAGAAGATCGTGAAAGAGGGCTTAATCCTTCCATTGCTGTCATGTACAGTAAAATCTCACCTCACCCCACCTTGCCTGGGCATAGATTCAATAACACTGAAAACATTACTACATGGGCATTGCAATGTAATGATATACTGTACAGCTCTCCTGTGCCAAGAAAAACTCAGAATAAACAACAATAAATCCAAAACAGAAACTATAATTAAAAAAAAACACCAAACCTTATTATGCAAAGGTGCAAATGACCTTCCCTTCTTCCTTTTTATTTTCCTTCCTCCTTTCCTCTGTTCCCTCCTTTCTCTTCCTCCCTTCTTTATTTTCTTCCATTCTCTTCTTCCTTCCCTTCCTCCCTTCTTCACTACCTCTCTTCTTTCTTTCCTCTTTCCTTCCCTCCCTTTTTTCTCCATTCCTTCCCTCCTTCCTTCCTCCCTCTCTTCCTTCCTTTCTTTCTTTCTTCCCTCCTTCCTTCCCTGCCTCCTTCCTTCCCTCCTTTCTTCCTTTCTTTTTCCTTCCTTCCTTCCCTACTTCCTTCCCTCCTTCCTTCCTTTCTTCCTTTCTTCCTTCCTTCCCTCCTTCTTTCCTTCCTTCCTTCCTTTCTTTCTTCCCTCCTTCCTTCACTTCTTTCTTCCTTCCTTCCTTCCTTCCTTTCTTCCTTCCTTCCTTCCTTCCTTCCTTCCTTCCTTCCTTCCCTCCCTCCTTCATTCCCTCCCTCCTTCCTTCCCTCCTTCCTTCCTTTCTTCCTTCCTGCCCTCCTTCCTTCCTTCCTTTCTTCCTTCCCTCATTTCTTCCTTCCTTCCCTCCTTCTTTCCTTCCTTTCTTCCTTCCTTTCTTTCTTCCTTCCCTCCTTCCTCCCTTCCCTCCCTCCCTCCTTCCTTCCTTCCTTCCTGCCCTCCTTCCTTCCTTCCTTTCTTCCTTCCCTCATTTCTTCCTTCCTTCCCTCCTTCTTTCCTTCCTTTCTTCCTTCCTTTCTTTCTTCCTTCCCTCCTTCCTCCCTTCCCTCCCTCCCTCCTTCCTTCCTTCCTTCCTTCCTTCCTTCCTTCCTTCCTTCCTTCCTTCCTTCCTTTCTTCTTTCCTTCTTTCTTTCTTTTCTTTCTTCATGATTAGAATAAAATAGGAGGGAATATGGTATAGTGGATAGAATCCAAAGGACATGGAATCCAGAAAACCTGAGGTCAGATGCCACCTTAGACACTTATTGTATGACCTTGGACAAATCAGGTAAACTTCCTTTGCCTCACTTTCCTCATCAGCAAAAGAAAGGGATTGGACTCTAAGGTTCCTTCCAGATCTAAATCCCTGATCCTTTGATTCTCCTCTACTCTAAGCGGCTTCAGTAGGTTCTCTCACAGTTACAGATAGTACCGGAATCTGGAGGTGGCCTAGCTTTGCTAACCCAGTATGGAGTATTTCATCTCTTTAGAAAGAAGACTTCACTTTTCTCCTTCACATGAAACTTTCCTCTCAGATCCTTGAGCCTATTTCCCACGCGGCAATCCCTCTCCTAATCTACAATCCCTGTAGTGTTCACACTCCTTCTTGATCATTTAAATATATCACCATATTCTCCCTACAATGGGACCATGGCAGTATGACATTACAGACACACACAGTAGAGAAGCTTTTTTTCTCCAAGAAGCTGACCAAGAGCCTCTTTCATGCCTGTCAATATAGAAAAGAGCTTGAATTGCTAGAAACAAACAAAAAACTCATCGAAATCATCCCAGTTGGCTTAGGATACCTAGGGCATGTCAAAGAGTCATAACAATGCCTATTGGTAGAATATGAGAAATTGATTGGGATGCAGTATAGACAATCCCCGAGGACCTGGGGTTCACATTCTGGCTTTGTTGTTTGAACATTTTCCATTTTTGTGACCTCATTTGGAGTTTTCTTGGCAACGATACTGGAGTGGTTTGCTGTTTTCTTCCCCAGCTCATTTTATAGATGAGGAAACTGAGGCAAACAGGGTTCCATGACTTCAATGTCCAGGGTCACAGAGGTAGTGTCTGAAGTCAGATTTGAACTCAGGAAGATGAGTCTTCCTACTCCAGGTCCAGCATTCAATCTACTGTACCACTTATGATCCTGCAATCCACTCCCAAATGTGACAAAAACTAAGGCTAGTTCTTGTTGGTATATTGACTTAATGTCAGGAAGACTTGAGTTCAAATCTTCCCTCAGACACTTAAGTGACTGGGCAAGTCAGTTAACCTCTATCTATCTCTGTAAAACAGGACTAATAATAATACCTACCTCCCAGGATTGGTGTAAGGAGAGAGATTATATTTATAAAGCACTTTGCCTATCTTAAAGCATTATATAAATGCTAATTATTATTAGTATTAGTATTAGTATTATATGTTGAGGTCTACTTTTATGATCTAATGACCCACTCAGAGGACGTGGGTTCAAATTTTACGTGTACTGCATATTTTCTAAGTGAGCTCTGTCAAGTTACCCATATCTACACATACAAACACACACACACACACACACACACACACACACACACACGTACACAAACCTCTTCTCTTACTAGAAAGGTCACTGGATTTGAAAGCAGAGGACCTTAGTCTTAATCCTCCAACAAGAAAAATCAATCTCCCTAGGATACGGTTGTCCTGATCCATGTCTGGACCCAGATGGCTCCGGAGGATACAGTGAGGCTGGTGACTATGCATAGCGCTACCTCACTTAAGTCCAATTCACTTGCATATCATGGCAACAGCTCCCTGATGTCATTGTCCTCTTTGAGAATGAAGAACAAACAGCAGTAGCCGCCATCTCCCTAACCTAGGCCTTTTCAGTGCCCTCCCTCCTCATCCCTGCCTCCTAACTGCCATGGCTTCCTTCAAGTCCCAGCCAAAATTCAAGTCTTTTATGATCCCTCTTAATTCTAATGTCTTTCACTTAATTATTTTCGATTTCTCCTGTCTATAGTTTGTATGTAGTTATTTGTGTATTGTCTCCCCTGCTAGGTTGTAAGTCCCATGAGGGCAGGGACTGTCTTTTACCTCTCTTTGAATCCTCACTTACACTGCCTGGCACATAGTAGGTGCTTTATAAATGTCTACTGATTGATTGAATCCCTTAATCACTCCGGGCCTCAGTTTCTTCCTCTGAAATTCGATAGCTTCTAAGGTCCCTCTCAGGTTTAATCTATAATCCTGTGATCTAGACCAGAGGTCAGTAAACTATAATTAGCTTCTCTGTCTGATTTGTAAGACCCTCAAGCTAAGAAACTTTATTTAAAAATATAAAAAATCACAGTTGTACAAAAACAAACAATGGGCTAGATTTGACCAGCAGGGCCTGGTTTACAAGGATCTAGAATATTTCAAGTGCCAGACCATTTTTTAGTGACTTCAGTATTAATAACTATTATTCTAAATTTTTTAAAAGGATGAATATCTTAATTTTCAGGACCTGAGACCTGAGGGACTGTTATAAACTAAGCTGAAATGGCCTCCTTTATCATTATTATTATAAAGTCATATAAATAATTTTATTTAGTTACACACCATTATTGCAAACAAGATTAAGTAACTTGCCTGGGGTCACCTAGCTAGTAAGTGAGGCCAGATTTAAACTCACAAAAATGAATCTTCCTGACTCCAGGCTTAGCACTCTATCCACTGTGCCACCTAGCTGCCTATAATTAATTTTTAATTAATTAATGATTAATGACTCTATGTATGTTTATTCACATTTGATTTTCACAATAACTTTATGAGGTAGGTACTATTATCCTCATTATACAGATTAGGAAACTGAGGAAGACAAAGGTTAAGTGGCATGTCCAGAATCACTCAGTAAGTATCTGAGGCTTGTTTCAAACTTAGGTCTTCCTGACTCCAAGTTCAGCAGTTTACCCACTCTGCCAACTAGCTGTTCATCTTTCCTTTTCTTATTTATATTTATGGCACTTAACATAGTGTCTGGTATATAGTAAGTGATTAACAAAGGCTTATTTTTTTGCTTCTAATTGTATTGTCAAGAAGACAGCTTTTGTGCATATACATACATATATATGTAGATATATTTTATTTAGTCATATTTTAGAAATAAGTTCTTCCACATTAAGATTTACAATAAAAATAATTGCTTTCATTGAGCATAGTCAATAAGCATTTATTAATCACTTACTATATGCCAGGTACTATGTTAAGTGCTGGAGATGCAAATTAAGAAGAGAGACAGTCCCTGATGTTTGGCATGGGGGCATAATGTTGCTGGAGTTAAAACCAAGCAAAGCAGTTGGTGGGACAATGGGAAGATGGCTGGAAATTCTCAGTCATCTATAAAAGAAGGCTTTGGGAGGAGTTTTTTTGCTCTGCCTTCTAGCTATCCAGGCAGAGGCAGAAGTAAATGAGGGTAGTGAGGAGGTGTTGAATACCAGTGTTGAAGCAATTTCTATGATGATGAAATTTCTGGTGATGAGTTTATCCTGAGGGAAGCATGATACCAAGCATGAAACCAAATAAAGCAGCTCATACTGTATTGTTCTTAAAATACAAAATCAGATTTTGATGGAGAAATAGTTTCCTTCAAGTCTTTTCCTCTTGAAAGCATGAATGATGCTGGTAGGCTAGCAGGGTGAGTCTGTGCTTTGCTGATGGAACCCAGGGACTGATGAATGATGTCTGTGATAGGAGGGCTTAGCAAAGTGAGTGGAACTTGGGATGCCTAGGCTTAAGATTAGAATGGAAAACATGCTGAGGATATATCCTTTTGAGTTTACTTGTGCTATTTTGGCAAAGAAGGGACTTTGTGGGCTCATCAAGATTTCTCAGTTTATAAAGACACAAGAACCTGACTGTATATGTGTATGTATGGATATATGTATATGTGTGTATATATACACACATGCATGTATATGTATATATGCATGTATGTGTATATTTACATATATGTATAAGTATGTCTATGTGTACACACATATACTTATATACATAAATTTATATATACACATGTGTGTGAAAATATAATAAAATGTATAATTATAAATTTTAATTAATCAATTATTAAAAACATATTACCTGGCAACCCTGTGAGGCAAGCTACAGGATAAATTTGTACCTCACAATTAGGCCTGAGTCTAATGCCTGAGTCAGAAAGAATAAAATCAACCCGGAGAAGTTAAATTAAGTGAATATACAGGATTATAGAGCAGTCATTTCTTTTAGGTTCCTCTCTATATGAGCACACAATACACTTTGAAGGGCCTAGTTATAATCCTCTTTCAACAAATCCTGCCCTTTATAGATTACATCCTTCCATTTCAATAATCTTCTTAACCTAATCTTTAAATCATCACTGAAGATGGATCTTGGTAACATCAAAATAATCTCAAGGCCTTGTTCTTTCATTCCTAGACTGGAGCAACAGCTTCCTAATTGGAGTTTTGTCACGCTCATCCACCCTGCCTAGGACTGCCAGATTGAACATCTTAAAACAAAACTTTTAGCATGTTGATTTCCTGCTCTAAAGCTTTCTGCGGCTCTCCATCAATTACAAGAAAAACTATAGACCAAAGGGGGAAAAAGACTTAGCCTTGTATTAAGGGTTATGTCTGATTTGTGCTCTCTTCTCAATAGCCTCTCTCACCTCCAAAAAGTCCTTGCTTCCAACCAAACTGGTCTCACCGCCCATCAAACATGCAAACCCAGAAACACTGTATTCTATACTTAGTACCGAAGTGCCATATGCAAGCAGGGGTGGGGAACTAGCGACCTCGAGGACACATGTGGCCCTTTAGGTCTTCAAGTGCAGTCCTTCGACTAAATCCAAATTTCACTGAACAAATCCCCTTAACAAAAGGATTTGTGCTGTAAAACTTGGACTCAGTCAAAAAGCCGAACCCAAGGACCTAGAAGGCCACATGTGGCCTCAAGGCTGCAGGTTCTCCACCCCTGTGCTACACGGAATGATTGACACACTCAGAATATTGTCTGACCACAGCAGAAAAGAGTTTAACTATTACCACCCTTACTCTAGATATTGTACCCTTTTTTAACATATTAAAAAAATGTAACCTTACCAAAACTAAATAAAATAAGCATTTCCAAATACATTGTAAAACAGAAGGGGAAAAAAGAATCTTTTATATGAAACTACAAATCTCTGTTATGCATCACTTGCTTTTTCTTTTCAGAGCATGTTATGTAACTTTCAAAGTTTTCCTGCTTTTCTGTGTTTCCTTCTGGTTTTCCTTTCATTCTCTTCTGTGGCACTGAACCTTTCTAATGTAGACAGATTCTGATCACGTTAGTTTTCAGACTGCCTGTTGCTAATACCGAGCTTTCAGTCTATTAAAACTCCCAGATCTTTTTTCACATGAACAGCATGCTCACATTTAATAAATATATTTGCCACACACGGTCAGGTGTGTGTAGATCAGAAACTGTTCTCATCAGCCCCAAAGCTTGGTTGAAAAAGGCAGGTTTCTCTTACCACCTACCTGCAGTGGAAACTGATTCTAAAGACATTTCAGAGGTAAGACATCCTTTATCAATACAAAACAAACGAGCTAGTCACTGTACTCCAAATTGTGGTTAGAGATACTACAATGAAAGAAACCTGAGATACTACAATGAAAGAAAAACAATTTGATTTGATTTTAAGCTCTATCATGATGCTGAATACTGAATGGTATAGTCCAAACTTGACTCAGTTTCCTTTTATAGACATGAACAGAGATTCCAGTCTGAAAGGGATAACCTCATTGTTAATTGTTTAAATTAACAAAGTTTTAGCACAATAACTTGGAGCTAATGGGGGCTTGGCTTTTAAAATAACTTGAGTATCACTAGAACTTGAATGTTTACAAAGCCCTGGAAAATTCATACTTGGGGATTCCTTTCCACCTTTTTTTCCACTGCCATTTTTTTATAACTAAGATGAAATTAGTTTAAAATTAATATCAGGAGTAGACTTGAAGAGGGAAAATAAGATAATAAACAACAACTGGAAGCTTGAGGGGATGTATGGTGGTAAGGTGGACTGCCTCCCCCGTATTGGACTACATGATTGTCTAGGTGTTTGTCAACTCTGTGTATTAGAGTGTTCAGTTGTCTGAGCCAAATATTCTCTCCCACTTACTACCTCCCTGAATTGGTGCTCAGTCATTGCCATTTCAGGGTTAGGATAATCCCTGTAATGATGGCCCCAATATTGCCCCCCAAAAATGGAGAAAAGGAAAAAAATACTGAGTATTCTCTCCCTTACCAGCTGGATGGATAGAGTGCTGGGTCTGGAGTCAGGAACACCTTGAGGTCAAATCTGACTCCAGATATTTTCTACCTGGGTGACCCCAGGCAAGTCACTTAACCCAGTTTGCCTCAATTTCCTCATCTGTAAAATGAACTGGAGAAGGAATAACAAACCACTCCAGTATCTAGCCAAGAAAACCCCAAATGGGGTAACAAAGGGTCAGACATGACTGGAAAATAACTGAACAATATCACATAACATATGTCTTCTTTACTAGACAAAATAATATAGTGTAGGTCAGTAGAATATGTGTTGGATTTGGAGTCAAGAGAAAATGGGTTCACATCCCAGCTCTGACACTTATTTCTCTTTGATTTTAGACAAGTAAGGACCCTTGCTGTGCCTGAGGTCCATAGCAAGCATTTAGAGTGTCTGTAGTTGGATTTGAACTTGTCTTCCTGACTCTAGGTTCAGCGTTCTGTCACCACCAGCTATCTCAAATTTCCTTCTTCAAATCTCCCATAGCACTTTTGCATCTCTCCTGTAACCTTTTAATTTCATTATAATGATGGATTGATTACAGGATGCTATTTAAGAGATTTAGATCTAGAAGAAATGAGACAGGTCAGCAGGGACAACTCCCTTGTTTTACAAAGGAAGAAACTGAAGTCCAGTGGGATCAAGGTAGTAATAGGAAATTCTAGATTTGAATTTAGTTATTAAATTCCATGTTCTTTATCTCATACTATGCTCCCTCTTATTCTCTCAATAGAATATAACACCGAGGTGATGCCAGCCTGCTCCTTTAGTCATTTTCCATATTCCATTTCTCATATTCCTTCTCTTCCTTCCTGTTGGCAGGGTGGCTGCTGAGTGATTAATATTAATTAATTAAGTGATTATTATTAATTAATATTAAGAATGAAAAAAGAGACAGTAAAAACTTGTCAGTGGAGAGTACAAATGAATGTTGTTTGAATGGGGAAGGGTTGAGGTGTGTATCCTGGGTCCCAGTACCAGTTCCTACAGAGTGATCAATAATGAGTCACTGTAGCACAGAAGACTGAGTGATGAGTCAGGAAAACCTGCAGAGACATGGCCTCAGTCTTAGATTGACAAGACTGTCTAGCGCTGTCCTCCATAACTCATAGCACACCTAAGTTCAAGAAGACTTCAGAACTATGCCCATAGGGTTATAAAACTATGCATACCCTTTGATCCAGCAATTCTGATCATCTATAGCCCAAAGAGATCATAAAAAAGGGAAAGGACCTACATGTACAAACATATTTATAGCAGCTCTTTTTTTGTGGTGGCTAAGAATTGGAAATCGAAAGGATACCCATCAATTGGGGAATGGCTCAGCAAGCTGTGGTATATGATTGTGATGGAATATTATTGTGCTATAAGAAATAACAAGCAGGATAATTTCAGAAAAGCCTGGAAAGATTAACATGAACTGATGTATAGTGAAGTTCACAGAATGAAGACAATGTTATACACGGTAATAGCAACATTGTTTGATGAAGAACCGTGAATGACTTAGCTATTTTCAGCAATACAACATCTCAAGACAATTCCAGAGAACTAATGATAAAGCATACTATCTGCCTCCAGATAAAGAACTGATATTGTTTGAATACAGACTGGAGTGCTACTTTTCACTTTCTTCAGTTCTTTATCTTTTATTTGAGTCTTCTTGTACAAGATTACTAATGTAGAAATGTTTTACATGATTGCATATGTATAACTTATATCTGATTGCTTGTAGTCTGAGGGAGGAGGGAAGAGAGGGAAGGAGGGATAGAACTTGGAACTCAAAAGTTAAAAAAAATGTTAAAAATTGTTTTAACATGGAACTGGGTGGGGGGGATGAAATAAAATTTAAAAATAAAAGAGAAAGGCAATTTTAAAAAGACCTTAGGGGGCGGCTAGTTGGCGCAGTGAGTAGAGCGTCAGCCCTGGAGTCAGAAGGACCTGAGTTCGGATCTGGCCTCAGACACTTAACGCACACACAAATAAAAACCTAGCCGTGTGGCCTTGGGCAAGTTACTTAACCCCAATTGCCCTCTAAAATAAAAAAAAAATTTAAAAAGACCTTAGACGTTTGTCATTTATGTAATGTTGATAAGTAGTTATCCTTGCATTAACCTACTACTTCTTTTCTATGACCGTCATCAGATGAACTCTCTCCTGGTGATTCCTTTATTTTTTTTAACAACCCCTGGCAAAAAGATGGCTGGCTAGAATGCTGCTCCCCACTCTGGGCTTTTCAGTTCTTCCCCAACTTTGGAAGAGAAGAAACCAAGAAGAGATCAGCCCTCAGCCAAGGACTAGGAGGAGTTCTTTTCCCATACCTGGTACTACCTGGAGTTAGGAAACTCTCGAGGAGCGTGAGGAGAAAGGAAAGGAGAAGGGGTGATCGTACTGTTGCAGCAGCTGGTGCCTACCACATGTGCAGTTCTGTTTTTTAAGACCATGAAAGAGCACCTCTATCTTACTGGACAAGCTGGGAGATAGGTGTGGGAAAGTGTGCGTTTTCCTGGCTGCATTTTCCTGAAAGAAACAAGCCAGCTGGGGTAGGCTCTACCACGTGTTTCCTTAAATTTCTCCTGTTAGGGAATCCATTGGACAGATTGAATGTTTCTTCTCATAAACCCACATGCTTGACCCTGCCCTTATGCTTCATGGGGGTCCCTTTGGTGGCAGGAGGCACAGTAGGGACTCCCTCTAGGAGAGGGGTGGGGTGGGGGCCTGGCAGGGAGCTAGGAGCTTCATCCCCCGCCCATTCATTTGTTAGAGTCCTCTCTGAGCCATTTCATAATTACCTAATACTTGTAAGTGCAGCAATACTATGATTGTGAGCCCCATTTTATAAATTTGGCTCAGACCAGAGGCAAGTTACACATTCATGTACCTGCCATCCTTACTTGCCCAAAGCAACATTCCCAGTAGTTTTTCATTTCTATTTCACTCTCCTGATGGGCAAAATGCCTCTGATTCAGTTCCTTGGGGCCAGGAGAATGAGACTTTCATTTGTCTGTTCGTTCAATGTCTTCCTGCCTTTGTCACTAAGCAGTTCAACTGTCTTTGACTGGCAATGACTAGGTTTGTTATGTACAAATGTAAGCACAAGCTGCTCTTGGCTTTCTTATGCAAGAAAGCTTCAAATAGATTTTTATTGTTGTTGAATCATTTCAGTCATGTCCATCTCTCCACGATGTCATTTGGGGTTTTCTTGGCAGAGGTACTGGAATGGTTTGCCATTGCCTTCTCCAGATCATTTTACAAATGAGGAAACTGAGGCAAATGGGGTTAAGTGACTTGCCTAGGATCACACAGCTAGTAAGTGTCTGAGGCCATATTTCAACTCAGGAAGTCATCTTTCTGACGTCAAACCTGGCACTCTATCCTCTGTACCACCTAGCTACCCCTTTGCCACATAACTGCCCCTCTTTGCATATGGTAAGTGCTTAATAAATGCTTCATTCATTCAGACATTCAATGAATGTCATTCAGACATTCAATTCATCAACCAGAGGATGTGTTATTTAAATAGCAAGCAAAATAAATGACAAAAAATATCTTTCTGTACACAGGGGTGTACAAATCAATGTCCTTATTGCACAGTTCTCTGCCTCTGACATTGCAGCTTGCTCCCCTGTAAACCCACCATTGTGTTCTGATGGTGCCATTGGCTTCAAGCTGGCATCTCTACTGAGCAGTTCTCTTCTGTCATCTGTTTATCTGCAGTAGCTGTGCTTTAGTAAGGGTTTATTAGCTTTTTTAGCTCATAGTCACAGGGTTTGTTTAGTTGTGTGTGATTTCCAACCCCATCCATCAGCACCCACCCAGTTAATTAGAATAATCTTTAGACTTTTGTCTGTTTTATAAACTGATATCTTCTGCTGCGTTCAGACACCCTTGGTCTAGACTCTTATCTGAACTGTGGTCCTAATTTCCCTTTAACTCCTATTAGTAGCCTGCCTGACTTTCTATAAGTCCTGGGAGTTCCATTTAATGAAATTGTAATGGAGCTATTTGGAGCTATGGTGAGAAAATTTCTTTCAACACCCATGATCATCCTGGTCTATGCAAATCTCCTTGGAAGACCACATAGGGAACTGGGTGGGGCTAATGAAGTAAGCGGCATTTGTTCTACTCTCCAGCAATCAAGTGAATCTATTTCCCCTTCCTAAACATATACTTCAATACTTCAAGAACCTGTGATTTTGTCAGGGTGGTAGGCCCTCCACCAGTGTTAATCCTCTGTCCTTCTACCACTCAGAGACTTAGGACCCTGGGAGTTAAGTGGAAATTCATCAACTTGCAGCCAATTTGGGAATGGACTACTCCAAAATTAGCTAAGCTGATACTTGATACTGTTCATCACCAGGCCATCACAATCATGGCATGACAAAACATTAGGATGCAACTTTAGTGGGGTATTGATGGGGATAGATAGGTAGATAGATAGATGGATGGGATGAATAGGTAGATAGATGATAGATAGTAGATAAATGGATGGAGATAATAGATACATAGAACTAGACAGATAGTATATATATATATATATATAATGTGTACACATGTATATATGTGTGTGTATATGTGCATATACTTACACATACACATGTGTATATTCAAATTTTAAAATTCAAGTCAGATATTTTGTCCTCCCAGTTACTGTTTCTTACATTTAGGTTAGATTATGCAAATAACTAATGTTCAAATCATTGCTTTTTGAATGAGACCATGGTCATTGACCTCATTCTCCTACAAAGGCAGGAGAGAATTCATTTTATTGAAAATCCAGATTCATTTTCTGAAACATAGATTTAATTTTCTGAACCAGTGTTTGGAAGATTCCAAAGGAGAAAGAAATCAACCACAGATGCTGCCATTGTTGAATATTAAATAAAAACCTGACAAGAATGACAGATATAAAGTATAAATGCAAGGGAGGAAGGAAACAAGTATTTAAGCTCTTTCTAAGTAATATCTCATTTGATCTCACAACAACCCTGGGAAGTAGATGTTATTATTATCCCTCTTTTACAGACGAGGGGACTGAGGCAGAGAATTAAGTGATAGGCTTTTCAGAATCTCAGACTGAATGTTCATTAGACATCTTAAACTCAACATGCCTAAAATTGAACTCATCTTTTCTCCTAAAACTTTCCCTTTTCCAAATTTCCCTAATATTTTCAAGAGTACTGCTATCCTCCCAGTCTTTCAGGCATACAGCCTAGGTATCAGCCTTGACTTCTCACTCTCACTTATCTGGCCCAATCCCCTGCATCCCATTCCTATATCCAATCTGTTGCCAAGGTTTGTCAATTTCTCCTTTTCAGCACCTCCATCTTTCTCTTATACTGCTGTCACCTTGGTGTAAGCCCTGATCTCCACATACCTAGACTTTCAAAAACACTTCTGTTTGGTCTGCCTACCCCTAGTCTCTCCCCACTCCAATCTGTCTTCCATCCAGGTTCCACTCTGATTTTCCAAGAGCATCAGTCTGACTATGTCACTCCCATTCTTAATAAATTCCAGAGGTTCCCTATCATCTCTAAGATCAAATACAAAATCCTCTATTTGCCATTCAAAGCCTCCCATAACCTATCTCTCCAGTCTTTTTACATCTTATGCCCTCAACATACTCTTCAATCCAGGGACTGGCTTGCTGTTCCCCAAACAAGACACTCTAGCTCTTGGCTTCAGGCATTTTCTCTTGCTGTCTCCCATTCTTGGAGTGCTCCCCCTCCTCAGCTATTTCTCTTGGCTTCCCTCAAGTCCTGGTTAAAATCCCTCCTTCTACAGTAAGCCTTTTCCCTTCCCTGGGAACAATATCAACTTTGCTGATTCCTATTTATCTTACATAGAACTTGTTTATACACATTTGTTTGCATGTTATCTCCTCTATTAGATTTTGAGCTCCTCAAGGGCAGGGACTGTCTTTTGCCTTTCTTTGTATCCTCGAGGTTTGCTTAGCACGGTGCCTAGCACATAGTAGACCCTTAAATGCTTATTGATTAACTGATTAGAGCTAGGAACTTCTTTATCAAATATCACATTGTATAGGATTGAATGAGCTTTTTTCCCCAAAATCATTTAATCTCATGGTTTCGCCTTCTATTTTATGAAGCTGACTCTCATACTTCTATTTCTATCTCCAAATGTCGACAGGATCTCTCTACCTGGAGGCACTTTCCCCTAAGTCTGCTCTTCCTTCATGAGGTAGCTAGGTGGTACAGTGGATAGAGTACTGGGCCTAGATTTAGGAAGACCTGCGTTCAGATCTAACCTAAGATAGCTGTGTGACCCTGGGTAAGTCACTTAATTTCTTTCTGCCTCAGTTTCCTCAACTATAAAATGAGGACAATGACAGCACCTGCCTTTCAGGGTTGTTGCCAGTATCAACTGAAATAACATTGGTAAAGCATTTAACATGTACCAGGCACATATTTGTACTTAATAAATCCTTTTTTCCCCCAGGAGGGAAGGCATGGCAATTGGAGTTAAGTCATTTGCCCAAGGTCACACGGCTAATAAGTGGTGTCTGAGGCAGAATTTGAACTCATGTCCTCCTGACTCAAGGGCTGATGATCTATTCACTATACCACCTAGCCACCCCAATAAATCCTTGTTTTTTCCTTCTTTATTTTTCTGTTTGTGACACCTTTCACACCATTTCCCACATCCTTAAGTTCTAACTTATTTTTTTAAACTTTTCCCCTCTGCTCTTATATCTAATCAGTTACATCTTGTTGATTCCACCTTAGCATCAGCCCTTTCTCCTATTGACTACTGCCATCCCCCCACATCCAGTACTACAACAAGAAAGATGACCATTGCAACTCCATTTTCTCTGCCCCTCATCCATCCATCCACTGCCATACTGACCTTTCTCATGCATAGATGAAGTCATGACTTCATTGTTTAAACATGTTTGTAAAGGACAAACTCTTCTGCCTGACATTCAGTCATCCCAAGTCCAGGGTAATACGTTGCCTTTCCAAACTCATCTTGTTCCCATCAATGCACTCCATGCTACATTCATCTTGAACTGTTGGTACCTTATGCTCCTAGACTATGAATTCCTTAAGAACAGCTATCATATCTTGTTTTTACAAAGCAAGTGCTTATTGATCTTCAATAAATTTAACACATAGAAAATTCAGGCTGGAAAGGACCTGAGAAGTCATCTAATAGGATACTTTATTTCATATATGGGGACGTCAACTATCTTTTCCTGGACTTTGAAGGAAATAGAATTAATATCTACAATGACAATGACATTTTCTCTAGAGAAAGAATCAAGTAAGAAGGATTCAGTCCAGAGGTTTTTTAGCAGGCTATAACAGAGCCACAGGCAAAGACCTGCCTTTTGTTTGGGTCAAACAGTGGAAACTAGATCCATATTTCCTGTATGTTCTCTCTCTTCTTCAACATAAGAGATGCTTAAGGGTTCTGGGGTAGTAGAGGTCCCCTGCAAAGCTGTAAATGATTTTACACTGTCTTTTTTTTTTCTACTTTCTAGTTTGTTGAAACAATGTATTGGCTGCTGCCACCTGCAGACTGACTCCTGGTAAAGAGCTTGTAGAACTAACATCTTAAACTTACTCCTACATTTAAAAGAACAAAAAACCCTGTCCCCCAGGGAGGAAGCAAATCATATAATTAGCTTAATGTGATTTCATTTTAATATGGTGAGTCAGCATCATAAAATTTTGGGGTTTCATAGGGAGTAAAGGTAGAAACAATTGAATGGACACAGAATTCCTTTCTTTCCCAAAGACCTGCTGCCAGGGGATGTTCATTTCACTCAGCCTCAGCTGAATAAGAAAAATTGCTATGAACTATTTCAGTCTCCACTGACTTTCTCTAAGTTCCCTAAATTCTTTCCCTTCTTAGTTGTCTTTTCTAGGATTCCTTTCCTTCTTTATGTAGGCTGTCTCTCTCACACCCATAACTTCAGTTTGGTATTGTTTTCTGGCACTTTACTCACCCCTTCTTTAAAAAAAATCATCTACTTTGCATAAACAAGTAAAGATCATGTATTAAGAGGGGGGAGAGGACTTTGAGATTCTCTATTTTCTAGATGAAGAAGCCGAGGCCCATCGAGATTAAGTTATGTGTCCAAGGTCACTCAGGTAGTGAATGGCAACCATGATTAAAGCCATATCTAAGAACCCTTTATAGTGCACCATGCTGTGAGAGCCATGAGATGGTAGGATTAGAGATCCAGAACCAGAAGGGACCTCAGATGTCACTGAGTCAACCTAATTTTACAAATGATGACACTGAGGCTCAGGAAAGGTGAGCAATTATCCCGAAGTCACTGTGTCGGAAGTGGGATGGGAAGTCAGGTGCTCCTTCTCTCTGCTGTGTGCTCTCTGTCTCTCCCTTTCTCTCTCTGTCACTCTCTCTGTCTCCTCTCTCTCATTATCTCTCTCTTCTCTCTCATTCTCTCTCCTCTCTCTCTCCCCCCTCTCTCAAACACACACACACTCTCTCCCTCCCTCCCTCCCTCCCTCTCTCTCTCTCTCTCTCTCTCTCTCTCTCTCTCTCTCTCTCTCTCTCTCTCCTCCTCCTCCTCCTCCTCCTCCTCCTCCTCCTCTTTCTCCTCCTCCTCCACACACACACAGTCTCTCTCTCACACACACACAGACGCAGACACACACACACACACACACACACACACACACACACACACATATTTGATTAGCAGAAACAATAGATGTTTTCACTTCCTACCAGTTCAAATTTTATGTGTGCCCAGGAAGTATAGTTAGAGTTTCAAAGAAATCTGTCAGCAAGTCATAACTGCACTGCACCCTAGTGTCTGCTGCCTATCCCAATTTGCATAATTTTTTCAAGGCAAAATAGAAATCCGGCCAATTCAACAAAAGGTATTCCTGGTAGTCACCCAGTGACTAAGCCGTGACAAAAGAAAAATAAAGGAAAGAAAATGGCATTGTCAGCAACATTATGAGTGTTCCTTCTGTGCTACTGTCTGTATTCATGCTTGTGGATTAGATCTCCAGAGGATGGCCGCTACCTCAGGATCTGCGGGTTTATACTATTAATAAGCCTCTACTGGTGTGCTTCCCCTTATAAAACATTCAGGAGACAGAAGAGCTCTTAGCAAAGGCATTTACTAAAGTGGCATAATAAAAACAGCAGCCCAGGCTCAGGAAGATCCGAGTTCAAATCAGGCTTGAGACACCAGTTAGGTGACCCTGGGCAAGTCACTTACCACTACTTGCCTCTGTGTCCTCATCTATAGAATGAATCGGAGAAGGAAATAGCAAATCACCCTAGCATCTTTGCCAAGATAACCCCAAATGGGATCACAAAGGGTCAGACATGACTGTATGACAACAACAATAGTTTACAAAGCTGTTATTTCATAGGCAATTTCACCCTATCATTTCATCAACTGTAGGCATATTTAGGGTGAGCACTGCTTCACTTTTGTCTTTGTATCCCAGGGTTTAGCACAATACCTGGTACACTGTAGATACATAATTTTTGTTGATTGATTGATTTGATATTGATCCTCACAATGTGCTTATGGAATAGATAGAGAGGGTTTATTCCCATTGTACAGAAGAAAATCTGAGATGCTTAGTGGTTATAGGCTTGTTCAAGGTCACATAAGTGACATAGTCAGGATTTGAACCTAATTATTTTTATTCTAAATCCAGTACATGTTCCTCTCTGCTACAGCTGCCCCTGTGTGGCATGTCAGATAGATAGAAAGACATCTATATTTCCATACTATAGCTTTAGCATATAGGCACACACACACACACACATACACACACATGAAGACACACAACCACAGAGATATAGATTTATCTCTATCTATCTTTACATATCAAATTTGCAGATGACCTGAAGAAGCAGAGGATAGCCAAAGATATCTATCCTTAGGCATAACTGGATGACAGAATTAGATCCAAAAATATCTGAACAGGGTAGGATGGTAGGCTGAATTTAATGAGATTACTTTAATAGTAATAACTGTAAAATCCTACACTTCGTAGCAGTGACCAGAGGCTTGAGTTAGGGAGGTAGGTCTGGACAAAACTGGCTCAGATCCAAGAATTTAAAGTCTGAAGGTGCATTTGATATCTTAAGGGAAGCCATGAGGACTGTTCTCCTATTTCCCACTCTAATTCTTGCTCATTTAGAAATAAGGCAGAATTCTAGAGATTCATTGTTAATTTGAGACCAAGGAAAAATTTATTTGGAACTTTGAGTGGAAAAGGAACAAAGGCTTAGAGAAAGATAATTAAAACTAATACCTACTGTTAAGAAATGAAGAGAAGCTGGAAAAGGGGCTAACTATAAAATATATCATAATAACATTAAAACTTAATGCACAATGACTTAATATCTATAATGGGTATCATATTGCTTGCTTTCTCAGTGGGTGAAGGAAGGGTGGGAAAAGGAGGAAAATTTGGGATTCAAAATTTTTAAGAAATGTTAAATTAAGAAAATTAATAGTAAAAAAAACCTTAATATGTAGAGGTCTATTGAAGGGGGAAGTATCCCATTATGGTAGATCATGGGAATTATGAGGGGGTCTATGAAAAGTGGTCATTTGAGAACTGTTGATGGAAGGAATGATACAGAGTAAGACTAAATGGGATGATATTCATATACATCAAAAGGAAAGACGAGTATGAGGGAAATGAAAACTTTGTCTATAATATTATAAGGGAGTTCTTTTTGACCTTTTACTGCTACTCCTGTGGGTTAGCCATCAGAGTGAAAACTTCTAGTCATCACTATGAATAGAAGGGGGGTGACCCATAACATCTTGAATTCACTACTTGAGTATTGTAAATCTATTTGTAAATAAAATTGTAAAAAGACGCCTTCTTCAGTAATTGTGGTGGTTTCAGCCACCGTATTAGTCACTTACAGATGATAGGATGAAATATGTATTAAAACTGTCAAGTATATAAATACAGGAAGGGGATGGTGTTACTAGGTAGCAATTCATATAAACATCTTTGATGATTAGGGGGAATGGAGAGTTGTAGACTGAAAGTTCAATATGACTCTCTTTTTCCCCCTAAGTTCTCCCCAAATTATTTTGTATATATATGTGTCTTTGGAATGTGCATATGTGTGTGGGGGTACATACTCATATATGTACATATCTCTTCCTTTAGAATATAAGCTACTTGCAGGCAGGGGTTTTTTTCTTTTTGACATTTGTATTCCCAGTGCCTAGCACATGATAGGCACTTAATTAATGAATGTTAATTGAGACATTCTAACATGGAAACCAAAATAATATGATTTCAGATGGCCTTAATAGCAGCATAGCTTTCACAATGAAGGTGACAATTCTGTTTACTTTTTTCATCATATCATATTTTGTTCTGTTCTTTGTCATATTTTAGGAAGAACCTTGACAAGCTTAAGTGTGTCCAGAGAAGGAAGATCAGCCTTGTAGACTTGCCACATGAAGACCATTTAGGGGATGTTCAGTGCAAGTGACTTGAGGGGAAAAACTGACTATTTGAAAGACAGTTAATTGGAAGAGGGACTAAATTTGTTTTGCTTGTTCCTACAGACCAGAACCACAAGCAATGGATGGGAACTAAGAGAGAGAATTTCTGTTCAGTATCAGGAAAATAAATCTTCCAAACAGTTCTAGCTACCACAAATAGAATGGGCTGTAAGCATCATGATCTGGTTGGAGAAGCACTGGATCTGGAATCAAAGAATGTGGGTCTGAGGTCTTTTTACTGCCTATTTCAGATAAATCACTTAAGCTCTCTATTCCTTGGTTAGCATCTCTGTAAAATGAATGAATTGGGTCTCCAAAGGCCGTTCCAGCTTGATATCCATGAGCCTATTTTCTATAAAGCAGTGAGTTCCCACAAAACAGCAGAGGTCTTCAGGCCAATGTTAGAGTATATTCCTATTCAGGAATGAGTTGAACTAGATGGAACTAGAACTTTGTCCAACTCAGAGATTCTTGATCACATGAATGTAGTAGTTTTAGCAGGAAACTTGATGACAACTCATTAGAGATATTTGAATGTTACTATTCTTGTTTTAGGATAAAATGTTAATATTTAGAGAACAATTTCCTCACCTATTTTCTAATTTCAAAACAAAGTTGTCTTGCATTATTTAGGGGGTGGGAGGATTTTCAGATTATCAACTCTATCCCTATGTGACCAGAAACTGAAACCATGTCAATAAAGGACACCATGGGGGGAAAAGGAGAGAGTAAGAAGGTGGAAGAACCATAATAAAGAATCAGAAGCAAACACCTTCCTCTTATTTATTGCATGATAACAGGACTGTACTAAACCTCTATGCAAAAAGAGCTTCTTTGGTATTTTCCTTCTTCAAAGTATTCAGTGTTTTTATACACCTTTATTAATGGGCTTATATTTCAGAAAGTACCCAGCCCCTTCCCCAGTCTGTTATAATTAGTCCCAATTAGGATAACTCTATGGAAGCTTTTGCCCATAATGCAGGCAGATCCAAGCTCAATTCAAGGCCTTTTCCATTTGCTGCCGTGTTATTTGCACATCTTTGTTCCAGAGGAACCTCATTTATCTCTGAGCTGGACTTTGTCCTTCCCAAGGTTGTTTTCCCTTTCCTTTTTCCTAATATAGCTCTTTTAAAAAGCATGCTATTCACAAGGGCTTCTTCCACAACACTTCTTTCAAGTGAAAAAAAGGCTAAAACCAGAGAGCTCACCAAATGGCCTCTGTTAAGTATTCATTAACATTAAGGGACCACAGGCCACCATTCAGAAAGTGCCCACAAATGGTAAGGGACATGAAACAAATAGAGAACTTATCTTATTTCAAAGGCCCTAAAAAGGTAGCATGTTTAATTCTTTGATCCCTTTTAGTTAAAAAGATTCATAGCTTGGATGAGTTTGAAGGATATCTTGGGTTCCTTGTCAAACACCTTATAAATAAACCCAATTGCCTGTGAATTTTGTGTGATAAAAGAAAAGAATGAATATCATCAAATCAAGAATAGGAATTTGAATTAGGCCTTCCCAATCTACAACTGTCTCAATTACATTTTGAATCGGACAACCACAAACATTTATTTGGCATCTACCACAAATGAAACAGAATGCTAGGTAGGTGCTTAAAGTTGGTAAAATGAGAGAACTGAACAGCCATAGCCCAAGAGAAAAGAAAAACTTCTAAACTCTCTTCTTGGGAACCAGTACCTCCTACCCAGCAGCTACTGAAACAAACTCCATGTTGGAGCATATTTCCATAGCAGTGAGTCAAGGAAAGTCCAGAATGCTTCATCTACAACTGAAGCTGTTAAAAAGTCCTTACCATCTTCTTCCTCCTCCTCCTCACTGTCTTCATTGTTGTGATCTAATTTCTAACTGCTTCCAAAATGAAGGCTCTTTCACTTCCACAGTGATGTAACAGCTGAGTATTTTTAGTCTTTTGGACAATAATATGAAAAAGCAATTTAATTCTTCTCCCTACTCAATGATTTCCTAGCTCTTGTAACAACGTGCCAGTCTCCTGGAGGGAAAAGGGAGGACTAAAGAACAAGCCACTCTTGCTACATTTAACACTTGTACATTTTATTTAATTAAATCAGCCATTGTACACATTGCAGCTTATGTGTTGTTAGTGTTGTATTTTTTTTCCTTTAACTAATACATGCCCTCATAGATATATTCAATTGGTGTTATCACCATGGGAACAAGATGCTGATTCATCAACTTAAAATTCACTTTTTTTTCTCACAGTATTCAAGTTCTTTGATAACACAGCAAAAAACCAAAATCAAAAAAGGTGAATAACCATTATGTTGTTACACAGACATCATCTGCACCGCAAAAAACACAACAGAAATGCTTTTCTTGAGTTCCATTAAAGGTCAACCAATGCTGTCCTTGATAAGGAGAAAGCCACGGTGTGTCTTAAAGGTTCCACCCTGGACCTCTCTCATTGTGACTGCCAAAGAACACTTTATTTCCTATCTGACTGCCAAAAAGTGCTAGTATGGGAGTCTTAGGGGCTTGGCCTCTGAGCAGCCTTGCCTCCCCCAAAAAAGTTGTTTTTTTGTTTTTTTTTTCTGTTGGCATTGTTACTTTAATGATCAAATGCCATTGTATGCAGCCTTTGTTGTTAGTGATTTTTTTTTAACTTTCAGAGCAAAGAGTGAGTCATTTTTTTTTCCCACAACAGGAAAAGATCAGATAGGATTGGAAAATTTTCAGTCCCTGGAGGATTGACTCATTTTTTTTCCTTCACCTTCGAATATACTTTATCAAATAACTGATTCAAAATGTATATTGTTTATATGTAGATATTTGTATATATATATATGTTAAAATACTACACAGCTCCAACCACTAGAAGAATAAGGTATAGGACATGGAAATTTCTCAGATTTTATATTCCCTTCTTTGAAACCAAACAAAAAGTGCAGAAATGTTCTTGTAAGTCTTAGCATGTTAGCCAAAAATGTAAACAAATAAACCAAAAATACTAAGCCAAATCAAACTTTCTGAACCTCGTCTGCAAACAGAAACAGTGCCAACCTGAAGTTCAAAACTGATCACTCAGTGCTAAGAGTTAAGGATGATAAGCTCTCAATGTGATTACAAGAGGGTTTTTGTTTTGGGACTGAATTTTTAAATGCCACATGCATGTATCTGGGAAGAGGCAATCCAGAAAATTAAAAACAAACAAATGAACAAACATGGTGAAAGAGTTTAACTTTATATCTAGCGAGTAAACCTTGTTTCCCACTGAGTTATCTACAGTGCAGTGGCCAGCAGAAGGTACCACCAGTAAGACAATGTGGTTTACTAAAGCAGTGAGAACAAAAAAGACCGTGTTATATCTATTTAATACACCCTGCCCACGAGTCCCAATTGGAAGGATCTTAAAATTCATATGTGCCATAGGATGTAGTTTAGCTGCTAGAGATTGGATTATTTAATCATTTTCTTTAGTTCTTACATTGGTTTTTATCCCCCAGAATTCTTGAAGTGGCAGTTAGAGAGTTTTAAAGTGTGACTGGGCGCATCCAGCGGGCACTTTGCAGGACAGGCTGTACTTGGAGGCGATCACCCCCTGACCCTTACAGCCCTTTGTGGTGAGAGATCACTAAGCCGGAAGTCCTATGGACAAGGTAGGTTGGAAGGGCGCATTTGCAGCAGATCTGTATTTTCAGTCGATTGTGTTAGCAATATCTGTATTAATCATTGTTCAGCAATTTCTATAAACCCTTTTATTCCAGGATAAGTGTAGTCATGATAGACATTTTCTTTTAAAGTTTTGTAAGTTCAAGCACTTTAGCTATGTACAGTTTGTGTAAGTATTCTTTTCATCAGAACATATACATGGTCACTCGAAGAGGCTGCAGATGGTGCCATCCGGATCAATGGATTCTCATTGGAACTAGCTCGGAAGCAAAGGAACTAGTGAGGTGGTGAGTTCCCAGTAGAGCACAAAGTCAACAATTTAGTGAATAAACCATCCAGAATGAAGGATACTATCTTTGGTCACAAATTGTCTTACAGTTAAAAACAAAAGGAAAGAAAAAGAGAAAAAGAAAACCAAAAGCACGGTGTGTGATAAAAGTAGAAATGCCAGTGTATCCCCTTAATTAGGCAATTTGTGATCACTATACCTACTGAAGAAAGTGAGAGCTGCAGACTAAGTGGGTATGTAGTTTTCTTGTATAAGATGTGGGCAGCCTTTCACTTGGCCTCATGCTTCCAATCCTCCCTACAGAAATGTCTAAGAAGTTGCTGGAGGTCATGTTGGAGGTCATCTGGATTTAATGCTTCTGGTACATCCTCCAGCTGTTCCAAGTGAATGTTTTTTCCATGCTGGTCCTTTACTACAGTCCTCTTCTGTGTCTTGGCTTTATTCATTGTTGTCCTGAAAGGAAAGAGGAAGGAAAGAATTACTGTCGCTCCCCGTGACTATCTCTTTGTGTCTGGGTCTCCATCTCTCTGTCTTTCTCCCTTCCATCTCTGTCTCTGTCTCCCTCTTTCTTTCTCTCTCTCTCTGTCTCTGTCTCTCTCTCATCCAAAGACAGCTAAGTTTACTGGTAACTAACAAAAACCTTATTGGATGGAACTGAACTAAAAAACTTGAATTCTAATCAGGCTAGAACATCTAAAATTCACAGGACCTAGGTATTCAATGACGGAGTTGGGCTAATTTCATCACCTGTAAGCTAAGTCAGGAATATGTTCTTGAATCTTGAAAAATAAAGAATATGCTCATAAGTAAATGTAAAGGGGCCAAAACCCCACAAAAATACTTTCTTTATTTTTAGCAGCATTATGCACAGATGTGTGGAGAGAGGGAGGGAGGAAGGGGGGCAGAGAAAGGGAGAGACAGAGAGAGAGAGAGAGAGAGAGAGAGAGAGAGAGAGAGAGAGAGAGAGAGAATATGGGTTACATCAATATTAGAACCCACACATTTCTTCTAACCTAGGAGAAGTTTTCTAAAGGGACTTTGTGATACCCCAGAGGACAAGGACTCCAGGTCTCAATCTGCTGAAGTGTTGATTGCCCCTATATTATTTATTAATTCATGCATACACATGCTACAGCAATTTCTCTATATAAACATAAAACTTTAAATATGGAACTTGACATGATACACTTTTAATGAATATAAAATTATTAGTTATTATTACAACTTTAACCATTAGAGGCAAGTAGTACAAGATGTGCCCCCCTGATCTTGGAACACCACCTTCAGTAGGGATAGAAAAACCATGGGGCTGGAGCCCTGGTGGGTTGTGGGAGGCAATGGAGTCATGAGTTGAGAATCCAAGTCTTTTAATTACTCTTGCAATTACTCTTGCAACTTTAATTACTAGGTGCAATGCTTTGTTGTTTTAAATGATATCAGTGCCATGTAAATATCAGTGCCTGATAAAAACTCCATTGACCCTACCCTTGATATGGTTTTAATTATTAAGTTTGTCTATTTTCTAAACTCTAGTTCATTATTTAATAACTAGAAGGCATTTCTTTTTACGTTCAAAACTAAAATTATTGGAACATTTTGGTCATTGTGGGGTTTTTTGGGCTTTTTTTTTGAGGGGGTAGGGTAGGGCAATTGGGGTTAAGTGACTTGCCCAAGGTCACACGGCTAGCTTGTGTGTGTGTGTGTGTGTGTGTGTGTGTGTGTGAAGTGTCTGAGGCCAGATCTGAACCCAGGTCTTCCTGACTCACTGTGCCACCTAGCTGCCCCTGGTCATTGTTCTTAACATGTGAATAAGGTATACATTACTTGTGTAATCCATTGGTTTATATAGTGGAGGGGGAGTTTACTTCAATAGAAGACCCAGGAATGGAGAAAGAACAGGGTATGGAGAGTGGTTCAGTTTGTAAGGAGGTAATAATACTAGCTCAGACTGGGCAGGAGAGTTAAGATTTTAATGATAGGATTCTACGTGGTCATTCCCCAAGAATTTATTTATTTTTGTGTGTGATAACAATACTTTACTGAACAGAAGATCAGAGTATAGTATTACATACTGGAATGTGGAGTAATAGCAAAAGGGGGGAGGGGGCAAGATGGGGGTGGGTGAGTCTTTTTACTTTAAAAAAAAAAACAACACCCACAACCATGTTTGTTCCCAATTTAAACATGAACAGGACATGAGAGGGGCATATACAAAAGGATCATCGAAGACAACCTTTGGAAGTGGATGAAGCTTATTATCTAAGCTAGGAAAAGTATGATTATTCACTAAATTCAGGGTATATCAGTCATCTCACTTCTGCAAATGAGCTTAGTGCTAGAGGAATCACACAAATATGAAGGAGAAACTCAGTGGAATTTCTAAAGGTGATGCAAGCTTTGAAAAAGTACCCTCTGATTCTGGTTATGGGTAAGATATGTTTTTTTTCACCGACAGATTTCAGAGATTATGGTTTGGGGCATACAGTGTGCCTAGTTTAGGGGTGAGGAACCTGCAGCCTTAGTGGCCTTAAGGTCACAGGTTCCCCACCTGTGGCCTAGTTGCTCTGGGAACTAGGCCCCAGGTGTTAGCCTAGAATATCAGACCAAGAGAGTTGGTCCTCGTCAGAAGAATAAAACCAGTTTTAACAATTAGCTAGTTGATTATCATCAGGTAAACTCACCAGCATAGAGAAAGATGTTTTGCTTGGGAGAGACACTCCTACAGACCTCAGCAAGAGCCAAGGAGGCCATTGTAAAAACTGTGCAAGATAAAATGTAGAATGAGCCAGCCCTGTGATAGAATCTTTGGGGTGGTCAGATAGAAAGGTTTCCTTCTTAAGTAATTTTGCCACAATAGAGATAAAACTAGGGAGGAGGTCTCAGAACAAAATCAAAACCCTAACAGTCTGGCCAATCTGCATACTTCTCAAATTAAGGACCCAAGAGTTTGGGTTAGAAGCCAACCTGGACAAGAATAAAGGGGACAAGACTTTATAAACAAGAAGTCAAAGAATAAATTCATCAAAGATGGGGGGACTAAGGCCAAGCCTAGCTCCACTTCCATTTTCCTGGAAGACCAAAGTAACTTTGGAACTTTCTTGTTTTTATCTGTTTGAAGCAGGGGGTCCTAATGAGAACTTGTAAGAACTCAGATTTTTAAAATGTTCTGATAGCTGGATTTCAATATCATTGGTTTTCTTCTTTATCTTATGTGTTTTATGCTTTTCAAAGTTTTATTCTGAGAAGCAGTCCATAAGTTTCGTCAGACAGCCAAAGGAGGACATGACCAAAAGAAAAAAAAGTTATAAACCCCTCTGAGAGCCATATCTAAAAGTGAAAATGAGTTTCTTATAGAGGCTGTAGATTCCCCTGGGGTGGAGGTCTTTCAGCAAAGGATGGAAGGGCCTTTGTTGGTTATTCTTTCAATTCAATTCCTGGTAAGTAACAAACTGATGTCTGAGCTACCTTTCAGCTGATTCTGAAATTCTCCTGTTTTATACACCTGGAACTAGATCTAAAGGGTTATGGTATTTAAGTTATGTGACAAACAGGTAACAGATGAATTGGATACTTGTGTCCTTTCCTACAAGGACATCTTGATTTCATGTTCACTGAAAGGAACCTGAAGGGGAATGTGGTGCTTGAAATACTGAAGAGAACAGGTGAGCAAGCTCTGGGATCCCAGAGCCCAGATTAAGAGAACAGGAAGACAGTGTTGAAGATGGTAGACAGCAGTACATAATTAACAGATTTGGGTTAATAATAAAATAGTGTATGAAGTTACATTTTATGGACCTCGAATGGGCTATGCCACATTTTATCCTGCACAGTCTCACAATAGTTTCCTTGACTCTTGTCTAGTCTGAGTCACTCCAGCTCTTGAACTGCCTTATCTCACCCACAACCCATTTCTCTTTACCAGTCAGTTTACCTGGTGCCAATCACCTAGCTAATTTTGTGCAATTCAAATTCACTTAACCTCCCTGGTTCTTGGCTTCTTTCCTTATTTATAAAACAAAAGGGTTTAAAGAGATGATTTCTAATGTCATTTCCAGATTTAAGACACTATGGTTCTAAGGCACAGGTGAGGAGAGGGAGGTTACCTGGGTTTCTCCTAAATGACCTGATGAAAGATAATATTAAAAATTCCATAAATCCAAATCACTTCATTTTGGGGGGGAGAGAGGGCATGTTGAAGAATATATTTGAATTCTTACTATTTGAAGTTAAAATTATGTAAAACAGAGTCACTGGTTCCAGTCCAATGAAAATACTCAGTATGAATTCTAATAATGCCACTACTTTATGGGATTTTTTATTTGCTCTACTCAGGACCTTGCTCTCTAGAAATAAAACCCCTGTAAGATATTGGTTACTGCTCCTGATTTTCACATTTGGCTGAAAAACAAAACCTCTCATTTTTGCCTGCAAATTTGGCATGCTTAATGAGTTTTAAATAGTTACAGAGAGCAATGGGAATTTGAATAGTAGCTTTCTACTGAGGCACAGGAAGTGCTTTATTAATCTCATTAATAATCACATGAACTTCCCCAAAGCAAGATATAGTGATCTGTCAAAGGTTTATTGGAGAATCAGTGATTGAAACAGAAGAAAGTCAAAGATTCCCACAGTCGTGGGCACAAGTACTGCTTTCTGATTTTTATGGGTTGTTTTTCTGGCAATTCAATCTGCAATTTTTGTTCAGTATCTTTGAATGTAGTCAAGTGTCAAAGGCTAATAAAAATCAGGCCCATGCTATTCACCACTCACACGCAGATGAATTAACGCATTATTAGTTTAAAAGTGTTACTTTACAAAGCTAATATTTAGGAACACTCCCAATCAACATGATTTTTTATTATACCAACAGGTCATTCTATATGCTATACAAAAGAGATGTGGTCCCACAAAGTTGTTTTTACCTCTCAAGTGTGATAGGGTATTGTTTTGTATTTTAAAATATTTGTTATAAATGCACACAATACTCTTTTGTAATTTAAGCAAGGAATTTTTAGTCCCTTTTAGGGGAAATTCTAGATGTGAGCCAAACCTAAGGTTATTTAAGAAAAATTTTTCTGGGACTCCTTGGTGTGGGAAATAGTCTAGAGATTGAGAAAAGCTTGACATCCCTCTATGGAGAGAGGCTGCTTCTAGGATGAGCATATATGAGTATATAGCCCCCTCATTGGAAGGGGAATCCTAGACCACCAACCAACATCTAAACAACCCCACCTTCATGAAAATCCTTTGTACATTGTTAGTTGGTTAATATTTCCCTATCATAGTCAATCATAATCAAAGCATCATACCATGCCAAATCAAACCTTTTAATAACTGATCCATCCTCTTTCATGATCTCATTTTCTACTAAACTGGGTAGGTGGACTTTCCCATGGCTACCTGTATAACTCAAAGCCTGAAGCAAAAATGCAACATAAGACAAAATGCTATTATTAAGTCACACTCTCCTAAAGGAAATTGAATGACAAATGTTTTAATCCAGGTTTAATGTGAACACAAATACTTGAAAGGAGAAAGAACTGGGTAGCAATAAAAAAAGTTTTGGGTTATACTCTAAAGCTACATTTTTTAAATTAAATGGGATGTTTTCTTCTCAGCTTGAAAAAAATGAGAACAGTGAATTCCAATTGCTTTGAATTAGGAGACATAACAAGTGAATGAAATTTGCCAATTACTCCACAACTCCCTATAAACCTTCAAAAGCTATAGTACCCATGAGCAAATACACATTGGCTGCCATTTCATTTCCCCCTTCAACCAACTGCCTTTCTATGATGGTGATGTAAATGGAGAATGAAATAACCAAAAGAAAAAGAAAGACATAAGTCTGTAACTTGGATGATCCACACTTTGATAATCAAAAGTTTGCAAAGATTCCAGAATGTCAGTGACTAGTTAGCAAAAATATTTCTCCTAGCCAAAGTTAAACTAAAAAAATTAAATGGACAGACCATTTGTGCCCTCCCTCTCTTCACACATAATCTGCTTAGAGGTGGGGACACATATATAGTTATTTTTCAACCAGCTTTCTTTTTGCTGGCTAAGCTACAAGTGCCCACCCATCAATTATAGTAAACTTCATGGAAGAAAGGGCCAAAGAATGCTATGGCTTCAATATTTAATTTGATAGCACTAAATCTAACATAAATGAAGTAAAGTTTGACCATATTTATTTGGATATGAAACTAAAGGAAACATCTAAATATAAAAAACCAAGAAGTGTCTGGCCTTTCATACAAAATTCATCTTTGACTTGATGGAAATTCAGCAGCTAAAACTAGCACCTTCCAGACTGTTTTTAAAATATTTCAAGAGCTTTAACATATAAAATTGTTTTCTGTAAGAAGTAAATTCTATTTAATTCTATTATTATATATTAATAATATATGTAATTATATATTATGTGAACACAAGAATTTGAAGAATTTCATCTTTGCTTTTGATTTAGATATAGAATAGGTGAATTCCCAAATTACTTATTCATGGAAACCAGAATTTGATTAATCTTATCATTGCTTTTGATTTAGTACACAGTATATCCATTATTTTATGTAGCAGTTTTTGTAAATATCTGAAATGACTATGAAATTTTCCCTATGAAAGTCCTTCCAATCAAAAGTACCCATTTAAAAATCACAAGTATGGGCCAAAAGGGTTAATGACATAATCCTGAATAATATTAAATTGGATGATTATCAAAGAATTACACATACATACATAAAAAACACAGAAAAGACAATGGTAATGCCACTATACCTCTTCAAAGTCATCTTTGGCTGATGGAAGATCAGTAGCTAAACTAGCATCCCCCAGATGCTTCTCCATCCTTTCTCCATGGACCACAGTTGTCTTAACAACTTTGCTGACCTTACGGCCCTCCACAGGCTCAGACTGAAACTCTGACACACTGGGTTCAGAGAAAGTTACCTAGTGAATGAGGGACAGATGGGATACAATTTCAGCCTGTTACCATGCCATTAATTTATCTGCACTTAAGTCAGTCTCCCAAAAAAGCGGGGAAAATTCATCAGAGAATCACCAGAGCATTTCAACATTGCTCACTAGTAAACTTGAGAACAATTCAAAACAAAGCTGGCTTGCAACACAATTTCTGAGTGAAAATTATTTCAATATAAAAAATACATGCTTATTACTCATTAGGGAAAATATGATAGAGACAAAGGGGAGGGAGGTGACCAAAATAGATACTTCCTTTAAGTTTCCATAAGCTTCTTGAGGGTTCCTTGACCTTAATGAAGGTTGTGTTTATATAACACTAAAAACCACCAATTATTTCAGTGAAAAAAAATTTGGCTTTGTTTGTAAGAAAGCATGAAGAATGGGGCGGCTAGGTGGTGCAGTGAATAGAGCACTGGCCCTGGAGTCAGGAGGATAGGATCTGAGTTCAAATCTGGCCTCAGACGCTTAACACAAAAACTAGCCATGTGTCCTCAGGCAAGTCACTTAATCCCAGTTGCCCTCCAAAAAGCAAAAAAAAAAAAAAAAGCATGAAGATAAAGTCATTTGCAGACTTACATTTTTCAATGCAAATCTGGTATTGTGTAAACATGATATAACATTCCCCAAAAGGTATGATTATGACTGAATTCTTATACCTATGAGAAGTGGAGAAGGCTCATTTGCCTAAAAATAAGGCAATAGGTCACCTTGACAACTGACAAGAATCTCTGAAAGAAGGACAAGGATATGACCTGTGATTTCATTGGTATAGAGAATTTCTGGGTGAGAAAATTCCCTCTGCCAATAGAGTTGGGCACCTTCCCTACAATTTAAAGAGTAGCACTTAGATTTGCCCAGGGTTACTTAGCCAATAGAAATGGGGCTTGAATACATGTCTTTAAAACTAATTCTATCCATTATGTCACACTGAAATTTAAAAAATAAACCCATAGCCATAATCAACACTCAAAAAGCTTTGGAATCCTCTTGGGAAAAGTTCAGAGCAATTCTGAACACCTTTATTTATCAAAAATGGACTTGAAAACATATGTTAATCACAAGAATCACTAACATATATGTGCATAATTTCCCTATGCTTTTTACCCAATGAACTCCACAAATTATTACCAAATATTTCTTACATTTCTGCTGTCAGGCTATGACATGAATGGAGAATGGAAACCAAATTACCAAGGACAGACAATGGAAAAATGAGAACAAATTTCCCCTTGTTCATTAAAATAATACATAAAATGATTCCTCCACAACAACATGAAAGATGTAATTGTGTATTCTGGTGAAAAAAAAAATACAGGACAGACATGGACCAACCTCAATGAGTCCTCTCCCCCAAGTCCCTCCCTTTCTCTTCTGGGTTCTCTTTGTTCTTCTTCCATTTACTGAGTTATCTTGGGATGCTTGGGGTGAGATATGCTCACCTCTGATTGTTCACTGTCACTCTTCAGCACCACACGTTTTATAACCTTGGAGTAACCATCTCCTTCCTCAATATTCACAGGCTCCTGTAGTGTTCCACACATAGTAACATCTTCTTTTTCTATGCCTTCAGGGGATAGGTACCGCCTAATGACCTTTCTGGTGACCTGTAATTATCATTGTCATGTTTGCATCTCAATTTTGCCTTAAAATATTGAGGTAGGTTTTTAGAGGGGGAATGGTATTGAAAGCCCAAATGGTAAGGGAAGAACAATCATACCTTCTTCACTACAGTGTGTCCATGTTCATCAGTGTATTCTTCTTCTGTTACTGTTTCTGATGGTATGTCAGGCATATCATCTCCCTAAACAGCCAAAAGAACTACGTCACAGAGATGCAATTTCAAATTTCAAAAACTCCCAAGTGCTTAAAAATAAAATAAAACAATTAAAGGAGTTGAGAAGCAGTGCTAAAGTGCAAAAACCTGTAAGTAGTTTAGTTATAATTTTAAAAAAAAGGGAAAGCATGCGAAAGGAAAATCTAAGTTAGAGAAAAAGAACGAAAACATACATAGCCCATAGGGTTGGTGACTGAAGATACCAGATCTTGCTGGTCCTCTGTTATGTGACTTTAGGGAAACAGGTTAGGATTGCAGGAACCGCTACTTTTCTTTCCAAACAAAACTTGTTAGCGTGATGGGATCCATTTTCAAATGGTCATGCATTATTCAGGAAGCGTGCTAAACCCTCACTGCTGCAGGACCATGGGCCACTCCCAGAAGGTCACCTGGACAAAGCTGTCCCGGCTCGTGCAATAATTTCATAACTTGTACCTGAATTATCACTCGGCGACGAACAACCCTGGTGGTTACCATAGCATCCTCATCTGAGCTGACATCCAGCTCACCTAATTCCTTGTTGAGCTCCTGGTGGAAGCAGGGAAGCATGGCTTTGTTTAATATACTAAATACTATTTAACTACTGGTTTCTGCCTGAGTTCACACTAGGTTTTGAAAGTGTTTGTTCAGAGGTTTGATTATATTCTTTTGCTTGGGAAAAGTCTGCCAAGAACCCTCAAGTGATTTCTCATTGGGATATAAATGTATAAAAGAAGGCAACTGTGGCAATGAATGCTGTTTCCAGGAAGAATGTTGGTTGTGGTTACGGTGACCGATTTAATGCCATCTGGAATCAAACTGTTACTTGGAAGGTTGTTGTGGCATCATCTGTCACAATCTGGGAAGAAGAAACGAGAGCTTTTTGTTTTGAGACTATTGCCTCATATGTATATAACTTGATGAAAACCTATAATCAAAATTATATAATTAGCATTTGTATTGGGTCAGCTACATGTAGGCTGAAAATGACTAATTTGATGAATAGAAATTTCTGCTATGTGTAGAGTACCAGAGGCAGCATGGCATAGTTGTTAGAAATTTGAGCTTTAGAGTAGCAGTTTAGTTCAATGTATGGGGAACTCCAGGCTAGCATTCAAATCTGAGTTTTTCTGACTTACTTTCACTGAATTCCTTCAAATTAGTATGCCTTTAAGTAAATAGGTTTGCTTCTCCCTATCTTCTTTTTCTCCATTTGTAAAATGAAGATTGTGTTTAATAAGTGTTCAATGAGTCATATGCGTCTACTGCTGATCCCAGAAGAATGTTTTGAAGGCTGCAAAAAGGATGCTGGTGATGTGTAGGGACCTCCTGGTGTGCATGACGTCCCAACACCATAGATTCAGGGCAGTAATGAACATTGAAAATCATCTGGGCCAAACTGATATTTTTTCATATAAAGAAAGGAACTAAAACCTGGAAAGTTTAAATGACTCGTCACAGAAGACACAGGTAATTAAATAGCAGAACTGAGATTTGAACACTGATCCTCTGAATCTATAATCATTCTTTCAGAGAATGGAAACACATTATTTCCTTTAATGGAATGAATGAATTTTTAAACAAAAGCAAGCTTGAAATTTATAATAAATGAATAATAATCAAAACAAGACCTGATAACTATTAATTACTAATGGATCACATATTCAGATAATATGCTGGTGGAAGATAACATAAGCTTTGGACTCATATAACTTCAGGTCAATTGAGTCCAAATGACATGGACTCTCCATCCCTATCACTGTAACTTTGGGCAAACACTTAACTTTTTTCTCCTGTCCTCAGTTTCCTTGCCTTAAAATGAGAGACTGGCTGCTAAGGTCTCTTCTCTCTCCAAATCTATGTTTATGTGGTCAATACTTCTCTGATTCTATGTCAGCTTATTTACAGTGACAAAGAGAAAACAGTCGAACATTTCTCCCCCTCCCCCAGTCTCCTAGAAGCTCATTGAGGACAGGAACTGACATTCACTTTTTCATTTTCATCTCCAGTGGACAATATAGTGACTAGCACATGGTCAACACATAATAAATGCTTGTTGACTGTTGTAGACAATAACATACCTAGACCATTAAATCCCAGAACCAGATTTATTTTTGTTTTAAAGGTTTTCATTTCTTTTATTCAACTATTCATATATACACTCTGTATAACAAGTACTCCTTGATGTGCCTATAATGAGCAAGGGTATTTTGAGATTGAGATATTATTCTAGAGTTTTCTAAGAAATAATCCTCATTTGAACCTTTGTAAATAATTATATGAGAGAGAAAAAGCGGTATTTGAAAAAATTCCCCATTCCTTTGGTACCCAAATTTATGAATAAGTATATCAATTTCCTAATCACTGTTGGGATCTCAAAAAAGGGAGCTACTTGATTTTCTCTACTATGATGGAAAATCAATGAGTGCAGAAAAATAACTATATCCTCTACAGTACTCCGTCATCTGTGGGTCTACAAAGAGTGAGGGAGTCTCCATTTCTTTTGTCTGAGAGCTTTCTCCTCTTAGTCCATTCTTATTTGGAGATAAAAAAGTAAGGACCACCATTTAAATAAAATTACCAGGGTCTATTTCTCTAGCAGCTACACTCTTATTCATGCTTCACTTAATAGGAATCCCACGACATAATGAAAATACCTTTCTTAAACCAGTTTCCAAATTATAACATCAGAATCATGGGACTGGGATTAGAAATACATAGCCATGTTTTAGTAATTGGGAACATACCCCCAAGTTGACATTTGGAGACTTCAGTAGATTGTAAACTTCAAATGCAATTTGTTCACTTTTGGGGGATTCAATATGAAAGAAATTCTATGGATGGCTGCAGTTTTCTAAATTCAGAGACTCAGACTCTATAACTCTAAAGCTGAATTCCTTGGGAATAGTTTCCTTTTGTAGATTTTTTTCTCATGAAACTGTCCATGAAGCAGTACTTAATGTCAACATGAATGTCTAATTGTTAGCAAAATAATGACACTTGAATTGTGAAAAATGAAATCTATAAAATCTTTTATGAAGGAGAATAAATAGGCTCTGGTTCGTTTTCAAGACCTACTGGCACATATGTGAAATAACTTTTTTTTTCAAAAATAAAAGACAAAATTTGGGGCATTTTCTTTCCATGTTGAAGATCTGGAAGGGACTTCTTAGATCATTTTAACTCTATACATTTTGCAGATGAAGAAATTGCTGACCAGAGAGGTTGAATTACCCAGTAGCAGATAGAATGAAGACCTCAGTGATCCCCAGAACATTGAAGATTGTGGGTATAGGTGCAATGATTAAATTGATAGAATTCAAATCCTGATCAGTAAAGATATTGAAGTGAAGGCCAGATGACCACTTGTTTGGGATGTTAAAGAAAGGATGGGTTATTTCAAGTCTGATTCTATCAAATGACTGTCCTGACACTGAGATTCTATAATTCTAAGTATAGTAGTTCTAGAAAATTAAGTTACAAATCTTATTCCTTGGTTTTAATTGATTTAGAAAATCTTTGTGACAAAATAATGGCACTCATATAAAAAAGGGAAATATCCAGCTAGAAGAATTTGTTTTTGTTTGTTGTTGTTGTTATTTTTTTGAAGGTAGGTAAAAGAGGAATCCTGTTACCTTTTCAAAAGACTCCTCTTCAAATTTTTCAAGTTTTTGTGGTTGGTCTTCTGCTGACTCTACAATGACAAGACTACTTCTTGGAGAGCCCTCTTCCCTGTTTAGTGGGAATTCCTCAGGTTCTTGCACAATGGGAGATTCTCCTTGATCACTGGCTGTTGGGGTCTGGAGGTAGAGCCTCTCTTCTTCAGAAGTTGCAGTAATTTCTTCAGGTGTTTTAATGAGGGAACTAGATATTTGGACAGTTTTTCTTGCTTCTTCCTGTTCAGTTCCTGGAGTGGTGACACTGAAATAGAGAGAATGAACAAGCAACCACAAGGCATGCCATTAGAAAAAAAAAAGGCAGTGAGGTGGCACAGTGGATAATGCTGGACTTAGAATAAGGAAAACATGAGCTCAAATTCAACCACAGACACTTTTTAGCTGTGTGACCCTAAGCAAATCACTTTAACCACTGTCTGCCTCAGTTTCCCCACCTGTAAATGGGGATAATAATAATAATAATAATAATAATAATAATAATAATAATAATAATAATAGCACTGATCTCCCAGGGCTGTTGTGAGGATCAAATAATATATATTTGCAAAGTACTTTCCTCATTTATAAAATGAGCTGGAGAGGGAAATGGCAAACCACTCTAAGTATATTTGCCAAGAAACCCCCCAAAAGAAGAGTTAGCCCTGACTGAAAATGACTAAACCACAGCTAATATAGTTCTTGATACATAGTAAGCACTAGGTAAATATTAGCTATAGCTATTGTTCTTCATCATCATCATCATCATCATCATCATCATCATCATCCCCATCACCCTCATCAGCCCCAGTGCTCACATCCCTTCAGAGTGAGGCATGATCTCCCATTTTCTCTAACAATAAATGGTATTCCTAACAAATTTCCCCCTAATAACAAAAATTTAAATTATGCCATAATTTAATTTTCTAGGAGTAACAAAGTATTGATGAAAATCTTTCTTACATCTGCTGACCACCTGCATTAGGAAAGAGCATATATGTTCTTTCGCATAACTTAATCATTCCTTAAGGACTCTGTCAATTGTGTTGTGAATGTTAGTTATAATACAGGGCTATAAGACAACGATGCCTTCAGTATATATTGAGCAGTGTTTCACTGTTTGCCCCTATACTAAATTGCCACATTTTATTGTGAATTTCATAGTTGGAATATCTGCTGTAAATGTACTCATTGCCAGCCACCTCTTTTTACTGCTCTTCATCAAAAAGCATCTACTAAGCTCTTACTGTATACAAACTAAACACTGGAACTACAAAGATAAAACTGTTTCTGTACTGAAGGAGCTTAAATTTACTAAGAGAAGAGGAAGGTAATATGGGACAGACTATTTAGGAAAGATTCATGAAAGCAAAGGGGGCTACAAATGAACAAGATTGAAATAGGGAAGAGGAAATGGCTATTCAAGGACAGGGTAACATGAGCAAAGGCTTAGAGTTAGGCATTTTTATGACATGTCCTGAGAACATACAGTTTGTGTTGGTTTTTAAAGAGAAATAAGGTCAGATCCCCTACTCACCCTCTAACCTTAGCATTTATTATTATCTGCATTCTTAATTTTGGTGTTTAATCATGTACTTGTTTTTCTGTGCCTTTTTTTTTTTTTTTTGGAGGAGAGAAGGCAGGGCAATTGGGGTTAAGTGCCTTGCCCAAGGTCACACAACTAGTTAAGTATTAAGCATCTGAGGTGGAATTTGAACTCAGTTCCTCCTGATTCCAGGGCCAGTGCTCTATTCACTGTACCACCTAGCTGCCCCCCATGCCCCCATACTTCCTTTTTTATTGCTTTTCCCAACTGAACTGTAAATTCTGAGAGGACTAGGGCTAAGTATTATCCCTCTTTAATATTCTATTCAGCACCCATCAGTGTACCCACAGTAGATCCTTAATCCATCAACAAGCATTTATAAGATTATTGCTATGTGCCAGGCACTGTGCTAGGCATTAGAGATGCAAAGACAAAACACTGAGTAGCCCTTCCCCTCATGGAGTTTACATTCTATTGAGGGAGACAACATTGACATATTTAAGTATGTACTATAAAATATATATAAAACACAGACAAATATCCTGTGTTTTATATCTATAAAATATATAAACTACAAAATATATACAAAAATGCAAGATAATAGTGACTTGAATAAGTGAAGGCTTTATTGACTATATTATTTCTAGTTTCTTTTTTTTCCTTAATGAGGCCAGACCAACATGGATACAACCTAGAAGGCATAATAAGCTTTTGCATGCATTCACGGTGTCTCACTATTCCTCCAATAGGAACAAGATAAATCAGTACCCTATTAAGTGAAGGAAAAACATTACTTTCACTTAAGCATATATAGTGACTCATAATATTCTTATGGATTCTAATTTCCCAAATTCTAAAATTTGGGAAAATATAAGAATATAGTAAAAATGAAGTACTGAGTCAAAACTGCCCTCTCAATAATTTCAACTCTTATATGTTATATCCCTCCAGGGGGAAAAAATAAAATTAGCTGAATGAAAAAAAAACAACAATAGCAGCAAAATTAGATGTCAAGTTAGAAGACCTGGGTTTGAATGCTGGTCCCACTATTAAATATAGGAGCGTGGGTAAATTATATCCTCTATCTGGGCCTCAATTTTGTCATCTGTAAAATAAGGGTGTTGGATTAGATGATTTCTAAGTCTTGTTAAATTCTATGTCCTGTAATTCTTTAACAGGCATGTTATGACTGCAACAAGGTGACTTAAAAGTTTAAAATAGGAACTTAGGTCCGGAGTAAAAGTATCAGATATACCTATATAGTTCTATTATTATTATTAAATTCCTTTGGACATCTAATAATCTTTCTTAATCTATAAATAGCTAATTAATAGATTAATGTTAATAATATATTGATTTAGGGGGCGGCTAGGTGGCGTAGTGAGTAGAGCGTCGGCCCTGGAGTCAGAAGGACCTGAGTTTGGATCCGAACTCAGACACTTAACACACACAAAAACAGAAAACCTAGTCATGTGACCTTGGGCAAGTTACTTACCCCAACTGCCCTCCAAAAAAAAAAAAGCAAATAATATATTGATTTATTGTCTAACATGCTTTATAATTCCATATGACTGTTGTATCCAAAGTTCTACCAATGACACAGAGTACACAGGTTGTTGTTTTTTTTAAGAATCCTTCCATTGATTATCATATTTATGTATTTTAAATTTTGACTATTTAATTCTATTCCCTATGTGAGCAGTTAAAAATGTTTCAGATGTCTATCTGCTTTTTTTCTTATCTTCCTTTTCTTTCTTCTTTTCATTTTTAAATTTTCTTTCTTCATTTTCTCTTTTCCTTTATCTCTAAATCCAAAATGGCAGATGGTTGTAGGCACAGTTGATACTGAAAAGAAAGATCATTCCAGTACCCCCCTTATTTTTTTCTTCAATGTTGGATTTCCTTATAAGAATCAGCAATCAGACATGCATGTTGGCTATTAAAATATTTGATGGCTAACTTCAGATATGGAAGTTTACTGTTATCAATTTAGGGGAGCTCCCTGATCAACTTAATGAATCCTCAGGAGAGTGAGACTTTGTAACTTTTATTCAGCATTACTAACTAGAACTACTTTGGTTGGTCCAGTGGATTAGAACTGTTGTCTTCTTCCTGCCTATGAAAGATGGTGGTGGAATTAGTTGAAAAGTTGGCCTTTTTGTCTCTTTTTTGGAGAAACCTAGAAAGGATCACAGATATGATTGGATCTAGGTGTAGGGGTCAGGAGGCAAGGAGTTTATGCATAATCATGGCAGTCCTCCGATATATATTCCTAGGAATGTCAATAGCTGCTTTGGATAGAGGCACATAGATGTTATGTGCTCTTACCTAGAGGCCTGAAGGAAGAATTTCTGAAAATGGGCTTTCTGGGAAAGAGAGGACAGGCTCCTTGAACATTGCTGAACTCCTACAGAGTTCCAGAATCCTACCTTCTAGAAGAGAAGGGGCATGTTTTTTTTTTTATTTTATTTTTATTCAGTATAAGGGAAAGTGATAGTGAGGAACAAATGTGAGCTGAGCACTGAACTCACTGAGGAAGGAAAGAGAATTGTCTTAGATAGCCACCAACATTTAGACTGTGTAATAAATTTAAAGATTGTGAACCTCAGATAAGGTTACTTAGTGAAGGTGGCTGATTATTATAATTCCCCATCATGACCAATTAGTTGGGAGATATTAAAGAGTAACCAGCACTGGAAAAAGTGGTCAGGGGAGTGACATTGTCAGGAGAGAGTCATGTCTTAGCAAGGACTAAAAGATAGAAAGAGTAGGGGAAAATGTTTAAGATAAAACAAGATTTGGTAATGGCAAAACTGGCATTTGAGAGTGCACGGTGGATGGCACAGGTAAATCTGGAACTGGATTTTGGGACAAAAGTGTTAAGGTGGATAGGCCTGAAGAAGCATTAAGTCTGCAAAGTACAATCCTAGAATCTGGTCTTCTGAGGGAGAAATGGGAGCTACCTGGCAGTGCCATCTCTTGAACCCTGGAATTCAGCTTTCTAGGAAATAAAAAAAGATAGTTGCTGGACAATATGGCCTCTTAGGAAGAAGAGGGATGCAGAGTTGGAAGCAATAAAAAATGAAGTCAAACATGGAAAAGCAAAACACTTAGACTTTGCCCTCCATGAGTTATTTGACAGCTCAGATCCAATGGTTAGGAGTTTACTATATTAGTAATCTGAGATTTGTTATCATTATAGGTAGTTTAGGGTAGTTCCAATAAATCTGTATATATGTCCACTGGGTGGAAGAGTTTCTATTTCTTTTGATTATTTCACCCTTATCTCAGTCCTACAAGTACAAAACCTTAGAGTCACTTCTTTATTCTTTCCATCAGAACTATAATTAGGGGGGCAGCTAGGTGGCACACTGAATAGAGCGTCAGCCCTGGAGTAAGAAAGACCTGAGTTCAGATCCAGCTTCGGACATTTAACACACACAAACAAAAACCTAGCTGTGTGACCTTGGGCAAGTTACTTAACCCCAATTGCCCTCCAAAAAGCAAAAAAAAAAAAAAAAAAGAACTATAATTAGGAAGCCTGGCACTTGGGGCAAATTCAGTTAAGAGCCAAAGAAAGGGGAGGGAAAGAGATAACAATTGTGCATCCTTGCTATATTTATTGCAGTTGTATTGGGAAAGGGGGTGAACCATTTTCTATATTAGATCCTAGTACTTAAGATACATCTGTTAACCTCTGTAACCTCAATTTCTGGCAAGTAGAGGGTGGAGGGTAAGGAAGGGAAATGTAGTCAGAGGTAGGGGGAGACTGGCAGTGGTGGAAGGTAGGCTTAAGTCTGGTACCATGTTGGTGAAGACTAGTAGAATAACTTCAGGTTGGTGGGATTTCAATCTGCCCCATTGTACAGGATACCCAAATCAATGAGATCCCCATAGATCAAATGAAATATCAGATTTGTAAGTTTCTGGAAATCACAGCTGCTTTCACTGAAGCTATATGTATATAATATTTGGAAAATACTTTGAAAACCGTAAAATATTAATCCAATAATAATTGGATCTCTAGCTATTTTATTACATAGTATATATTTAACCAATATATATTATATATTTAAGATATATTATATAATGTATTCATTATGCGTTGTATAAAATATATGATAATGTATAATCATTATTATTATTACAAAAGTTTTCCTAAAGGACATTACTGGGTCCTTTTATTCATAATGGTACAATTACAAAAGGCTGTTAAAGAGCTTGGCAAAGAGAATACAGGATATTAACCCTATAACCAGCTGTGACAACTAAGTCTAACTAAGGGTGGAAGATATTTGTCTTCAACTTATTATTGACATGAGGTCTACCCATGACTTCTCAATTCTAGGGCAAGAAGAAAGAGGGACATATCATGATGTGTAGCCTATATGGAATGGAAACCTTGCCTCAATCCAGCTGAATACATATCATTGGTCTGTGTCTTCCTCCTCCTACCTCTCTCCCTACTGACCATCTTAGCTTCCTTTTAAGTCCCAACTAAATTCCAATTTTTTTTTATTGGAAGCCTTTTCCAACCTCTTAATTCTAGTGCCTTCTCTCTTGTTTCCTATTTATTCCGTGTACATTTGCTTTCAAGTTTTCTCTTCCATTAGATTGTAAACTCCTCTTTTTCTATCTCCAGCACTTAGAACATTGCCTGGCACATAGGATACACAATAAATATTGATTCATCTCCTGATAACTCCCTCAGGTCTCTAGGGCTACTTTCCATTTACTCTGTATTTATCCTCTATGCACCAACATGTGGATAATGTTGTCCCTTCTGCTAGAAGGCAGAAACTTTTTTTTCTTTGTATCTTGAAGATACAGTGTCTGGTATGTAATAGTTGCTTAAGAAATGTCTTTTGACTAAGGACTTAATAAGCTTTCCAATGGATTGACTGTTTGAAGAACTATTGTGTAAGGTGGATCCTGACCTTAAATTAAGAAACTAAAGGCTACACAGACATGCGTTAGCTTATTCCCTCTGGCAAAAAATTGTTTGTGACACAAACTCATGACTCAGCTTTGGCAAGAACATGGGTAATGGAAACATTTAGTGGGTGAAGATATTTATTGGTTCAGACAGGTCTTCCTAACTTCCTCTGAAAATAGAGAATGTTTCCAATATGCTGGAGGTCTTCCTCTCATTCTTTTAATATTGGTTTTAATATTTAATGTTTATTTAATACTTCTACTTCTAGGCTGGACCCTGCAGTCACCCTTGAGGGGAGTGATCCCAGGGGAGAAAGAGGTCCTCTTTCTTTGGCACCACCAATACTGTCACTGATGGACAAGTAAGCCCAAGAACATAGGAAATGACAGCATCCTATGGAACACACTGTTCTTTCTTTCAACAACTCTGTGACCTCATTTGGGGTTTTGTTTGCAAAGATAGCGGAGTAGTTTGTCATGTCCTTCTTTAGTTCATTTTAAAGATGAGGAAATGAGGCAAACAGGGTCAAGTGACTTGCCTAGGGTCACACAACTAGTAAGCATCTGAGGCCAGGTTTTAACTTACAAAGTTGAGTCTTCCTGATTCCAGGCTTGGCACTCTATCCACCGTGCCCCCTACATGTCCTAGGGCTATCATACCAGGAAACAATTACCATTGACAATGAGCCCAGCTCAGAAGGCTGCAGTCACAACTGCTGAAGATTCAAATAAGATATATTTTACCACCAAAGTTCTTGGTAATGTCTAATGGCTTGCTATCAAAAATTGATATGATTTTACCAGTGGAAATGAAATAGAAAAAGATGCCTCACAGTCTTCTTTCCCACTGCACCCTGAACACCATGAGAATCTTTCGTCTGACTTGTACCTAGAACCTAGTTGTTGTCTCCACCAATAGAATATGAGCTTCTTGAGAGCTGAGATTGCCTTACTTGTATATTTCCATCCCCTATTTCAACATGATGCTTTGCACCTAATCAGTGCTGGACGTGTGCTTTTTCATCCATTTATTTTTGAGTTGCAGCACAATCCTCAGGCTATGTAGTTCATTCTTTTTCCATGACCAGTTCACCTTTTCTGGTCATGCATGTCTTTGACAAATGCCACCCTTCTTGGGAAAAAGTCAGCATGCTGTAGTTTACTATACCCTCTCCATTCCCTCCCCATGCATCTTTAAACTGCCCTTTGGGTCACCTACAATTTTATTATTTAGAAATAACAGTGTTCTAAAGTGTAAGTCTGAGTCCATCACCCCCACTCAAACTCCATTGGATCTCTGCAAATATATTTCAAGATAACTCTGGAAGGGGGTGTGTAGGTGGCACAGTAGATACAGCACTGGCTCAGGAGAACCTGAGTTCAAATCACTAGCTGTGTGACTCTAGGCAATTCACTTACCACCAACTGCTTCCCAAAAGGGATAGTTCTCTAAATTCATTTGTGATATTTGATACACCTTCTTTTGACACTTACAAGTATTCCTGCTGGTGGTCAACGGGAGAATCTTCTACCAAATCTTCCAATTTCCCTGAGAACTCAACTTGCACTCGCTCTTTGTGAATTTGTTGAGTGACCTCTTCCACTGTCAATTCTCCCTCAGTCTTAGGGATGCCATCCTGAAAGGAAGAATAGCCAACAGAAATGTCCTCTTCTGAGACGATGGGGGGATGATCAGAAGATGGTTCATGCTCTTTAGAAACAGCTTGCTCCCCTTTCTTCTTGTGCTGTGGGGTGCACATCTCCTCCTGAAGTACCGAAAACCCTATGATAAACAAAAGAAATTGAGTTATTGAACCAAAGGAGATGGCACTTCTATACTGCATGGCTAAGGTCCTCTCAAAGAGCCTCAGTGATTCAATATACATAAAAAAATTAAGCATCTATGTATAGAACACATACATCTATGTATGTGCTTGGAGACCCCAAATTTAAATAAGATGCTTCCTATCCCCACAGAACTTCTGCCAAGAGAAGAGATTCACAAATAGAGTCCAAAATATATGTGTGTGTCAGAGAAACAGAGTGTTTTTCATTTATTCATGAAATGGTATCTAAGGTCCAAGGATTGGAAGAGGTAATTTTCCAGCTGAACTTTAGTGATTTTTTATGCATAAAGGTGTGGAAGGCACTGTAGGGCACAGAAAACTACATGGAGGTGGGGAAGTGAGGCATCCACATGACAAGCAGTCTAGCCTAGCTCGATTGTAGAGTATGTGGAGGATTGCAGTATGAGATAATAGAGATGGGGTGATATCAGGTTGTAAACAATTGGTCTGTTAACAGTAGACCAAACTGTGTAAAAGAAATACTATGAGAAAAATCTCACCATTCATGTACAACTAATATATAGCACCATAACAATCAAGAATATCATCATATGTGTGTTATGGTAAATTATATTTACTACAGTGCTCTCTTAGTGTGTGTTCATTGACCATAGCTATTTGTTCACAACTTTTTTTTTAGGAGTGGAAATCCCTCTCTTGCCAAAGATGTACGTGCAGTGGCCACTCAAGACCCAGTCCCACTATTGATAGCATGGGGGCTTTGACTTTCATAAATTCTGACCTGGCTGAACCATCTCTCCTTTGGCAACCTGATCCTATTTCCCACCCCCTCTATCCTACCTCCTCATTTTCCTACCTCCCTGCCCAGCTTTGGGACTCATCATATTAGAACTACATAAACTGTGGAAACCCTATCAGCTCTGGTCCTATTGCAGCACAGAACTCCAGAACGAAGTAACAGAACAGGGACTTTTGTGTCTTCAAGGTCATGTGACCAACAGGATGGAAGACTAGCCATTTTCTTTAATTTTCATGACCTCTTGGTACTAGAGACTACAAGATTATTCCTTGCTTGTTCATAACTTGAAAGGAAAAAAAAACTACATTGGTCTCTGCCCTATCTTTGTGTGTGTATGTGTGCATACACATGTATACATACATACATACACACATGCACATATATACATATATGTATGCATGTAGGCATACACACATAATATCTTACTGTAGTAGCTTCTAGAGTAGTAATGAGATCATGGTTTTTTCAAGTCACCCCAACATCCATATAGTGCACTAGTAGCTCTTGCTAATTATACAAATGGTTGTTATTATTCACAAGAGTAAAGTTGTGTGGAAGACTCACCTCTGCCATATGGGGAGAACCCAACAACTCCTCATTGAGTTTACTCATTCCCCTCATAGTTCATTACAAATTATCTTCATTTTTGAAAGACAACACATTGTAACATCACCAAAAAAATATGCTGGATAGCATTAACCTAGATGGACGGATACTAATTCCCTCAAGTAAATCAGTAGAGAGCCTTAACAGTTCTTTTGACGTTAAGCTTATCAGAATATTATTATTTCAATGGATCTGTGATTCCTATATACTGCCCACACCCATGCACATTATTAACCCTTCCTTGTTTTCTCATATTATAAATTCTTCTCTATGCCTGTCTGCAATTTCTCCAGAGTGAGTCTTTTAAAATGTATTATGAATTTAATAAATCATCAATAAACACAAATACAAAAAAGAGCATTGTATACAAAACCATCAATACTAGTTTTATCGGGCTTTTTTTATATCACCATAGTTTTCTCCAGTATCACTTCTCCTTCCTCTCTTAGAGAGTAATCCCATTAAATAAATAGTGCTTTTAAAACAAAAACAGGAAAAAAATCAACATAATCAAAACACTGAAACCATCTGAAAACATGTGTGATGTATAACACCTATGGACCTCCTACCCCTTCGAAGGAGTGGGTTGGGAGTGTCTTCTCATCTCTTTTTTCAGCTATGCTTGCTTTTATAAGTTTGTAACATTCATTTTTTTGGATGTGTGTGTGGGGGGGGGCGGGGGCAGGGTGTTCTTTCCCTTTATATTACAGTCACTGGGTAGCCTGTTTTCCTCACGCCGCTTCATTCTGCTAAATTAGTTCATATCAATCTTTCCAAGCTTCTCTCCATTCATCACATTCATCATTTCTTACAGCACAGTAACATTCTGTAACATTCATTACATATTACATTACATTCATGTACCACAACCTTTTAAATCATTCTTCCACAATTTGTTTAGTGATTAGGAACATACTTTCAATTCTTCCTTTGAGGACTATTTTTGTTCATATCCTTTGACCACTTATCTATTGGGAAATGGCTTTTGGCCTTTGATATATTTCTTAATTGTTTATATGTCTTAGATACCAAATCTTCATCATAGAAGCCTTATAGAAAGATTTTTTTTTCCCATTTGACTACTTCCCTTCTTACCCCAGTCGCATTAATTTTGTTATGCAGAAGCTTTTCAGTTTCCTGTAACAGATAGCTATTTTTATTTTTTATAATTGTCTCTATTCCTTGTTTGGTTAAGAATATATCTAACACTATTGTGCTATAAGAAATGAGGAAGGGGATGGTTTCAGGAAAACCTGGAAAGACTTGCACAAATTGATGCAAAGTGAGGTGAACAGAACCAGAACAATTTATACAACAAAAATATTGTAAAGACTTAAGAATTCTAATCAACACATGATGAAATGCTACCCACCCCTAGACAGAACTGGATCCAATGCTAACTGAAGTCCCCCACCCCCTTTTCATTTCTCTTTCCCCTTCTCCCTCCCACCTGTTTTTTCTGTTTATTTTGCACAATTATACATATTTGTGATGTTTTGTTTTTCTTGTCTTCTGAATGGAAGATTGAGGGGAGGAAGGGAGATGATTTAAAACAAAAAATAAAATTTGAATAAAAAAGACATACTTATAGCTGTGAGAAGCATATGCTATTAAGTGTGTGGTAGGGAAGAATGTGCTAGTTTTAACTTTGTTTCAGTTCTTCACCAGACCATGGAGACAGCTGAAATTCCTTTATCTGGTGTACATTTTCTGTTGTGGAGAGGTTGAGAGGTCATGAAAATTAAAGAAAATGGCTAGTCTTCCATCTTGTTGGTCACATGACCTAGAAGACACAATTTTATTTTTTAATACAGGCATACCTCAGAGATAGTGAAGATTTAGTTCCAGACCACTGCAATAAGGTAAACATTGCAATGAAGCAAGTCACATGATTTTTTTTTGTTTATTGTAGTCTATAAAGTGTGCAATGGTATTATGTTTAAAAAGAATATGCATGCCTCAATTAAAAAATACTTTTTTTGCTAAAAAAATGCTAACCATCATCTGAGCCTTTAGCAAGTTAGAATCTTTTTGCTGATGGAAGATCTTTCCTCCATGTTGATGGCTGCTGATTGATCAGGGTATTGGGTGCTAAAGGCTGGGGTGACTGTGGCAATTTCTTAAAATAAGCCAACAATGAAGTTTGCCACAGTGCTTGAGTCTCCCTATTATTTGACCACTTAAAGGGCATTGTAGGGATATTAAGTAGCCTAATTTCAATATTGTGGTGTCTCAGGGAACAGGGAGATCCAGGAAAAGAGAGAAAGATAGGAACAGACATTTATCATTAAGTTTGCCATCTTATATGGGGATGGTTCATGACTCCCCAAAACAATTACAATGGTAACATCAAACATCACTGATTACAGATCACAACAGATATAATAATAATGATACAGTTTGGAATAGTGTGAGAATTAGCTAAATGTGACACAGAGACACAATGTGAGCATATTACTGTTGGGAAGATGGTACCAACAGACTTGCTCAACACAGGGTTACCAAAAACCTTCAAGTAAAAAAAAAACCTCAGTATCTGCAAAGCCAAATAAAGTGAAGTATAATAAATGAGGTATACCTTTAGTATATGTTTATTTTAGCCTCTGAACACACTCTCTCTCTCTCTCTCTCTCTCTCTCTCTCTCTCTCTCATTGTTGTTTAGCCTTTGTTCTCAAAGAGGACCATGATATCAGGGAGGTGATGCCATGACATGCAAGTGAATTGTATTTATGTGAGGCAGGGCTATGCAAAGTCACCAGCCTCACTTTCTCCTCCAGTGCCATCTGAGTCCAGATACACATCGGGACAACTGGAGATAGCCCATGTTGCAGTGGGTGACCTTGGCCTTTTCAAGCTGAAATCTTTTAACAGGTCTCAGTTTGACTGAGGCAATACCCATTCAATTATTAAGTCTTAATAAGAAATGAGGCTGAGAATGACCTCTTCACCTGTTTAAAAAATATCCATTGGGACAGCTAGGTATTACAGTGAATAGAGCACCGGCCCTGAAGTCAGGAGGACCTGAGTTCAAATTTGGCCTCAGACACTTAACACTTACTACCTTGAGCAAGTCACTTAACCCCAACTGCCCCCCCAAAAGCAAATAAAATGAAATGAAATAAAATAAAATAAAATTTAAAAAATCTATCTGGGAGGTAAGACCCTCAGGGTTTCTGGCCAAAACAGAAATTACTTCTATTTACATTCATTCTGAGTCAATCAGGGTCCAAACATTGACCAAGTAGGGCTTGCCCTGGGACCTATTGTTGGCCATTCAGTCAGAGCAAAAGTGACTTGGGGTTAAATCTGGTCTTTAAGAAAGACAAAAAGTTTCATAAGTTAAATTTTACTTTTCCTTTCTGCAGTGCACCTGCAGTAACGATGTGATGGTCAATATGTGTGTAGGAAGGGACTAGGGGAGTATGGGAAGGGAGGAGGAAGAGAGAGATGTAGATATTTCCAACTGGCCAGTTCCAGTTTGGTCCTCAATGGACAACAACTTTTCTATGCACGGAGGTTGTCGTTTGCATCAGTATCACTACCCACTAACTCACTCTCTCTTACTTAACCCCTAAAAAAAAGTCTTCCCTTGTAACACGAGGCAAACAATTGACCACCTTGACTATGTCTGAAAATGTCTGTCATTCTGCACTCCAGTCCTCACTTCTTTGCCAACAAAGAGCTGAGAGGCAAGTTTCATCATCAGTCTTCTAATGTCATGATAAGTTATTGCATAGATCACAGTTGTGAAGTCTTTAAAAATTGTTTCAGGTAAATTATTCTGCCTGTTCTACTCATTTCATTCTGTATCAGCTCAGAGAAATCTTCCCAAGTTTCTCTGAAAAAAGAGAATCTTCCCCAGTGGACTGGAGATTGAATATTTCTTGGGTATCATCACAACACTCCGACTATATCATTGCTCCTCCTTGTCATATAACCAGCTCATATCTTTTGGTCACACATGTGTTTTATACCATTCTTTCTGAATGAATCACTACAGAACACATGGTACAGTTTACTACACTCCCCACGTATCTATAAATTGCTTTCTGAGTCACCTACAATTTTGATTCTTCAGAGGTGATAGTTTTAAATTATACATCTAAGCATGGGATCTTCACTCAGCTAACTCTAATGGCTCCCTATGATCTCCCGTATCAAATGTAAAGCTCAGTTTGACATAAGAGATAATGAGCATTTATGTAGCACCTTAAGGTTTCCAAAGCACTTCACCTGTTATTTCTTTTGATCCTCACAAGACAAATTGGTTTCTTCCTAACTTCTTAGTCTTACCCCTACTAAACTACTTATTGTTCTTTGCATACAATACACCTCTTATCTCCATGCTTTTGCACTGGCTGTTCCCCATGCCTGGAATGACCTCCCTTCTCACTTCTGGCTGTTAGTTTCCCTGGTTTCCTTCAAGCCTCAAAGCTCACCTTCTGTAGGAGGCCTTCTGCAGTCCTGTCAGTTGCTAGCATGTCTCTCTGATGTTTTCTTCCATATTCTCTACATATATCTTGAATGTAATTGTTTATTTTCATGTCATCTACCATTAAAATGTGAGCTCCTTGAGGGCAGGGATTCTTTTTTCCTATCCTCAGTTCTTAGCACAGTGTCTAGCACATTAATTGCTTAACAAATGCCTACTGACTGACTGTCCCATGACTCATAATCATTTATCACTAGGGAAATATTGGTGTTTAAAAGTTAGACTTTTAGTGCTGTCGAGAGTTTGGCATCTTTAAAAGCACTTTATAATTTCCTAGGGTAATATAGATCATTCTCTTCCTTTTATTCCATTCGCAGTCAGCAACCTGCACATCTTCAAATTTTCCAGACATATACACATATATGTACACACATACATGCATATATGTGCATGTGTCTGTATACACACACTGACGGACTTGCTCAATGAATTGCCCATACAACTCTAAAATTATGATCCTTTAAACAGTATTCTGTAATCTGGGTGATATTTTTTTCAGAGTAGATAATTAGGTTAATGTCTTTTCATTTTCATTTCAAGTTTATGGTGTACTGAAGTGACTTTTGTAATTTTCTGAGGCTCAGGACATTAGTCCAATGTTAATCTTTGAATAGGACTATTTAGACTTTAAAAAGGCCAGTATGATGCCAGATGACACCCAATTTAGGTAAATATATATAGCTCCCTGTTTTATGTCTCTCTTGATGTCAATAGTCACTGGAATACAGAGCAGTTATTTCTGTGCTTGTATTACCCAGACTCCCGTATTAAGCCGAATCTGAGAGATACCTTGCATAAGCAGAACCTTTAAGATTATATTTTGTTCCAATAAGCCAAATCCTTTGAAATCAACAAATACAACAGGATTTTATACTCATAAAACTTCATAGTCAATTGTGGGATTGCAAAAATTGCTCTGCTATAGAAAATTATTTGTGAAATGAGTGTTAACCTGTAGCTACTGTCTCTCCCGTTCGTGAGGAGATGAGATGTCAACTGACTGAGGTCATTCCTGCACTTTTCTCAGAATAAGACAATAAAACAACAATTCTCATGGAGTAATATGTTAAATTTGCCCCAGAAAGCCTCTCTTACAATGCTCTGAAACATTAGACGCTCATTTTCTTATATCCTATTATGTTCTTATATCTTATATCTTATATCCCTAGCTGGATATATTGTGCACTTAGGTCTAGGTATTAATTATTTGCTAATGTTAGTTATATGGGCCTGTATTACCTTAGTTAAAATTTTGTCTCATAAAATAAAATATTTGTGAAGTACTTTGAAGAACAAAGTGCTATAAATATTTTATTATGATTGACTATGAAAGCAAAAGAAGAATATTTGGAATACTAATTGTACTGTTATATACTTTCAATTTGATTACTAATTTTGTGGGTTAATTTAATAACCTCTATTAATACTATTTATAATATTTATATAACATAAAACCACATGTTATATAAAGATATAATAATATTATTAGTATGAATTGACTTTCTCTATTCTTCTAACTTTTTAAGACTGGTGCCAAAAAAGTCAAAGTTGATATGTAGAGATATAAACTGGCAGGCAAGCTGCCTCCAAGCCTCCAAAATAGTTTGAAATTAATAAAGATTGACTATGGGTTGTATTATTTGCATCACTATTGACTTTAGAATACTTAAGAATGCTTTTATTGGGTAATCTTGTATCAGTTAAAATTAATGGAGCATTTCCTTCCTGGCCCAAAGAACTTTCTTGTGTTTAGCCACAACTAGAAGATGAGGTGAAAGAGGATGTGGGTTGCTTTGCCTTTCCCATCCACAATGCTGAACATTCCTTTTCTAATAGCACTGACAGTATAATAATAACATATTTTTGAAAAATTTGAAGTTCTGAGTAAGATAATATTGCTTGAAAATAGCCATCCTGTTGAAAATCCATCAAAACTTCAAGCAGAAGAGAGATTTACATCAGAAAGGGTTTTGCTGAGCATTAAAGAAATCCTGATCCAATTAAAGTTTAGGTAAAAGTACTTTTCATATATATGAAAGGGTGATCATGGCAAAGAAGCATTAGTCAGTGTCTGTCTGTCTGTCTCTCTGTGTCTCTGTCTCTTTGTCTGTCTGTCTGTCTGTCTCTCTCTCTCTCTCTCTCTCTCTCTCTCTCTCTCTCTCTCTATTTCTCTGTCTCTCTCTGCTTGCCCCAAAGACTGGAAAAATTGATATAAGTCTTAACATGCCAGACTTAGATTTGATATAAGGAAAAACCTTCCTAACAATGAGAACTCTCCACCTGTGGAATGGGCTGCCTCTTAAGGTAGCAGGTTGTGCCCTAACTTTAGGGCTTGGAGTCTGGGTTGGAAGATCACTTTCGGGGCATGTTGTAGAGCAGATTTTTCCTCAGCTATGAATTGGACTAGATGGTCCCTGTCACCCTTTCTGAATATAAACTTTTCTAATTGTTTGGTACTTGGGACTGAAATCTTTTATTAGTTTCAGAAAGGAAAGTGAAAAGGTAAAAAAGATGAAACTTTACCTTCACTATGGTCCAGTGCAATTGTCTGCTCAATTTCTGCATAAGTACGGTTAGTCCGCTCTTGGAGAGGTTCCATGGTGCTAGTTTCCATTAGATGAACAATATCCATCCGATTGATCTTAGTTAGACACTCAGTGAGGCTTTTGTCTGTGGAATTAGTGAAGGAATATTTATTATAATGAGCATTTGTTGGTGGTTTAATCTTCCCTTGAATAGCTATTCATTCATTGAGTACCTACTAGAGCTTTTGATATAATTGAAGAAATGAGCTTACTGTATTGAAAACTACAAGATAAAGAAGCAGTAAAGAATGTAAAGAAGTGAGTCTCAAGCTGGATCTTTAAGGAAGTATAGGATTTTGATTATCAGAAAAGAGGGAAGGTTTTAATCTGTTTTATGTCATAGAAGAATTTGCATGTTGGGATTCAACAACAAATACATATATTAAACATTACAAATCTATTTTCTGATAAAGATTTTCCTAGCTAGCTCTTTTAAAAGTAAAAGGAAAGTGGGAGTATATTATATCACTCTACTTAACATTACTACCAAGAAATTATCAGCTTCCTTCTTAACAATTTATCATTATTAGTTGCTCCATATTAAAAGATCTGAAAGAAAGGTATACTAACTTGCAAATCTGATATAAGGTATTTTATTTTGTATTCTCTTCACTTCTTACCTGTGGCATGTTTACCATCTCTTTCAAGCCAGTATTTCAGTAATGCATGACTCTGGTCCTGTAGGGAATTTGGGTTTTCAATTCGGATTTGGTGAATTTGTTCTTCTGTGAAATCCAGTTCTCTTGCTAATTCTAGAAAGGAAAAGACAAATGTGTCTGGCTTTTTTTTTCCTTTTATTTATTCCAAGGTTTAAGTCACAATAAAATTTGCAATGAATGTGATCAAACAGAATGTAATTCTCTTCTGTCAGTCTGATTTATATGTAGACCATTATTGTTTCATTTCTGTTCATTAGCAATGACCACACTGGTTTTTTTTTTTTTCCTGGGGTTATTTTCCTTCAAGGCTAATGCATTTCACTCAATTTACTACCAGAAAAAAGAGAGCCATCATTAAGCAATTAGCCATGGTATCAGTATATAATCAAGTTATATATTATCAAATTAAAGAAGACCTTTCCTTGTATACCTGAAGTCTTATCTTGGATAATTTATTATGGAGAAATACTGAATAGAGGTTAGACAGTCATCCTTCAGTGATACCCTTTGAGTTCAAGATTCTAGGATTTTGTAAAGAAAAATATAGGAGACTTACAAAACTTCAAATCCAATTATCCTCAAGTGGACAGAATTTCTATGAGGCCTTTGTTTTATAGTGAAAGTAATCCAATTAACTAATTATATGAGCTGGTTGCTAGAGGCTCCCAACCAGTCACTTTCTAGGAGTCCTTCTGAATGTTGTTCAAATTTGTATTCTTTAATCCAACACTTGGAGACATAGCATCTATAATATGTTTAAAGCAGTGAAAAGATCCAGTGTTATCATATTTTGTAATAACAGGTCTGAAAAATGCATCAAAAGCTTTATCCTGGAGAAGGACCAATAAGGATCATAGAATCAAAAGTGGGAAAGGATCTTAAAGGTCATCTCATCTGACCATTATATTTTTATAGGAAACTGATTCTTGAAGAGATTAACTGATTGTCCAGGGTTGTACAAGTAATAAGTACCTGAGATAGGATTAGGACCTAGGTCTAGAATCCACATGTTCTATCCATTATGTTACACTGGACTTGGGAGATATAAGATCTGGTTCTGATACTTAAGTGCATGATTGTGGGCTAATCATGTAATCTCTAGCCTCAGTTTTTCTTTCTTTCTTTTTTTTTTTTTTTAAAGCAATTGGGGTTAAGTAACTTGTTCAAGGTTACACGACTAGTCATTATTTATGTGTGGGTGCTCATTTTCTGAGGCCAGATCTGATCTCAGGTCATCCCAACTCCGAGGCCGGCGCTCTTACTCACTGCGCCACCTAGCCGCCCCTTTAGGGCAATTGGGGTTAAGTAACTTGCCCAAGGTTACACGGCTAGGTTTTTGTTTGTGTGGATTAAGTGTCTGAGGCCGGCTCCGAACTCAGGTCCTTCTGACTCCAGGGCCAGCGCTCTATTCACTGCACCACCTAGCCGCCCCCTCAGTTTTTCTTATCTGTAATTTGGCAATGATAATAATCGGGATAACTTTATCATATGAATATATCACATAAATGATATATAAACTTTATCATATGAATATCATATGCCATAAGAAAAGTTCTTTTTAAACTTTAAAGCATTTTGTACATTTGACTTATTATAGTTACTGCTAACAAACCAAATGGTACCATTTAATGTGACTACCCATGACAATCAGGTCATTTAAAATTATAAAAGTGATTTTTTTAAAGAGTATATTGTAACATCAATATTTTAAATTGTTTTCAAGAGGGAAGAATAATATTCTATGATTGTTTTAATGTAGCAGATTATATAAATAACAGGAAGGATTGGACACATAGCGCAACTGTACTCGAAATAATTACAATTAGGGTAAGCTAGAGCTTTACCAACGTGTATAATGTCATTTGATAATACCTCTTATAATCTTCTTTGCTGATTGTATTTTAAAATTAGGAACTTTAAAAAAAATTTATATTTGCCTATGCTATATATTGGCTTCCTTTACTTATACTTCCAGTGCTTGGCATGGAGCTCAGCACATAGTAGGCGTTTAATAAATGTTTACTAATACATCAAAAGTTTTGAGACAAAATAAGCAATTTTTCTTAAATCTTGAATTAAATTCATCACACTTTATGAAAATTAGATTTGATGAGCATTTCTGAACCTAGTCACATCCCAAATGATCTGTGTTTTACAATTCTCCTACAGGGGAATGCCATAATCTAAACTTTTCCCCCATTGAATAAACCTGGAATTCAAGCCAGGGATTTGTCTTTGGAAAAAATAGATTGTTCTCATTTTACCTGTCCAACTAAAGCCAAGATGATCAGCAATATGGGCCAACCTTTCTTCAATGTGCTCTTGCTCATCCTGCGGACCTAGACAAGGTCAAAGAAAAAACAGCCACAGGTTGTCTATGATACAGTGAGAGAAAGTGACAATACTGAAACATAACATGTAAGGAAACTACTTTCCTAGTATAATGCTACAAGGTTGCTGTCATATTGAGAATCATATTTAGTCACCTCTTGACCTGAATTCTAAGGGGAAAAAAGACAATGTACCTAAAAGGAATCTCTGCAAACAGTTCTTTCCATAGATCTTTCATCCTAAGTGGACATAATGAGTTCTCTATTTTTAATAAACTATCCTTAGATTAAATGATATTGAGGTACTACTTTTAAATGTCCGGAGATCATGTTGCCTACCAAAAGGAGACGACCTTATTTTTTTCTCTTATAAGGTCAAGATCTTATGGGTCATCATCAGAACAGGTTAGGAATTAGGAGAAACTAGTTATGTCTTACACAAGTGATCTCAAGAATGAATTCTTTTAGGTCTCCCTTGAACAGTTGTGAACAGATTGAAGATCAAATGAGATAATGGATTAAAAAGCACTTTGCAGATCCTAGAGGGATGTGAGCTGATATTGTTGCCATTAATGAGTTACATGCACTTGGAATAAGCTAGAACCTCAAGGCCATATGTGCATGAAGATGGTTGTTAGTTTGCTTTTCAAGTGTGATGCTTGTCTCCCTGAAGTATTACAAGCTGCCACATCATTCAAACAACCTGATATTTGCCAATTCACTGTTCCACCCACTGGTGGAGAATATTTAACAGAAAATGAAATAAAATCCCCTGTCAAGCACAATTATTGCTCAACCCCCACCCTAACAGGGAGCTAAAATTACTCTTATGAATTTCAAATAATTTTAGGATTACTTATTTTGTTTCAATAAATGATCCCATGAAATTTTTTTTGGTAGCTAATTGTAAGAGTAATCAAGTTGTTGGAAGATGTATCCACTCTATCTAGCTCTTTTTCCCTTTCACATTTTGATTGGGTTATGATGGGTAATCCCTCCTTCTTAGTCAACTTGAGTCTTGCCAAGTTTGAGTTTTTGTCTCCTCAAAATATGTTTTTGTATCCATGTCTGTATATTTCCCATGTATCTACTACATATATGAAAAGCATGTGAGGTTTTATTTTTCTTTTACCTTTTCTTTGTTTGCTTAAAGAGTTTAGCAGTGGTAACCAACCTTTCTGTATCAAAAACAGATCCACAAGAACTGGAATTTCATGATATGTGAAATCTTCTTGAGCAAATTGCTTCCTAATAATTACAAAATTGCAGGTACAAATGATTTCAGAGTGCATAAGAGTGAGAATAAAAAAAAACAAAGTACCCTTAGACTGCCAAACAAAATCAATTTGATTGTTTTTTTTCCATCAGCAACATTGTTTAAATTTATGGCCAAAATATTACTTTAGAAAAAGCAAAACTCAAAACTTGCATGGCCTGAAGTATATAGCAGCTATGCTAAAGGCAAACCAAACTTTGCCCAGTTGATCATAAATGTGAACGTTTTCCATAAGCATTCTCATTATGCAATCTTGAGATTGTTTTCATAGACAAGAGTCTACAAAGAAAGCACAAAACAGAAATAGCTTACACAAGCACATTAACCACCACAGAAAGCTTAAAGAAAATGAGACACAAATCACCAAAGGAAAAGCAAAAAAATATATATATAAAATTCATGACATGCGTAGCACAGGGAATCCCAGTGGCTGGCAAATACCTTCAGCATGGTCATGGCCATTGTCATCAGGAATGCGCTCAATCAGAGTCTCAATGGACTCATCCCAAATGGGCCTGGTATCAAAGATGTCCTCTTGCACTGACTGCTCCGTCTCAACAGGTAGCACATTTTCAATTACAGAAACTTCCAGGGCACTACTGCTTTCATCATCTGACACTAATTCTTGCTCCCTCTCTGACTGGGTAAGCCTGTCTACTAACTTGGAAGCTTCATCACTAATCTCCTCAAAGAACTCTATGGAATTTCTATAAAGGTCAAAAAAGTGTTCCTTACTGTCTTTTGTAGGGCTAATGGTCCTGCAGGATGAAGAGGTGTTTCTACTTTTAACTGGCAACCTTGAGGAAAATGTCTTTGGTTGTAGAGTTCCCTCATCTGTTTCTAACTGGAGCTGGGTTTCCCCTGTACCCTCTCTGGCCTCTGATTCTACCTCCACATAACTTCTAGCTTTTACTGGATGCTTGGTCTTTGAATCCCAAGAGCTAGCATCAGATTCAGATTTACTTCTATTATCAGGTCCTTTGCTTATTGGGTCTGAGGGCTGAGAAATCACTATCTGCTGCTCAGATGTCTCTGTGTATGTAAACTGTTGCTCAACTCTTTGGAAGGAAGCTTTGATGGGGATTTTGGACTTTGGTTTTGCTTCATCATTCTTACTTTCATCATTTGGGCTGAGTGAAGAATCCTCAGAATGGGAAGCCTCACAATCAACCGGTGGCAATTCTGGGGATGAAGGTGGTAGAGTCCGGACAGGAATTTTGGAATTGCTTTCAGCAGAAGGCACATTCTCTGTGGCTCCAGTGGGTATTTCAATTACAGATTTCTGATCCTCAGGGGAAGAGTCTGGAGAATCATCTTCTCGTTCAGAATAGACAGACCTTGTGACAGTAGAAAAATCTAACTGAACTTCTGTTATGGGCTCAGGGGAGTCAGAAGAAGGCATCTGAGCTGTGCTAGACACAGTGGCCACATCACCAGTTTCTTGAAGGGAGAAAGTCTCAGCTTCTGTAGTGTCTGTGGAAATAACCTCTTTTGTGGTTGATTGTGAGGAAGCTGAAATTTCCACTTTAACTGGAATTCTTGATGTATGCTCAGCTTTGATGGTTCCAGCATCTGTAGAAGCTTTTTCATCTACTTTCTCACTCAAGTCTTCTGTTGGCAAATCTGTTTCTTGCACAATTGTTTCTTCAGAATCTACCACCGATTCTGGTAATCTCTCCACCTGAGAGGATTCTACTGTTGTCATCCCTTCTTTTATGTCTTTGGATAAAGTCTCTTGGCTGGCTTGCTGCCCAATTTGGAAAAAGTGAAAACTTTCATCTGCATAAGTTCTTTTGGTCATGTCAATGGCACCACTTCTGGTCATCTCAAACAGCTTTCCTTCCTGGAAGAGAAAAGGATTTTGTTCACTTGTAGGTGTCCCCTCTTCTGTTGGTGTTCTAGCAGGAGTGGTATCAGGGGTTGTGCCCTGGGATTGACGATCTACCATCAATCCAAAAATCTTCTGTTCTTCTTCTTTCACTCGAGCTTCAAATGCTTCATCATCTTCCCGTATTTCACTCCAGGAATCAGAATCCACATCTGTTTTGGTGATGATGACTTTACTTCTCTGCTCAGTGGCAGATGCAGACATTCCAAGGGATGAGGCAGTGTCACCTATTTGCAGGGAACTTTCTTGTTTTGGTTCTATCTCCATATACTGGTCTGCAAAAAGTGATGTTTCTTTTGAAACAGATCCACTAAAGGAACTCTCCACTATTGTTTCATCAATAGAGGATTTTATGGTAATAGAGTGAGCTTCAGTGGAAAGCAAGTTTCCTGTTTGTCTATTGATTGTTTTGGTCCTACTTTCTTCACTGGAGAAAAAGTATTGGGAAGGGACATTTTCATAAGGGCTTGTGATCTGTGGAGCATCAAGTTCATCAGTGTCAGCTGCATCAGTTACAGGGCCACCTGTAGACAATTCATCTGTTTTAATAGCAAAGGACGGGTCTTCAGTAGGAACGTTCTTGGTAGAGCTCTCAAAACTGTGATCACTTTTTGCCATGTCTAATTCCACAGCCGAGGATGTGGCAGAAATATTTTTATCTTGGTCCATTTCATCAGATGTTGAACAATGGGAAACTGAGGGCAAGAAATGAGAGCTTTCTTCACAGGGACAATCTACTTTAGTAGGTTCTGTTTTGGAAACATCAAGATCTTGCTTTTTTTCTTCTGTTATATCTTTTTCCTGAATATCTTGCTGATGTAATGGTTTTTTATGGCCTACCGATTCCTCTTCAAAATCGTCACTAGTGGAAGTTTGGATGTCTGGATGGAAGGAAATAGCTGGCTCATTAGGACTGCTGGGTTCACATCCATGTCCAGTACAAGACCCTGCTTTGACAGTTTCTGTTCCCTTGCTTGAATCAAAATGCTGATCCTCTGATTCTTCAACAGAAATGGTGTGTCTTTCCTCAGGTAAAGGGGATTCAGAATCTTTGTCCGTTGTAGATTTTGCTGGTTCTTGTTGGGTCTCTTCCTCCATTTTGAAAGTGTATTGCTTAGAAACAATGGGCTGGAATCCTGCTTCTTCAGGACTGGAATTGGAATCTATGTCAGATGGAAGGGGAGAAGGAGGTTGTACTCGGATGACTGGCTCCAGTAGACCTGAGTCAACACCCTTCTTCAGCTGGGTCAACTCAGGTTCGCTCTCTGAAGATGAAGACGTCTTCCTGCTTTCAGAAATCATGACTACTGGTGTGTCCCCTTCCTCACTTGCCATAGGCTTTTTTTCTTCTTCTGCAACTGTGTTGTCACTATCTGGCTCAGAGCCTGGAGAGGATTCTTCTTGTTTACATTCTTTTTTACAGTCTCTCTTCTGCTTGGCTTCTTGTTCAAGTTCATCAAACATTTTAATCTTGGTGACCATTTTAAACATTTCCTCTTCAGGGGTGAATCTCTTCTTTTCTCCATTTTCCGAGTCCTCCTCCTCTGTACATTCAGGGATGACGGCTGGCTTAGGTGCACTAGCATCAGTTGCTTTGGGGGTGATTTCATAACTAATCTCTTCTGAGCTGGGGGTGTCAGGAGAAAGAGGACTCTTCCCGGAACTCTCCATTAAAGAGGTTTGTTCCAAGCTGTCGTCCTCAGCACTGCCATCAGGGTCACGGAGAAGCCTCGAACGCACCGAAACTAGCTCTGTGAGGACTTCCGCTTTGGTGGAGGGTGCAGGAAGTGGAATGTGACCTGTGAGAATTCCAGGCTTCATCTTTGGCTCAACAGGACTGCTTTCAAGGGAATCACGGCAAGGGGATTCCTTCAAAGGACTTGGCTCCAAGGAATCAGGGGTTTTGTGGGAAGAGTTGTCTTCTAGGACTGGACTTGCTTCCAAAGAGTCTTTGTGACTGATTGCCAATGATTCATCTGCTACAGGACTGAGGCCTTCACTATCATGGCTGGGAAGGGAAAGTTCTAGTCCTTGGGGACTTCTAACAATTCCACGTTGCTCAGATTCTGTCTCTTTGCCTTTCTTTACAGAGGTGTCGAAATCTTCATCCTTCTGTATGGAGGTGTCAGACACCTCTGGAGCTTTTGTCTGATCTGTGTGTTCAGTGGTGGTTGATTCTTTGTCCTCACCACCAGCTTTGGTTAAGGGGGTTGAACTGTCAAGCATCAGTTGATTTTCATTGCTGCCTTCCTTGGCAAGTTCTTCCGATGTTTCCTCAGGTGGTTTTGTACTACAGCTGCTGGTGCTCGTACAACCAACTTCTTGTCTCTGGCCTACATCTCTAGAACAGTCCTCATCAGTCTCTTTGGAAGGGCCCTCAGCTGTATGCTTCAGGGTCTCCTTAACTACATCAAGTGGTTTTTCAGAAGCATTGGTAATGTCTTTGGTTGAGGAGTATTGATTTGCTGAATGGGTTTCAGTTGGCCCATCTACCACAGCAGTTTCCTTTGTTTCCCCACCTTGCTCATCAGTTTTCTTTGGTGAGAAAGAAAGGCTTTCAGGGCTTGTCTCAGGAGTCTCCGCAAGCCCCTCATGCTTATAGCTTTCCTCTGAGCTAACCTGAGGTGGTGTCCCTTCCATAAGGCTTCCACATGGAGAAGCAGCCACCCCTTCATGTTTAAGGTTTTCGCAGCTGCCATCTAAAGCATTGCTCTGTAAAGTCAGCCCTGGCAAAAACCCATCCTTCATGTAATCAGATGGAAAAGTGGCATTGAATGGGCTTGTTAGCACTTGATCTAAGTGGACCTGTGCCTTTCCTGTGTCTTCATATTGTCGGAACTGTTGATATTTATCATTGTCTTCTAGCTCTTCCTTAATGACTTCAGAGAAGTCAGTTGAGGTTTTTCTATCTGGGCTGATCTGGAGATCAAGGTCTCCCAGTTCATCAGCTCCTTTTCCCTTTGTTAAGGAGCTCTCTTTCGTACTTTGTTCTTGAAGCACTGAGTGAGTAGGTTCAGCTATTTTGAGACCCAAGCCTTTCTCCTTTCCCCCAGCTACCTCTTCTCTCTTAATGCCTCCAGAGGAAACCCGAGCTCCTCTCTTGGAATCAGAAGACACTGTTACCTGAAATTTCTGGCCTCGTTTGATTGTCTGACTCTCTGACTTCTGGGGGCTTTCTTTCTGTGTTAGTGCCTGCCCCTTTTCCTTTTCTACCCTGGCTTTTCCTTTCTCTTGTGTTGGTTTTGGTTTTGCAGATTTGTGTTCGAATAATCCAGTTTTATGTTTAGAAGGGTCCTGACCTGACTGGAAGGCTTTCATCAGTTCTCTAACTGACATTGTCTCTTCAAGCCTTTCTGTTCTTGAGGAGGGTGAGACAGGTGGGTGCTTCTCTGCTTTTGAGGAGGGTGAGACAGGTGGGTGCTTCTCTGCTTTGGAGGATGGTGAGACAGGTGGGTGTTTCTCTGTTTTGGAGGAGGGTGAAACAGGTGGGTGCTTCTCTGTTCTTGAGGAGGGTGATACAGGGGGGTGCTTCTCTGTTCTTGAGGATGGTGATACTGGTGGGTGCTTTTCCGTTTTTGACGATGGTGAAGTGGAAGAGTGTCTTTCTGTTTTCCCAGAGGGTGATATGGGTAGGTGTTTTTCTGTTTTCCCGGAAGAAGATGCAGATGAGTGTTTCTCTGTTTTTCCGGAAGGTGATACAGGTGGCCGTCTCTCTGTTTTGCTGGATGGTGAGACAGGTGGGTGTTTCTCTGTTTTCCCAGAGGATGACGTAGGTGAAGGCCTTTCAGATCTGGCTGAGGGTGATATAGGTGAATGTCTCTCTGTTTTAGCTGCGCCTGAACCAGGAGGGTGCTTAGAGGAAGGTGAAGCAGGTGAATGTCTTTCTGTTTTAGCTGAAGGTGACACAGGTAGGTGCGACCTGTGAATTGTCTTTTTAGGAGGCTCCTGAGCTATACCCTCTTTACCTTTCACCCTGACAGGCAGTTTGCTGCGGCCTTTCTGTTCATCTTCTACTCGTTTCTGAAGCGCCTTTACTTTGTCTTTTATTGAGCCAATGGGGGTTTCTTCTATCACTGGGGACACAGCTCTGACAGTGGGGACAGCTTCAGGTGCTAAGCCTGATTCCTCATCTAATGACTCCTCTGAGCTACATTTTTTAAGGTCAGTTGCTCCTTCACTGGTTTGTAAACTTTCCTCCTTCTGCTTTTCTTTTAATTTCCTCCTCACTGGCTTCTTTATCCCCAAGGCTGGTCTGTGTGGTTCTTGTTTACTCTGTTTCTCATCTCGTCCCTCCTTTTCTGAGCTCCTGCTAATAACAGCAGCCTCAGATTTCTTTCCTACTGAATCTTGGCCTGTCTGTGGTCGCACTTCATGAAGAGCCTCATAGGAATTTAGATCATCAGTGAGGTACTTCACTATCCCAGTTGGGTCTTTTTTAACTTCTTCTCTTTTCCCTCCTTCTAGTCTAACCTCTACACATGGAGATTCAGTGACTTCTAAGGGAGCATTTTTCTTAGCCTCTTCAATTTCCTCATCACTGACAATAACCCACTCTTCTTCTACTAATTCTCTCCCTGACTGAGACTTCTGATTTAGCCGTTCTTCTCTGGTGTATGTTCCACTTCTCAAAATTTCATTCACTTTCTCTAAGTCCTCCTTAACCCTTTCAACAATTTCAAAGGGCTCTCCTGGCTCTTCATCAGCTGCCTTTACCAACTCTTTCACCTTAATAGAGCCTGTCTTATCTGAGGCATCTGTTGTCAAGATGGCGGTCATCTTGATCAAATCTTGCTTCATCTCAGAAACTTCAGAGAGCAAGTCCGGACTGGCTAGGACGGGAACTTCGTTAACGAGGTGGCTTTTCACGACAGATGTTTCTGTAGATTCTGTCTCATCGTCTTTGACGTGAACAAAAAAACATTGAAAGTAAAATGGAAATCAAAAAAGATATTGGAAAATGTAATCAGGACTGAAACAACACAAAGTCTCTGGCTGCAGTGGTAGGAAGATCAACAAAATGGGCTGGGAATGGTGGATCCACAAGGCCTCGGGGTACAAGAGCAAAGCAAAGCTAACAGAAAACAAAACTGAAAAGGAAAAATGAGCAGGAAATAACTTGCTTAATTTTCTCATCGTAGCAATCCACACATACAACACCAAAGCTATAATCGACAAAATCAACAAGACATTAAAAAAGGCCACAAATCAAAACAATGAAAAAAACCACAGTGAAATTACACAGAGGTATCTCAAGATTGTTCAGATGTTACAGATCAATGTTCAAATAAAAAATAAACAAGGGGGAAAAAAAAAGGTGGTGGTGGGGGGAAGCATTAGAATTGCCAGAAAGTTGATTTCCTCTAAGAGAAAGCCAGTGGTAGCAAACTGTCAGAATAACATTTGAAAATGTGTTTACATTTTTAAATGACCAAAACAGAGAATTCTTCTTGAGTTCTGTGTGTTCAATTCTGGTATGTGCAACATGTTAGCTATATTATGTATGTAAATCTGATAAATCTGAGTCAGCTGCAAACCGGCATTTCATCTAAGGGAAACTCACACCTAACAATGAAACAAACAGTGTCATATTTAGAGGCCCGGGCCTTTCCTTGGAGCAACCTCCTTGTTTAGACAAATAATGAACAGATCAAAGGGAGAAAAAAGAAGAAAGGGGGGAAAACAAGGATAATTGTGAATCAACTTATATGTGAGTTGAAAGGTAATGGATGGCAACCCCAAACTCAGAGACATTCACACTAGACACACGCACTGTTTATGTAAGCCAAGTTATTTCCATGCAAAGCAAAGATGTGGCAAAATTGCTGGGAATGTGCCTTATTTAAGAGCACTGGCAGGAGAATGGTTATAAATAAGAGAGTTGGTTAAGGAAAAAAAATACTGTGGTGAAGCATATTTATTTCCCTACAAACCAATATGCAAAATATTGGATGTAGGCAGCTTATAGGCAGACAAATGTGTAAGTATATGAACCAACAATGGCAAAGACATTTTGAAAACTAGCCTCCAGTTAAATTGATGGAGGAGTTTTTGAATGGAAATAAATTTTGTCCTGTTTTGAAATTGTAAACTCGGAGCATATTTTGGTAGCTTAGAATTTGAGTTCATCAAGAATATACTTTGCTATTTTAAAAATAAAATAAAAACCTTAGTGCATTAAATCATTTAGGGAAAATTCCTTTTGTTCCAACAATAGAAGAAGCCCTTCCAATGTGCAATGTGAAGCAGCTTGGTACAGTGGAGAGAGTGCTAGATGTGGAGTCAGCAAACCTAAATTGGAATTCTTTAAAGAGACTTGATATGTACTTGTGGGCAATTCAGTCTCTTGCTCAGTTTCCTCCTTTGGAAAATGGAGATAATAATGGTATATACTTCACAGGGTTGTTAAGATCAAATAAGAGATATAAAGCACTTTGTGTGGGGCGGCTAGGTGTCGCAGTGAGTAAGAGCGCCAGCCTCGGAGTTGGGATGACTTGAGATCGAAACCGGCCTCAGAATATGAGCACCCACACATAAGTAATGACTAGCCGTGTAACCTTGAGCAAGTTACTTAACCCCAATTGCTTAAAAAAAAAAATAAAGCACTTTGTGAACCTTATAATGCTATAGAAATGCCAGCTAGTGTTATTGGTCTTGTTCCTCTTTTAAAGGATTAACTAAAAAAGCAATCCTTCACAGTTAATGTGTTTCTGATAATCTACTTATTTTTGGTAATCTAGGTAATGATACCCCCTTCTTAAAACAAAAACAAACACCAAACCATATAAGCTGATATGAAGTTAGATGTCTTCATTAACTCCTTTAAGGAATTGATAGGGTATGCCTGAAATGGAATTGTATAAAAAGAATCCAAAATATTTTGGGATTTAAAAAAATATAACAATTTTGTGGCACAAAAGGTATATTTTCTTCAAAGGTGCATATTCTTTTGAGGTAGCAGACCATCAAATGTAAATTAAATTTAACATTTTGGGAAATTTAAAATATTTTTAAATATTTTAAGCCTGAAATGAGTTCTTAGACAACTGTCTTTTGGATGACTTTCATAAAGAGGAATTCTGGAATTGAGAGAAGGGTAGCATAATGCTCCGTACATAACAAGCTCTTGATAAAGGCTTGTTTATTGGATTGATCAACAATGACTTAACAATCACCAAAGTCCGTTCCGGTTCTAATAATCAATGATTATATAATTTCCACTTAAAAATAAAGAATAGGTCTCTCTGAAATATATCTAACTGGGTAGTATGCCCTGCTATCCAAACACATCTCCATGCCAAGGCATCCTTTGTCATTGGTTGGTTTTGCCCAGTTGATTTTTTTTTTTAACTTGTTCATCACTGATTTCTGCAAATGAACAAACACACTTCTCCCTCACCGTACCAGAAGTGATTTCCACATAGAGCCATAAGCTTAGTAATACTTCACCACAGAAAGAGAAATTGCATAGCTTCATAAATTTTAGACAGTATCACTTTTGTACATATAGGCATCAATGCAAATAGTGAATTCTACTCAGAATCTGTTAGGTAGACTTAAAAAGTGATACTGTCCTTTCACTAAAAATCAAGTGTCTCAGTTATAGCAATAAAAAAGACAAAACAGAAAATGGTGGGATGGGATTCTAAACAAGCATAAGAGCATAGCAGGGTTATCAGGGATGTCAAAGGAAAGTGAATGCTTAAATGAGGAATCATAGTTTATCGCTAATTAGCTCACTGATTAGATATGTTTGTAATTTAACTGGAAAGCTGCATTTGTAAGTATAAATTAATGCTTAATGATAATATAATTATAATAATAAAGTCATTATCAATTGTTAGTAATGGCAACTAGCTTGCATTTTTCTCTCATGCTTTTTTTAAAAAATTCATAGCCAGCTTTCATACGAACTCAATTTTATTTAAAAATCTTACTTTTTTCTGATGTCATATCGATCTGAAAGAAAACATACATAAATTGAAATGGTTACAAACAGTGCCTTGTCTCAAAGCCCCTGGTGTGCACAATAGCCTGTTACCAACATACTATATACAAATGGGGATCATCACAGGCTTAAGGAAAGACTACATATAGATTCTCACTCTCAGGGCTGATGACCTGAGTTTGTGAGCAATCTTTCTTATTCTTGTTCATCAGAATTGAGATAATTTCTCTATATTCTGCACCAAGAGTTGAATATTGGAGGGTGAAAAGTTAAGGCTTCAAGTAATTTAAATCCTATTCAGAGCCTTTCCAAAGAAGCTAGGGCAGGGAAGGAAGCACTGGAACTGAAAAATTCTGGATGTTAGAAGTAAATTTTATAGGGGGAAGATAGGGAAGAGCTTAACTTAGCACTGGAAACTGAAGCTTAATTTTGTTGAATAAAAGGTAAGGAAAAGGAAGGATGTCAAGGGTGGTAATTTGTTGTTGGTTTTGTTGTTTGTTTTGTTTTTCTTTTGTTTTGCAAGCTGTTTTCATTCAATGAAACAAGCAAGGTCTAGATTTTTTTTAATAATGTGATTTCATTTTTTTTGTCTGTTTCAGACCTATGATTTCTTTGGCATGAGGAACTCCCAGATGAAGAAATTCTCTCTACTGTTGAAGGTCTGTGTTTTCTCTGCAATTCTGTCTATAAGAGAGTTGTTTTAGATATTATGTGATTTGCCTGGGGTCAAGCTATTAGTTGTTCTTGACACTGAAACCATGATTTCCATATATATTGCCTTTAATCACTCTTTATACTTTTCCCTCTCACCCAGATGAAAGGATTTGTTAAAAGAAAAACAAACCCAACTTTTATACAACAAAATTGTCATTTGTATAGGTTTCCAGTATTTTATTTTCAATGGACAATGTGAGGATTAATTCGCAGAATGGTATACTTCCATGTCTCATAGGTTTGGCTAAGGCTGAATTTCAGTGGAAACAAAGAATTCCGTTTTCTCACATTCACTATATGTGTTTTATATAGCTAACAAGTGGCACCCCTCCTGTTACATCACTCTAGTTTAAGTAGAATTCAAAGCATGGGAATTTTATTGAGATGTCTGCTATTAAGAGACAGAACATACAAATAGTTTTTCCTTTGTTTTCAGTGATTTGTTAGCTATCTCCCAATCTTTATATAGTTAGAAAGTATCATAATAAATATACTTATTTTAAAAACTGAAAGAACCTAAATTTCAAAAAATTGAACCCAATTTAGTATTTAGTTGGCATAGTTATATATTCATCTTTCTATAACTAGAAGTTTTATTTTTTAAAGACATCCTTCGAAACATCAGTAACTGAAACACCCCACTTCTTGATTACTACTAGAAATGGAATGCTAGATTAGGTGGGGAAAATAATAATTAGAGGCTCTTAAGGAATGGTAGGCAGAATAAGATGTTCAGTTTCAGACATGGCCAAAGTAGGAATTTGTTTTGGTTGACTGCATTTTTGTTACAAAGGTATTTAATCCCTGGATGCCCCAGGGGAGGTGGAGAAGGGAGAAAATGTGTGTTTCTTTGGGCGGGGGAGGGGCTTGGTGTTGGTTTTAAGACTCTGGCGCAGTGGTTCAAGTCACTATAATAATGTGGAAATGCCTAAATCAGTAGCAATCTATTATGCATGGCATCAATTTTGGTGGAAATCTCACCACCTTCTGAAGCAGGAACATCTGGGCACTTTCCAATGTTTCATGAGCTTGTCTTAAGGATGGGGAAGGATCAGTAGCTGATAATCTGAATTCTCCTGCCTTAGCCATCCCTAAAACACATTTCTCTTTCCTAATTGGGCACCAGATGACTTTGTGATTGGAAGTGGAAATCTTTACCTTATACTCTGCTTCTACTACAAAGGCATGATGTATTTTCAGGTCTTTTAAATTTTATATTCTTTGATGTTCAAAAACAAGGTTGTTGAACCCCTTCTAGAAATAAAGATCAAAGACCCACAAGGGGTGGGTCTTTCATTGGATTATATTAAGTAGGTCACTAAAAGTGAACCCACAATTTTTCAGCCTACAAAACAAATGTAAACCACCTTAACAAAACGATTAGAGAAAGTCATGTGTGACTTAAGTCTCTAAGAGAATCATTTCAATTCATCTCCTGGGAAACCTAAGTAGGTTTATACTTTGGAGCTTATCAAGAACAATTGCTTCATATGCATGCAAGGTCCCACATGTTAGTGATTAGAACACTGATAACAGCCATTAGCAAGTGATACAGCGCAAAATTACCTCTTCCTCCTGTTCTTGATCTGATTCTGACTCCTTGCAGCCCCAAGATGCCATGCAAAGGGAGGAGAAAACAAAACAGCAGGAAAAGCAGAGACTATTTAGATACAAAGAAGAGGAAAATACCCTGCTGCCAAAAGCCAACAGGCAGGTATTCAGAGAGCATACATTTTACAATCAAAAGACAGGCAGAAAAATTCAGGAGGATTGACTTAACTGTTAAAGTCTGTAGTTTCAAGACAAAAGACCAAAATTATAGTTCACTGCTAGGCTGAGAGTAGATTTTCAATGCCTGCCTTACACGTGCTGACATAATGCATAGCATAGTAGTAATCAAAAACAATGATAATTATATATTGTATCACATATGCTTAGTATAATTTTTCATTATCATTTCACCTCTAAATATTTTTGACCATGACACATTCTGCTCATTAGAGATGCATTATGAGATTAATAAATATATGTTAGAATGCTCTATAGGCACATGCTGAAAACAATTTAGCATAAGAACATTTTGTGTAACTAACTTCAGTTAACCATTGCTACTTCAGTAAAAAAAAAATACATTAAGAGACTGGAAAAAATAACATTTGATAGATTTCCCATCTTGTTCAATGTACCAATTAGTAAGCAATTCCAAAGCATTAGGGAATTGGTTAGGATTACATGTTGGAGATGTCTTTCATCAAAGAAAACAAACAAACAAAACATTGAACAATCATAGTAAACTCTCTGATATTCTATATATTGGGACTCTATTAAATAACACAATAGTAATGATAGAAATTCATTAGGATAATTCCAAGGCTACACAAGAGGCTGAACTGCCTTATGAATAAAAAAATTAAATTATGTTTTAATGACACAAAGTACATTTTATTACATCCTAATTGTCCAAATATATCTTCTCCATACATAGTTGCTATACATTAAATGTATTATTGGATTAAGAAGAATACACAAGTCTTGAAGTGTGCTAAATAACTGAGCCCTGGTCCTACTCCACACATACCCCCCCCCCCCCATCCATCTTTCCATACTACTTCTACACTTCCTAGAGCTGGTGGGACTACCCTAAATATATCTTTATAGTGAAAAGAAATCTGGTCTTAATGAGCACTGCTAATGGCTATTCATATTTTGTTTGAGACTTCAACTCTGAAGAATTTAAAAAGGGAGAACTTCAAAAGCAACCAGCTGTCTGAAACATCTGTGTCAGAAGTCTGTGTCATTTGGGGAAAAACCAGAGAACCTGAGCCTCCCCCATCATGCTAAAGTAGAGCTGAAAAATTCTTTTAGGTGATTGACATTATGTTTTATATGTGTATATACACACACTTCTAACATTAAGCATGCAATTCTTTCCATCATGGGATGAAAATAACATGGGATTTCCCTGATTTTAAAATATATAATATTGTTGCAAATGTTCAACTTATTTCTTCTTTCTTTCTTTTCTTCTTTTTTTTGGGGGGGTGGGGTGGGATTGAGGTTAAGTGACTTGCCCAGGGTCACATAGCTAGTAAGTGTCTGAGACTGGATTTGAACTGAGGTCCTCCTGACTCTGGGGCTGGTGCTTATCCACTGTACTACCTAGATGTTCTGTTTGGGAAATGGAATTTGATGACATCTTTCTGAGTCTGAATAGGCTATTCTTAGATTACTCTAGTTCCAAAATAAAGGAAACACAGTAATCAAGAGAATGGCAGTTTCTTTGTTATCAGTTAAAAATGTTAAATGATTGGAACCATAACTTTTTCCCTTCTTCAGTGCTCACAACAATGTTGAGAAATCTTTCCCTTTTAGTACAATTATTTCCTCTGGCAAAGGAGCAAATAAAAGTGACTGCTACTTCTCCTCCTCCCATCCCCTTCATTGAGAACGAAAATGCTATGAGAATTATAAATAATCAATCCAGTGTGGTCACAACTAGGCTGCCTTTGTCTTCCTAAATAAAGCTAAAGTGAATCAAGTCCCACAGTAGTTGTGTTTCTGCTGCAATATATCAGATGGTACCTTAGTATAAAGTGGCAGTGTGATATTTAAGTTGCAGATTGCTTGATGCACTAATCCTCTTGTTGATTTGGGTTCCTTCATAAAGGAAAGTCTTCCACAAGGTTCCTGAGTTGTATCCCGTACCTGAAAGAGGGGGGGCATAGCAAGAGAGTTTGAAGTTTAGACTTACTTTGTTTTTATTAGACAGTGTCCAAAACCATTAGGAGGGAAAAGTTTGGAATGCCAAGTTTGATGGCAGAGAAGCTTCTCTTTATGTGTTTATCTGTATATACTTGTCAAAATGTGTATTATATGTGTTATACACACACATATATATTACATATGTAAGCATTTGTATTAAATATAATATACATCACACACACATGCACATACATAGATATACACAGACACATCTTTATTCAGGATATTTGTATACAGCCAGGAATCAGAGCTCTTTGGTTTAGACATGACACATTGTAGGTTTTGGTGAAGATTTTAGTTAAGTGTGAGAAAGCATCTTTCAAAAGTAAATAATCCATAATGAAAGACAACAATCTGTACTTAAGTGTACCTTGGGGAAAACAGCCATTTGGATAACTAGCTTACAGGACTGAATTGTGAAGTAAGAAAATGGTGAAGAAATACAAAGACAGAGATTAAAGGAAATGATGTTCCTTTTCTATTCTGTACTTTGAATATGCAATTTTTGAATCCTATAGGTTTGTAAACTTGACTGTTAGCTATGCCTTTGGAGCAGTAAATTGAGAAACCTTCTTAAGCACACCAAGTCCTGAGCTAAGTGCTACCTTGGAGAGATGAGTCAAGGAAAGCTTCTGTTTTGTGAGATGAGGAAGGGAGAAGAGAGAACTCTTGGCAATGGTCTCACTTTTTTTCTGTGAAAGATGAGGCAAGGTTCTCAGATGGGAAGGTAAAAGTAGGGTTGGAAAGTCACTATGGAGAGTGGGATAAAGAATCAGTTAGAAATGTATAGAAGAATTAACCTATGTGGATGGGGGTTGTAGAGAAAAAGATAGTAAGCCAGGTATTGAACTCACCGAGGAAGGAGAGTGTCCTGGAGTTTGGTAGACAAATGCTAGCAGAGGGGTTAGAGAAGGCTTCCTGTAGAAGGTAGGATTTTAGTCAGGACTCAAAGGAAGCCAGGAAGATCAGTAGGCAGAACATTCCAGGAATGGGGAGCACCCAAAGTAAATGCTGAGAGATGGAGAGATATTTATGAAACAGCCAAGAGGCCAGTGTCACTGGATTAAAGAGAACATGTGAGGGAGTAAGGAGTAAGAACACTGGAAAGGTAGGAGGGGAAGAGGTTATAAAGGACTTTGAATGCCAAATAGAGCACTTTGTATTTTAACATGGAGATGGTAGTGTGCCACTGGAGTTTATTGGGCATGTGTAGAAAAATGAAGCAGGTAAGACCACCAGCAGCTGTTGGAGTAATCCAAGTGTGAGGAGATGAAGGCCTGCCTTAGATTGGGGGCAGTATGAGAAGAGAGAAGGGGTCACACTTGAGAGATGGTGCAAAGATGAAGTCAGCAGACCTTGGCAACCATTTGGATGGAGGTGGTGGTGAGAAATAGTAAGGGGTCCAGGATGACTAGGTTGTGAACCTGAGAGACTGGGAGGATGATGGTGCCCTTGAAAGTAATAAAGAAGCTTGGAAAGGAGTACCTTTTAGGGGAAAAATAATGAGATTAGTTTAAGGTGTCTGATAGGTAGCTGGAGATGTGAAATTAGAGAATTATCACCATAAATACAGTAATTAAATTCATGGGAGCTGATGAGATCACTAAATGTCAAATAGAGGGAGAAGAAGACCCATGACAGCCCTTGTGCGACACCTATAGTTAGAGGGTGTGATTTGGAAGAGGAATTGACAAAGGAGACTGAGAAGGTGGGAGGACAATGTGGTGTCCCAAAAACCTAGCAAGAAGAGATGTCAAAGGCTGCTGAGAGGCTGAAATTCAGGCATAGGGCACATTTTCCAGGTAGGTAGCAATTTGAAAACAGACCATTGGATCTGAAGACTAAGGGATCATAGGCAATTTTGGAGAGAACAGTTTCAGGGGGTTGATAATGTTGGAAACTGGACACATGTATTATAGATGGTCTTTCAAACAGTTTAACTATAAAGGGCAGAAGTGATATAAGATGGCAGAGGAAGCAATCCATTGGAGGACACAAGATGGAATGGGGTTCACTTGAACAAGTAATGACAAGGGTTAGCATTGGTAAGAGGTAAGGACACTTCATCATGTGAGATAAGGGTGATGGAAGAGAGAGTGCCAGAAGGTACTTGAGAGATAGGACAAGAGGGAGTTCAGAATGGATGTTCTCAATATTTTTTTGTAAATAGCAAGAACAGTTCTCAGCTGAGAGGGTGGGGGAAGTCGTAGAAGGGATAAAAGGTTTGGAAGAATGGGACAGGGAGTTGATAAGAGACAAAGCAAGGTTTCCCCGCAGCAGTAAGTTGCATAATCTAAACCTTTACTGGACCCTTTCCGAAGGGTTGTACGATTTTTCTCCACCTTCATTCAATATGTGTAAGGGGAGATGCTGGGAGTGATCCAAGGCTGAGCAGAATCAACAACACGAGGGGGCTAGAGGGATGCACAAAGATAGTGTGTACAGTCAAACTGGTTTACTAAGAGGTAAAGAGTCACTACTGCAAGGGAGATGGCCTAGGAGAGCATGGGGGCTTAAGGGATTGGTGGTTGTGGTGTGAACAAAGAATAAGGTTTTGTAAGGGAAGGGAGAGGTGACAAGCCAGACAAGCCAATGGATTGTGTTCAGATCAGGGGATTCTGGAATTCCTGAATGGTACAATTGTGGGTGATAGCAAGATTAAGGGTATGGTCATCTTTCTGTGTGCTCATATGAAATGAGCAGGGCAAGAAATCTAGCACTTAGTGGGTTTGAGGAAGAGTCAATATATAAACTGAAGTTTATTAAGTGGATGAGGATAGGAGAGGAGAGAAAATTGGTGAGCCATGATCCAAACTGTGAAAAAGGAAGGAAAGTGACCTAGGCATCTATAGACAACAGCTACCACGTTTTTGATTGTGTGGAAGATATGAATATTATGAACCTCAAAGGAAGAAAGGTTACTAAGAGATGGAAGGAGAGAGAGAACATGGAAGTGCCATTAAGGAGCAAGGAATATTCTGACCCTCCCCACTTCTACTAGTGTTTTGAGGAGAATGAGGAAAGATAAAACTAGTACTGGAAAGGGCAGCCAGTGAGACTATGTCATTTGGGTGGGAGCCAGGTTTCAGCAATTGTTAGTAGATGGAAGGAGTGACAGAAGAAAAGATTAAGGATGAAAGGAAGTTTGTTGCCCATGGAATGGGCATTCCAAAGGGCACATATGGGTCATGTTTGCTGTAGGAGGGTGGAAAACGGGATCTGGAAGATGATCTATAGGAATTAAGAATCACTCATGTGAGAAGGTGTGAGAATGTTGATCATTGAGTGGAAGGCACTTATCTTCCATCCAAAAGATTGAAATTGAAATATCTATTCCATCATGCACATTTTTGAAAATCAAAATCTAACAATGCTGAATTATTCAATTTAATCACTAGGCAGCTAGGTGATGCAACAGATAGAGAGTTGAGCCTGGGGTCAGGAATATCTGGGTTCAAATGCAGCCTCAGATACCAAACAGCTGTGTGCCCCTGGGCAAATGATTTAGCTTCTTTGCCTCAGTTTCCTCAAATGAAAAATGGAGATAATAACAGCACCTACCTTGCAGGATCATGAAGACTAAATGAGATAATATTTGTAAAGCACTTAGTAGGCACTATATAAAAGGCTGATTAACTTTCCTAATACTACTCATTAAAAAATCAACAACATTGAGTCTTCTGTTAAGTCATATAATTTTAATGCAAAAGTGGAAGTTGACTATAAATAAATCTGTTCTATATGCTTAAATATATTCTGTGAGTATAGGAAAAGTACCATACTATGAAAATGAAGATAAACTATGTCCCACTACTGTGAACTAACTACAGTTTACAACTACAGCAGCATTTATGCCATTACCTTGACAAACAGTGGAAGTCTGTTTTCTTTGAAGGCAAAAAAGCTGAATATGTGATGTTGACCACTCTTTGTCAGTGGCACCAGATTCCCAAAGCAGTCCACATAGATAGGTTTTCCTTCTAATACCTATGGGAGAATTGGGGGGAAGGGGATGGAGAAACAATACGTTAAGTGTAATTTTGTTTGGTGTAGATATGATAGCTGGGCATTCACCTACAATTGAATGCTCCCAGGACATATACACCTACCGTGACTTTTAAATTGTCCATAATAATGTAAATTAATATGATACAAGACATCTACTATCACCTACCTCTTTTTATGACTAGTTGGAAGTTTCAAATGATTATAGCCATTTGAGTTCTCTACAAATATACTACTCCTTGCTTTTAGATCTAGTATATAGAAGAATACTTTAAAGATAGCAGGATTTTTAAAAAGGACTAAAGCTTTCTTGTTAGTAAAACTAAAATCACTAAATTGAGTTACTCTGGCACCACCAAGATTTAGATTATGCTAATAGACAGAAATGTTATAGTGTTAAACTGCAGTAAAGGGAAAAGTTTATTGGTTAAAAAAAAAAAACCTAATACTACACTCCTAAATTTAACATAATGTTCTTAGCAATTTGAAAAGTTAAAAACAATAACTTAATTTTGCAGGGGCATGATTCACCGCTCATCCCAATGGAGATGTCTTTAGAGGCATAATTTTGTAAAGATTTTACAAAGACAGCACTTTTCTCCTTGTAGGACTCAGCAACCCCAGCATCTACTAAAATCATGTTTATTCCATAAAACTCATCTGAATTTTGGAGCCACTGATGACCCGACAGTAGATAGGCATGTAACCATCCAAACCAGCAGATAAGGTGAACCCCAGCACTAACTGATGAAGCTGTAGTTATTTTGTGTTGTTGTTTGGTCTGGACTCATCTTTATTTTTATTCTGCTTTCATTCTATTTAGGTTGGCTAGTTTTAAGAGGTGCATCCAATACCTCCACATCCCTGCTCCTGGCGACCTCAGCAAAGTTCTCCTGTTGTTCTAGAGTCTTGTCCACTTTGTCATCAGTCATGCAGAAGCATCGCAACCGTGCTTCAATGGGATCCTGTGATTTGGCAAACACTACAAATTTGGCCATATAGGGTACACAGATAATCTCTCTATACACTTGGGAAGCGAAAGTAACAGATTCCTGGATTTGTCGACAGTCTATCAACCAGAACCTAAAGAAGGAAAGAACAAAAAACTATTAAGTACTTCTATGGTAAGTGTTCAGTAAACACTGGTGGAGATGGATGGAATATGACCGCATCTTTAAACGAAAGCTCTTGAATGTTTCAGTTGTCCTGTTAGGTGAAAGAGGTTTCTTTCATAAACCACCTGGAAGTTTGTACCAGTAAGAATGTTGCAAGAGTTTCAAAAAGACCTTTCTAACCTTGACCTTTTTTTTTGGTCAGTTCTCACAAAATGTCTTGCCTACAAAGTAACTCAAATTTATATTACATACCCCCAACACCAATCTATGGTAAATATAAAACTGCATTTCCCTTCTATAACCTGTGTCTGCTCAGCTTGTCAATAATTATCAAGGATCAAGGAATTTTAAATTGGTGGAAGAGATTTGGGATTAGCTAGTTTCACCCCTAAATTATACAGAGGAGGCAAAAGCCAGCTCCATTGGTACAGGACAAATCTGAGTCCAAATCCTGCCACAGACACTTACTGGTTGTGTGACTCTGGGTTCTTCCCTGTGAAATAAGTTTACTTCACAAGGATGGTAGGAGATTCAAGTATGCAACCCTTAAAGTGTTATATAAATGTTAGCTGCATATAGAAGGGATATGTTTGTGTGTGTGTATGTATATATACACACACATGTATGTATTTATGTGGATATATATGTATATAGATAAACATATGTATGTATATATGTGTGTATATACACGTATATAAGTGTGTATATGCATGTATACAGATGTGTATATGCATATGTGTGTGCATATGCATATGTGTGTGCATATGCATATATACATATATATGTGTTTATATGTATCTACACATACACACATTCATACAGGTAATTAGTTGCTTTTAATTCAATATAAGTCCTTTACACTGGGCAGCCAGGTGTTACTCATCTTCCTGACTACAGTCTGGCCTCAGACACTTTCTAGGTGTGTGACTCTGGGCAAGTCACTTAACTCTGCCTCAGTTTCCTCATCTATAAAATGACCTGGAGAAGTAAATGGCAAACCATTCTAGTATCTTTGCCAAGAAAATTTCAAATTGGGGTCACAAAGACTTGAATGAGACTCAACAACAACTCCCTTATACTCCTGCCGTTGTGCAAATCAACTATTGTGTATAGGAGCAAACCTTTGAAGGCCCTCCATCTTTTGTTTTTAAATTGTGAGTTATCATTTATAGGATTTTCACTCCCATACTCTTGTTGTTTTAAGCAATGTTGGTCGTTTTGCTGACAGCAGGAAACTCATACTTAAGACCTGTGAGCCTTTGGAAAAGTCTGCTGGCAGCTTCTCAAATCATAAGTTGGAATGGGAAGCTATCTATTTTTCTTATATTAGACTCTAATGGGCATGTTTTTCATTATATTATCACTATTAATTCTCCTGCCAAATCTAGTTTAAGACATAAAATGAACCCCACAGTATGTAAGAAAATATCTAGTCTTTTTTTCAGAGAGAAAGGAATAAAACAAAGTCAGGAACGGGGACTTCCTGTGCATCACCATACCTGGCAGACACATTAGTTGTAAAGGAAACACATTCATTGACAAATGTGAGTGGTGTGGTCCCTGTGATATCTTCCCACTGTGCTGGAGTCGTTCCACCTGAAATAATAATTGCAGACACATGCAGAAATTAGAGATCAGGAAAAGTTCCACCCACAGGACTAGAAGAGATGTTCCCATACTTGGTTTCATTACCCCAACCCCCTCACCCCACAAGGCCACCAATGCTGCTTCAGTTAACAGTGGGCTGAGATAGTTACATGCCAAGAATCATCAGGATATCAGTTTTCTACTTAATAGTTTTGACTTAAACAATAATTGTTTTCTCCTGAAGACTACATTTGAATCATGTACATGTTCTAATTAAACAAATTCCTGGTCAACATGGAAACTATTCATTTTACATCAGCAGAAATATTGATATATAAACATTTACAATTTTTTTCTATTAGGTAACTGATAGCACAATTAACCTTATTGAGTATTTTGAGCAAATATGGGAAAACTGGGAGTAGGAATCAAAACCAGTTTCCAGAATGCTGACAAGAAGACATCTTGTTGTGTGTATACCATGCCAAAGCCACCAATGATCTTCTTAATCATCTATAAGTCAAGCATTATGCTTGCTTACTTTTTCCTGAACACTGTGCTAAGCGTTGAGTGTACAAGAAAGGCAAAATTATGGTCCCTTAACTGAAGGAGCTTGCATTCTAATAAGGGAAACATTTAAAAGTGTGTACATATAAGCTATACTCCTACATATCAAGCAAATATTTAGGAAGTGCCAAAAAGGAAAGCCCTAAATAACATTACAAAAAAGATGCCTGAAAAAAAAAACAGGACTCAGACAATTAAGAATATGGAAGTCATTGCCAATCAGTAATGACTTGTTAGAAAATAATCAAAACCAAAAAAATGAGAAGATGGACCAAAAGCAATTCCAACCTGACCTACTTAAATATTCTGTTACTGTCCCAAATCTGAAATGGATAAAACAACAGACTCTCCTCATTTCCTAAGGAAGTTTGATATAAGTGAAACACGATTTCCTTGCCAAAGCAACTCCTATTTTGAATATGAAACTATTTTTAAATTATATGGAGAAGGATGGTGGAGAATTATAAACAATATTGCCTGGAAAATATGTTTATAGAAAGCTTGGCAAGAACCTAAGACAAAGCCTCCTGAAGGTATTTAATAATGAACTAGAAGGACAATATTTTTTTTTATTTGCCTTTTCTCAGTCCTCCTTTTTCTTTACCTCTCTGCAATATACAACACTCCACTCCACCTCTTCCTTTTGGTTAATGTCTCCTCTCTGAGTTTCATGATACTGCTCTCTTGTGATTCCTTTCTTGTCAGACCATCTTGGTCTCCTTTACAGGATCATCAGTTATCATGGATGCAACTATCATCTGTCTATAGATGACTCACAAATCTTATAGATCATACATTAGCCTCTATCTCCAACTGCCTGACATCTCTGCCCTGATGTCCCAGAGGTACCTCAAATTCAACAAGTCTAAAATAGAATTCATTCTCTTCTCTCCCAAATATACTCCTTTTATAAACTTCCCAATTTCTGTTCAGTGGTACTTTATTCTTCTAATCATCCAGTTTTTCAAGAAATAATTCTTGACTCTTCATGCCCAATCAATCTTTATAGCCAACTGCTTGCTTGCCAAATCGTGTTGATTTTACCTTTTCACATCTCTATTCATACCACAGCCACTCTCATTCACTCTCCCATCACCTCTTACGTGGACTATTGCAACAGCTTCCCAAATGGTCTCCATGCCATCATTTTCTCTGACTCTAACCTATCCTTCACTTAGCTGACAAATTGATATTGTTAAATTTCAAGTCTCATCATGTCATTTCTCCACTCAAAAAGATTCAGTGGTTTCCCATTATCTTTAATATAAAATACAAACTCCTCTGTTTGGCATTAGAAACTCTTCACAAGCTCTTTCCAGACAGACTATACATAACTCCTTTCTATACGTTTTGTGTTCTAGCCAAACTGGCATATTTTCTGTTGCCCATACATTCCATTTCTTGACTCTATTCCTTTATAAAGATTTTCCCACATGTCTGGAATAGTCTTCCTCCTCTAGCTCCCTTTCTTCTCCCTTCAGGAAACCTATCCTGTTTACCCCAGTTGTTAATACCTCTGTTGCTATATGTTTATTTTACTACAAATCCTTGATTTACTCCTCTCTCAACATGTTCTCCAGTAGAGAGTAAGCTCTTTGAGGGTAGGGACTGCTTCATTCTTGTCTTTGCATTCCCAGCTATCTGGACAGTGCTTGGTACTTAGCAGTTACTGAATGTTGATTCATTGGTTGATATACACAAGCATAAAAGACATAGCACTTAAGCAAATGACCATTTTCTGTCATTTCTGATTGCATTTGCAAGAGGCTTGTACTTAAAATAGGATAAAAAGGGATAGATGGATTATAATCTCTACCACTGGATTAACTATCCCACCCATCAAAGAATGGAGCCCCCAAATACCTCAAAGTTGTTTGCCTGATTGTTTTTGTCTTCCAAATGTGTTATGTGGAGAGGGCTATTTTCATAACAAACTGGTCTATGACACTTATCTAAATCTACACCAGTATATGGTCCACATAATAAAATTTAAAGTGAAAAGGGGGGAAATTTCAATCATTAATAATCTTTAACACTGAAAAAAATTCATTCTGTTAAAATTAGTATTCACATAGGTATGTCTAAAGATGGGAAAGATTCTGAACTGGAAAGCTTGACTTTAAAAACCTGAGCTTTTTTCCCTCTAAGATATAAAGGAAAACCATCACCAGGTGATGACCAATAAATTTTTCTTTAATTCATGTTTCCATAGGAGTTCTTTCATTGCGTACCTACCTGCTAGGGTTGTTGTATCTGATTAAACAATAATTAGCACGCCGCCTGGTGCACAAGTACTAAATATTTGTAAACTATCATTATTTAAATATTATAAGGCAAGCTGAGGTAGCATCTTCATGTACCTAGCATTAAGTCAGTGGAGATGTCTTTATAACTCACCTGTTATGCTACATAGTAACCTTAAAGTAGGTGTGTCACCCCCAAAGCCATTCAGCATGCCATCACTGGAGGCTTTGGGTACAGGAATTGTCATTGTGATTGGCTTGTGAAATTTTCTTCTTCTGGGTTCCAGAGTGACTATTGGGCTGAAAGTAGCTTTATTGCCCAGGATCTTCCTAATGAGTTCACTGTGCATAGGTTGGGCCTTTTCAAAGTAGGGGGGAAAACATTGAAAATAAAATTTAACACTGAATCACATTGTACAGCATCCCTCAATATCATCCCCCCAAAAACCCTCAACCCTACACATCTTCCTTGATATTTGTTTGATTGATTTCTGAAATAATAATTTTACAGAAAGCTTCATTATCCCAAATTCACATAAATATTCATATTTAAAAGATCATTGTTACTAACTTTATATTACTGAGTATACCTCTAACATCTTTGCAGATTTTATAAGTATAACCAAATTCATATAAGAGGTAGTAGAAGAGAAATAGCCTGGTATGCTATGGTCTATGGTGTCACGAAGAGTCAGACCGACTGAGTAATGGAATAAAAACAAAACTCAAATTCGTCAAAATTGTTGGCATCCCAAATACCTGCAAACCAACACGGATCCGCTTTGTTAGTGCTCCCTCAGGGAAGACAGCCTGCACTTGGGATACCACAGTACTGCTTAGCACACCTCCCTCTGGTCCAATCAAATTGCTGTCCTGCTTGATACGGGACACCACTGCAAAGTACTGTGGGAAATCTCGAGTGATGATGCGACATATCCGCTTCTTTTCCAAATCTTCTGGGCTATCGAGCACTGAGACAAGAAATGACCCATTTTTACATAGCAAGGATATCTTAGAGAAAGCATTCTGATGGATGTGGGCCTGTAAGAATAATCTAAAGTAAACAGAGATTACAGGAAAAATAAAAATAGAAAACACTCTCCACTCTAGCCTAGTGTGTATTTTAACTTTCTACTTCTAATGGGAAGACTTGAAGGAAAGAATGACGATCCTAAAACTATTTACAAAGCCAACAGAGTGAGGATGCCTTCAAAAATTTCACTTTATAAATGAGGAAATTGAGGTTCAGGGAAATTGTGATTTTCCCGTGTTCAACTAGCTAGTAAATGTCACAGTCAGAATTCAAACCCAGGAATTTCCTAACTCCAAAGTCTAGCACTTTCCTCCCCACACTGAAGTTTTGTAGCATGTCATCATAGCAAAGTTTATCTTGGAGTTTAAGAATCAAACTTTTTTTTTTAAGATCATGAAGTAGATCTGTCTAATTCATGGAAAGCTGATGAGCAATGAAGAATGTTATCTATCTCCTAACAGCAAATAAATCTGCAGAATGAGACATACATTTTTTGGAAATGACCAGTGTAAGAATTTATCTTGACTGTATGTACATATCTGTCTAAAAGGTCTCCCCCTTCCCTGCTTCTTATGGGGAGTGGAGAGTAGAGAAAATATATGCTTATTATTTTTTTTAAAAGAAAATTCAATTTAAAAAAAAAGAAATTAAATGAGATCCAACTGCTTTATGGCAGTTACGTGGCACAGTGAATAAAATGCCAGGCCTGAAGTCAGGAAGACCCAAGTTCAAATCTGACCTCGGGCATTTGCCAGTTGTGCGACCCTGGACAAGTTACTTAACCCTATTTATCTCAGTTTCCTCATGTGTAAAATGATCTAGGGAAGGAAATGGTAAACCACTCCAGTATCTTTGACAAGAAAACCCCAAATGCAGTCACTAAGAGTCAGACTAGGAAAAAAAACTATTAAAAACTGCTTTAATATTTTTATTTTTGCCTCTCTTTTAAATTCTAAGAACTCATTACCTTCATCCATGCCATTAAGGATTTCATTCAATTCATCCTCTGTGTATTCACAATAATGCTCTTTCCAGCTGTCCCCATTTTCACTTCGAAGAATCACTAGTTCTCTCTCCTTTCCTCGAAGGGCAGCGAAATGAGGGATCTCCACAATCACAGGCCTGGTACAGCAACATAGTATGTTAAATACAGGTAGGAACTCCCCCGAGGCAAAGTAAGAAGCCCTATTCTGTCTGTTCCAAAGAGACCTGGAATGACTCTCCTACTACTGACAGGCACATCAAGGAAGTCTCTAGGCATGAGGAACTACCCCCACCCTCACCCACCCTCCCAAGGCTCAGGCAGATGTTGGCTATGCTGTGAATGCAAGTGTGCATCCTGGACCCATCATTTCATAAATATACAAAAAAATACAATTACTCAAAGAAATTCATGGGCAGTTCTACAATTTCTACTTGTCTTGAAAACATTTTAAACAAGGTACAGAGTTGCAGATGAGAAAGGACAAATGGTAATTTAAGAGGGAAAATGACTGGCTTGTATGCTTCACAGGTTGATGTATTTAACTACAGACAGTATGATGTGGAAAGATTTCATTATTTATGGAGAATCATGCATTCAGGGATTGCTTGTATTTTCTCCATTCAAGGAAAAAACTAGGCATATCTCCACAATATGAAACTAACCAATGGGAATGATCATTTCTGCCCAATTGTGTCATATGCCTATGACCATTAACTTCCATTGGATGCACTTTCCCATAGAGGGTATTGGCTTTTTTTTTTAAACTTTATACTCTCTTAGCACACAAGGTTTCCTTATGGCTTCTGATTCAAATCCAGGTTGCTTTGCTACAGACTTTACGTTCAATCCAACAACATCATAAATGGCACATGGTACAACTAGGAGGATCTCATGCTTGAACAGAAAAAAAAAAGTCACAGAACTTCAAGAAAAAAAAAGGTATTAAAACATATCACTCAAAACACGACAACAAAAAATAACCACATACCACAAGAGTCAGAAATGGCCCGCTAAAGGTAGATATACAGAATTTAAATCATATAGAGGGACAGTGTCATGGGCACAATGACATAAAGAGAAATAATATTGCAGAAGAAAGAGAAGAATGGGAAGGCCAGCAACCATCAATTTGTTTTAAGTCGCTCCTACCCAAGGAATTTGGTTCCAGGAGGCCCCAGCTGAAGGATTCGGCTGACCAAGCTTTCTCCCTCATTAAGTGGGGGAGGAGCCGTTGGCAGGTGAAGTTTACTGAGTACATCCAAAGCAGCAGTGAAAGAAAGAAGATAAGTAAGCTTGATGTATTTTTTTTCCTCCACAGAAACCAGTGTCACCATCTAATCAACAAAGTGGAGTAAGTTTCACACTGCCTTTGGTTCTGCCCTCTCCACTAGTCACAAGGCCTAGCGAAATGAAGCCCAGGTGGATGGTGGAGCTGCAAATGTGGTGGGAAAGCATCTGTTTTGGCAGACCTGTCACTATCCATTTTCATTGCTAGGACACTCCCCCAAAGATTTACCCCATGGGAGAAGACCAAGCTGTTAGGAATGCTCTAAAAACTCTGGCTCTGTAGAGATGGTTCAGATGAGTTTTCATGGATATTTCTCGACAGACTTAGAGATCAATATAAAAAAAAAAAAGAAAAGAAAAGGCGGAACCAACTGAGGGTGTGAGAGAAAAAAAGAGACTGGTGTGGAGAAAGAACAACCAAGGAATGACTCTAAGCATTAGAGAAACTTATGACTGAACCCAGAATTGGTCCGTTGTTGCTGTTTACTTTTTAAGGGACATGGAAAATGGCTTCTGTAATTGGGAAATACAGATAAACCTATTTCCAGTGATGAACGCTGTTTGATGCTTTGAGATCTGCACCAAATCCCAAAGCTTCAGAACTGGCTGGGTTCTCAAGCAGGAACACTGGGTGCAGCAGCAATCCTACTAAGCTAATGGGACTCACCGTCCCCAGGCTTCCTTCCCAGTGTTTCAGGCTTTAACAGGTAATGACAGGACTTAAATACAATTGATTCGTTTCAAAACATTTTGAAACTTTTTCCCTCTCCCCCGGTGTCATTCTTTTGCCAGTTTTCAACAGTTGCTATTCATTCTTTGGCACCTTGGGACGATGCCACTTCATATAATAGCAGCTGAACAAATAAACAAAAGACAGGAAAAGTGCTGGTTTCACTTCAAAATTGCTAAACTGAGCATGGCAGTAGTTAGTCTTGATCTTCCAATGTTCCTGTAAAGTAAGACTAAACAAACTGCCATAGTAATTCTAAGGCTCCAAGTTGCAATTTTGATTGGGGGGTGAGGATATGGGAAGTGGTTTGAATCACAAAGGTTCAGTTATTTGGAAATCCTAAGGAAGAGGTTCTTAACCATTTTTGTATTATGGATCTCTTCTCAGAATAATGTTTTTAAATGCATAAAATAAACAAGTTATCCCCCACACACCCAATTTTTTTTTAATGCTCACAGATCCCAGGTTAAGAACCCTCATCCAAAGGTAATGCAGTTTTGCACCTGGAAGGGTCACGTCCAGTGATTCAGAATTACACCTAGAGCAGACTTTACTTACAGTTTTGGATTTGTTCTTTTTTGCACTAAACAGGTATGATTTAAATATAAATACTTACCACCAGCAAAAACATGAATTTCATGTTAGGAGTCCAGCAACAATTGTGATATTGATCAAGCCCATAACAAAAATAATGAACCTTAAAATTGCCATTTGAACCAAAAGTGATAAATGTTTACTTGAAATTACAAGGAATTCACAACCTAGTTAATAATTAATGGGCTACTACCTTTGTTATGGTATGCCCAACATCTTCTTCCATGCTGGCACAATACCATTTTTAGTTTCATTTCTGGAATCTGGAAGCTTTTTCATGACTGACAGAAAGACTCATTAAAAATTCTTACCCAGGGCAGCTAGGTGGTGCAGTGAGTTGAGCACCAGCCCTGGAGTCAGGAGGACCTGAGTTCAAATAGGGCCTCAGACACTTAACACTTACTAACTGTGGGACCTTGGGCAAGTCACTTAACCCCAATTGCCCTGCCTTCCCCACTAAAAAAAACAAAAACAAAAACAAAAAACCAAAATAACTCTTACCCAAGGAACTGAGCACCAGAAGGTCCAACTTCAATCAGACGGCTGGCCAGGCCCTCTCCTTCTACCATTGGAGGCATTGTGGCCAGTCTGTGGCGTTTGACTAGTCGGCAAGTAACTCGTGTTGGGGCAGTACATTTCCGAGGTGGAATAATAATCCTGAGTCCATTATGTCTGCAGCCACGCATAGCACCACCTCGGGCATCCACCATAAAACTAACCAGGAAACTAAAAATTGAAACACATTAGATGTATTTGCAAAATACTAGGTGTTTTTAATATTCTTCATATACTTTAACTCTGTTGTTTTAGCATTCTTCATATACTTTATTTCTTTCAAATACCTTCCTTCCTAAATGTGAACAATAAATATCACCTGCTTCTTCCCTTAGATACATAGCAGCAAATATTTCTTTTAATGAGTATTCCTATTTTGCACCAATGTCTGTGATTCTGGATTCTTTGTACCAACAAAAGGAATTATGCTAATTTGCGTTGACAATGGTGACATCAAAATGTCAGCTGGGAACAAAAATATGACTAATTCAAATGAGAAGGAAGTGGAAGGGAGTAATACAAAACAACTTCAGCATACATCAATGTATTCTCATTCTGCTGAAAATGAATAGGTCTATCACCAGTAGCCCTGTCTCTTTACATGTAAGTGTGGGTATGTGTTTAAAGACAGCCCCTTTGAAAGACCATGTTTAGATAGGATGTGAGGGTAGTCCATTGGGGACATAAGATCTTTTAGGATTTAACAGTTTTTTGATGCAATCTGATTTTCTAAAATTAGATCATGTTTTTCAGAATTTCTAGGCTCAGTGCCTTATTTGACATCCTCAAATTCTATAAGCATTATTGATAAGTTTTCAAAATCAAGTAGAATGCCAAATTTTGAATTTACTCTATTAATTGGTTCAAATCTAAACCTGCTTTAGGTCACTGCCTTTACTCTCATATCTTTCATAATCTACTTCCTTGATTAAAACCACAATGGAAAAAAATAAGGAATAAGTTCAACATTAATTCCTTCTAATATATATTTTAGGCTAATTATGACATTCTTGAAGTAGAGATTCAAGAAAGTTGGGGCTTATTTAGCTGTAAGGAAGGTTTTCCCATAAAGTAGGCTAAGCTAAGTGGCTTATCCCAGCTAATCATTGGTCGATACAAAAACATCCCCATTCTTTTTGCCTTGTTAATATTTCATGAAAAGATCTGGAATAACAAGTTGTCACTCATATGGGAAGGATTTAGTTACTTTTCCATGGGGAGCTGGAGGGGGAATGATTCACTAGTCATTATTTCATGTAACCTACTTTGATATAACCTTATTGTATCCTTAGTTTTCTGTCTGTATCTCTTCACCATGTGTTTCACACATTAAGGTATCTTCTATTTGTTCAATAACAGCACTTAAACAAGGGTCTTACGTATATACATACAGATAAAGTAGCCATCCCTTAAACAACCTGCCCTTTAAAAATATTTCTGATTGCATCTTTAAGAGGTTTGTTTGAAAATGAAAATCAGAATGCAGGTGGTAGGGATATTACAGTTCAACCAGCAGCATAATTATGGCTGAATCGCAGCAGAATCATCACATCTAGATATATCCATGACAATACTTTAAACTGAAAGAAATGTCATAAACATAAATTATATGATACAAACACAATACATTTATGTTATCTTTCAGGGCATACCAGAAAAGAAATGTTAGCATCCAGTTCATATCCAGACACACAAACACACCTCATTCCACATGCTGTCAAACAGAAATCCCATTGTTTGTTACAAAATGGATGAGGAGGCACCGAGTGCCAGTCTGAAGCATGTCATGCATAATGAGACCCCATGAAGAAGTGCGGCAATCCTTCCCACACATGCAGCAGCCAGCCTACCACCTACCATTCATTCATTCATTCATTCCCAGCCCTCTAAATTTTTAGTGTGAGGTGTAAACTGGGGAGTACAATCAATAGCTCAGTCCTGAAGGGATGATGTTTCTTTTCCTTATCAAAAAACAATAAGAAAATGTTGGCTGCTTTTCATCTCTTATTATTAGCCCTTAAGCACGAGCCTTACATTAATTTTTTTCTATTTGAATTTTAAAAAGATTCTATGACTCATAACAATGAACAAGAATGATCAAGATTTTAACATGTGCCTCAAATTTTCCATTTCCCCCCATCTCTGGCTGTGGTATTTATGTGGAGATTTGTAATGAAATTAAAATATTGCATATCCATTTATATTTAATAAAGATTTATTAAAGTTTCATCCAGCGCATCCTCCATGGACATACAATGCTGCTAACCCTTATGTGTTTGCGAATGCTTTCTCTGTTCTCATGTTGTGGGACTCAACATCTATGACCATTAGAGTTGCTGTTGATATTAATTCTCACAATTTAAATGTTTTCAGTGTACTTATAAGCCTCGTTCAGTATTGATGCTTTTCTGTGAAACTTGTGATCGTAAGTTAATGTATGAGTTAACAGTTGCACCATACCTAAGTGGAAGGTATTGAATGGATTATTCCTTTCTTCCAAATTCTTTTCCCTGATAGCTGCTGCATGTTTTTCACTTTTTAAGGCCCCCATGAGAACACCATCCTTTCTGGAGCCCTCCACTTTCCAGAAAAATGAGAAATATATTGAAATAAAATATAACAATCCTATTCACTTCAAGGTCACTGATAACTTCCAATTGTCAAACCCAGTGGCCTTTTGTTCAGTCTCCTTTTTCTTGACCTTTATAAGGCATTTGTAGTTGACCACTATCTACCTGTCCACACCATCTTACAGTCCAAGCTTTCTGGACACTGCTCTCTCATTATTCTCCCTCTACTTCTCTTCATCTTTCTGTCTCTCTCATTATTCTCTCTCATTATTCTCCCTCTACTTCTGTTTATCTTTCTGTCCTTGATGACTTCCACTTTCCTCTAAGTTTATGTGTTCTCCAAAGCTCTGCCCCTCTTTACCCTCTCCTCTTCTGCATCTGCACAATGCCTCCTGGCCTTCTTAGACATCCTCATGGCTTCATTCATTGTGCAACAGCTTTCAAATCTTAGCCTCTCACATGAATACTAGCTTCATGCTGCCAACTGCCTTCTGAATATCTTCACATACATGGGAGCAGGGAAGGAAATAAACTTTTATTAAGCACCTACTATGTACTAGGAACCATGCTAAGGTCTTGATAAATATTATCCTATTTGATCCTCAACTTTGCAAGGTAGGTACTGTTATTATCCCCATTTCATAGATGAGGAAACTGAGGCAAATAGAGGTTAAGTATCTTGCCCAAGATAAGTGTCTAAAATAACAAAGCACCTGAGGCTAGATTTGAACTTGGATCTTCCTGACTCCAAGCCCAGCCATTTATCATCAACTGTGCCTCGCCAGCTGATGGCTCAATGTTACCTCAAATCCAAAAGTCCAAAGCTGAACTCATCCTGCTGGCCCCTCTCAATTTACTTATTTTTATCCATGGTGGCACTATCTTCCCAGTCCTCAAGGCTCAAAACTTCTCAGTCACCTCCTTGAAAAACTGCTTTATTCTTTGTACTCATACCCCCAGCACTTCTCAAAAGCATCTTGTAAATAGTAGGTTACTGAATAAATGTTTTTTGATTGATTGATCGACTGGGTAAGCTGTATGTCTTTCTTTTCTATCACACTCCACATTTAACCAGCTGCTTTTAAAATACTGTCATGTCTGCCTTGAGCATTACCTTTCCCATCCCCTCCTCTCCACTCAGATTGCCACTATAATTTTAGTTAAGACCTGCAAGTCCTTTGGACTGGCCTTCTAGAGCTTCTTTAACGATCTTTCTGACTCTTGTCCATTTCCTCTCCAATCCAGCCTCATCACAGCTCTCCATCCCGCCACCTTTCCATCTTACACCTCTGTATATGAGTATGCCCTGCCCCAGACTGGAGAAGCATACTCTCTACATCATGGTGGTTGTACCTCCAAGACTCAATTCAATAGCTACTTCCTCCTTGAAATCTTCCTTGATTCAAATGATAATAACCTCTCCCTCTGCACTTTTCCTTTGTTCTTATCATGTTATACTACTTCACACCTATTTAAGCATATTCTCCTTTTGTTGTTGTTCCATCATTTTAGTAATGAACAACTCTTCATGACCCCATTCTGGGGTTTTCCTAGCAAAGACACTAGAGTGACTTTCCATTTCCTTCTCCAGCTCATTTTACAGATAAGGAAACTGAGCCAAACAGGGTTAAGTGACTTACCCAGGGTCACACAACTAGTAAGTGTCTTGAGATAAGATTTGAACTCAGGAAGATGAAATTTCCTGATTCAGAGTTCAGTGCTGTACTCATGGTACACCTAGCTGTCCCTCTACTCTACCCTTATGAAATTATATAATCTCCTTAGAATTTGGACTCTCTTGTTTTTTTTTCTTTTAGCTTTGTAACATCATTATCTAGAAAAGTGCCTTACACATAGTGGGCATTTATCATATATTTTCTGTGTTTGAATTGGGGTAGTTTGTGCTCAGATCTGTTGTAAAGACTATGTTTTTGTGTTTTGTGTGTGTGTAACACACACACACACACACACACATATGAACCATAGGAGAGACTATTGAGAAGTAGAAAGGTATTTTATTTGTAGCAGTGGACTATTCTTTGTTGTCTGAATAAACTTTGTCACAGACATGGAGATGACAAAACACTTCAGAGAACAGGGCTTAACTCAAGAGGTTCCAAGACAGAAAACAGAGGAGGAGCAAAATCCACTTATTTCCTCCTGTTTTCTTAATGTAGGATGCCAGAAGACTTGGAATGAGGGAAATGAAGGGTATGACTTAACTTTTCCATCAAGAATGATAAAAATGGATGAAGAAGGACAAAAATCGGGAAATAAAGATAAATCTGCCCAAAGACTAGTGTCTTGAAGATGGATGTAGGACAATAATTCGTTCTGTTGTTTAGAATCAAGATGCTTTGGTGAAAACAAAGAAATAGACAAAGAGAAAAGAGCGAAAAGACTTCTGGAGTGGTTAGTAGAAGTGTGCTGGTACTAAAGGATGATCTCAGAGTGTTCTAAGACAGAGATTACAAGGGCATGATGGAATGGTCACTACACAGGAAACCAGAAGAGAGATTTGTGATTGGTTTGCCTTAACCTTAGGCAAATCACCATTCTAGGCCTTGGTTTCTTTGTATATAAAGAGAGGGTATTGGAATAGATCAACTCAAAGGTCACTCTAGTCCACAGTTTTTAAGATTTTGTGAGGAAGCAGTAAACTTGCCTCTTGAGGGAGTGTGGGGGAGACAGTTTATGTGTTACTGTATATCCAGGGATATCATTTGTTACTATTCAGTCATTTAAGTCATGTCCTATTCTTTGTGACCCCATTTTGGGATGTTCTTGGCAAAGGTAGTGGTGTGATTTGCCATTTCCTTCTCCAGCTCATGGTATAGATGAGGAAACTGAGGCAAACAGAGTTAAGTGACTTGCCCAGGGTCACGTAACTAGGAAGTGTCTGAAACTAGATTTGAACTCACGAATAGAGTCTTCTTGACTCCAGGGCTGGCACTCTATCTACTTCCTCACCTAGCTGCTCAGGGATATGATACTGCATTAAAATTCAAAACATATAAACAAACAAAAAAACCCCAACAGAGGATAAAGAATATGGTTCAGAGAAAGGAGAAAAGAAAATATCCTGAAAAGCCTAATGTATGAATCAAAGAAAAAGGGATAGGCTAACAAGAACTAGGATTCGGGTTCTGCCTTTGATGTCTACTACCTGTGTGACCTTCAGCAAGGCACTTAACCTTACTGGGCCTTTCTTTCCTTGTCTGTAAAATGAAGGGGTTGGACCAAAAAACAAATCTCTTCCAGTTCTAGATCTGTGAGCTTAAGATTCTAAGTAGGGACTTAGAAGTTAAAGAAGAAAAATCAGTATGGTGAGGGAAAGAGGAAATAAAATGGGGAAAAGAACAATTTTTAAAAATTAATTGAAGTCTGAAGAAAGAAAGCAAAAGGAGGGAATGTTAATCTATATATTGGAAAAGAATTTTAAAAAGACTTTGAAAAATTATATCAATGAATACTAGAAGTAAATCAGGTGCTAAAGTGATAACAGAAATATCAAGCAACTTACCTGGTTATACAGATGAATGTATACAAATATACACATGAAATTCATATATGATATAAAAGATTTATTGAAAAGTAGAATGAGAAAAGAGTGGGTATTAAAAAATACTAAAGAAAGCTACTTATATTTAATTGTTGATTTAAGAAGCTTATGAAAAGTAAAGAAAAGCATTATCAGATAGATTTTAAAAGGTTATTTAAGTTTTTTCATTGAAAAAAGAAGAGGGAAAAATACTAAGTGTAACTAAACAGATAAGCAGTACAATTAGTCAAAGAAAGTTTAGAACAAGTAAAATAAAACCGCAATGAATGAATAGCATAGGGACAATTCTCTCTCATAATGTCAAAGGAAAAGGAAAGAGCTTAAAGTGAATACTTTGGGAGTATATATGTACATTGGGCAGTTAGGTGGCACCATAGTGCACAGAGTGCCAGAAAGACTCATCTTCTCGAGTTCAAATCTTTCCTCAGACACTTACTACCTGTGGGCAAGTCACTTCACCCTGTTAGCATCAGTAATGAGGCAAAATAGTTTCGTCAGGTTGTTTCAGTGAGATATCTATATCTATATCTACATCTATACCTCTCTCTCTCTCTCTCTCTCTCTCTCTCTCTCTCTCTTTTTATATATATATATATATATTTGAGATACTGAAAAATGCCATACTATGGCCCATTTCTCCACCAGATTGAGTCATCTTATCTCATCTGGAACTCCAGATTCTACAAAGTCACAAACTGATGAAAATGTTGATAGAAACTAATAATAAAGTTAACAATGATACTGTAATATTGGAAAAATCACTTAACCACTTTGGACATTAGCCTCCTCATCTATAAAATAAGAATTAGGTTGTTCTAGACAAATTCTGAGGGCCCTTCCAGTGCTGGATCTATGAGTCTATAATTCTTATGTTCAACTATGTTCTCCAACACTAGCCATGTAATCCTGGCCAAGTCATTCTGTCTGCCTCAGTTTTCTCAAATGTAAAATAGGGATAATAACAGCACCTATCTATCTCATAGGATCGTTGTGAGGATTCCTGGCACACAGTAGGTGTTTAATAAATGCTTATTCCCTCCATAGCTGCTTCCCTTATGTATGTGTCACAAAGTGATCAGGAATGAGTCCTATAAATACAAGTAAAGATTTGTAGAGATATTCTGAATCCTGGCTGGGAAGTAGTGGTGTACCTGTAGTGGAAATTTGACAAGAGTGTGTATGTATATGTGTGGAGAGAGGTGTGGGTAAGTTAGTGTAGGTATGTATGAATACAACACTCATATGTATATGCACACACATAACTTAATCATAAATATTACTCAAAATATTCAAGTATTCTATATTATATGTCTTATTTCAGTTAACAAACTAGTTCCTTACATAAGGCACTGCAATAACATTAGGGTGCCATTCTAATATTAACTAGGCTAACAAATATTTTAAATTATTAATGACCGGTGAAAAGCATATTATTCTCTGAGATGCACTGGAGGAATATTTAACAGAATCAATGGACCATGATTAATGCCAGAAACACACAAATATATGTATGCATATATACACATATGTATGTATATATACACATTTATGTATAGACACATATATTTATTTATAATTTTGCTGTGTCATCATTAAAACTTTCAACTAAGATGCTCTGCAGAAAACTTGTCCTTGGAACATGGTAGATACTTAAGAAACATTTGTCAATTGATTAAACATATTAAGCTACATAGCTGTGAAAGTGGATTGTACAGACAAAAAATACAGCACAAAATTAGCTTCAGTTTTAAATATTTGACTTACTTTCCAAATGAAATTCAGCATTCATGCAAAATACAAAATCATACCAGACTTTTCATAAATTGTGACCTATTGCAAGTTATCACAATTTGAGAGAAAAATGCAAAAGCAACATGGCGTCATTAAGCAGACCATTCGTCTAACTAGTAAATCCCGTTGAGCTAAACAGGGTTACATGCTTCAGTTAATGCAGCAAGAGAAAAGGACTCCAATCTTCAGAACACCACATCCACCTCCAAAAAATCTGCTAGTTTTTAGGTCTAGGTACTTTTAATTCAATCAAGACCAGGGTTGGGGATGGGGTTGGAGAGGCTAGGTGGGAAAAAGGGTTAAGACATTCCGAGTTAGTGACTGGGTGAAAGCATAGGGGGAACGTTTATCAGGTTGCTTCAGTGACCCACACATGTGCAATTAGAAAATAATAGGGGTAAATCTGATTTCTAAGATATTGAAGGAAAAAAAACCTATCTCTTTCCTATCTGTATCCCTCCAGATTCTGTGAGTTGAGGGATTGATAAAAATAAGGTACAAGAAACAATGCAATCAAAACCAATTTATCATCAGATTTTTAGGGAATGTAATTTTAATTTCATTTATGCTTGAAAAAAAGTCACAGGGTAGTAGAAAAAATGCCTTGGTTTTATAATCAGAAAAACCTAGATTCAGGGGGAGTCCCAAAATCTCAAAGACACTAATGGATGACCTGGAGCAAGTCACTTCATCTCTAAAAGCTTGGATTTCTTGTCTGTAAAAAAGTGATAATATTTTCACTGCCAATCTCACAGAATTGTCAGAAGGAAAAAGCTTTGTCAATCTTCAAGTGCTAAAGAAATAATAACAGGTAGTTCTAGAGATAAATATAATACATTATGGTATTTGATATAGGAATATTTGGTTTTTATTCACGTAGACTGTGATATAACTGTCATGTAACATCTGTAATGTTACAAAAGGATGAGTATGTGAGAGAATAATTATCTATATAATTGAGGAATAATATCAATTTGACCTTTGTTGTATCTATCCCTAGTGCTTAGCTCAGTATCTGGCATATAGTAAGCACTTAATAAATGCTTGTTGACTAACTTAAAAAAAAACTCCAATAACAGGGAATAATTTATCATTTTTATTAGAACACCAACTGAAAAGTTACTAGGTGATATAATTTTCTGAAATGGCCCAAGGATATTCATTTAAATGCATAAAACTTAGAATATAATACATTAAAGAACATCTCTGCCTTTGTTTCCACTAGAACATGGTGAAAAGCTCTAGGACTAAGTGCCACCCAAAATCATAGCCCTTTAAGAAGACTTAAAAGTAAGTGAAACAATTTGCAGACCTTGTATAGAAACCCTTTGTTCATCTATAGAGCTCCTTCTCATGAGAGGAACCTAGGAAGTATTGCCACATGGTCTACACTATCTAAAATACCCTCCTACCTAATTACTAATAGCTCACCCACAAAAACAACAACAAAAAAAAAATAGCCACCCTTCTTTCTTAAATATATAAGAAGAGTGATGGCTAATGGCCCTCTCTTTGGTGAAAAAAATCTGTTTACTGCATATCCCCACACTAAAGCATCCTGAGTAAGGTGAAGATAGGAAGAAATGATCCAAAAGGAAGGAAAAAAATGGGAGACATGTTGGAGAAGGAAATTATACACAAGTTCACCTGCCGTTGTCACGATCAAGACATGGAGATGAGCGGCTGCAACAGAATAGATACTTTAGCACAGAGAAGGAATGGATAACATGAAATATAAAGAAAGAAATCAGAAGAGAATGCAACTAAAATATATTGTATACTGGTGCACACACCATATATATGTACATATACATATATACATACATACATGCATATATTGATATAGAAAAGATAGAAACAATGGCTGAGTGATGAAAAGATTAAAGTCCTGTGTAAATGCTGATGGGGTAGAGGAAAAGCCTCATGGTGGCTACCAATTTAAAATTTTCAAATCCATTTATAAATTCATATTATACCAACCAAGTAATTAAAGACTGTTTCTGTTAAGGTATTTTTAAAGATTGTTATGTATTATTAATAAATATACTCCCAATTGAAATTACTGTATTTGCTAAAACTGACAAAACAATTTGGTAGAAATGGTCTCTAGAACCAGAATTTGTATTTTATAAAGGAGTTCTATACTGGCACAGACTAGCAACTCATATATAGCTTACAGTCTTAGAGAATTGCCTGGAGCCTTGAAGGGTTTAGTGACTCACTCATAGTTGTCAAACATCTAGGACAAGTCAGAGGCAGGTCTGGAACCTAAGTTTTCCCAATGCCAAAGACTTGCCCTCTATCTACTATGCAATGCTTCTTCTCTCTCAAGAGAGAGAGGTTAAAATGATTATGTCCTTCCCTAGTACCCCCTACAAAGATTTGTGCATAAAATTAATGACATGTCTATAAAACATTCAACAAGCATGACCTCTCATATCACATTTGAGAATCATCCAGGTTATAATGTCCATATTTGTGCAAACCTTGTTAAGATAGAGAAGGAACCTCCCTAAAGGGTAAAGATGATTTGTGTCCTTGAAGAAATATAATAAATGCTAAAACTATGCAGGGAACCTCGAATGACTTATAAAAATTATCATACTATGAATGTTATTTACCAAATACTGATATCAAGGCAATCTTTTAAATATCAGGGACCTCATGATTGGTGAAGTTTCTAAAATTTGTCAGCACCTTACTGGAACCAGCTGATAAGATCATCAGAAGAAAATATGCTGAAAGATACTATGATTATTTTGTTAGGAACTCTTGTCACAGAAATTTTATCTATCAACTCAAATCAGTAACTGTTTTAATTTATATTCAGAGAGTTTTGGGGGGGCATACTGAAAGGTGAAATGACAAAACTGATATGTGTCAAAGATGTTTTGAACCTAGACTTCAAGGGCTATTTTCTATCCATTATAACATACTGCCTAGTGGGGAAATATCAGCATTGACCAACAATGGTGAGATTGCCATTGTTCATTACATCTCATATGATATTATTATTATTAAATACATATATAGAATGTGGTGTTTAGCACATCTCTGCCCTTTTTTTTAAAGGGAAAAAATAAGTAGATGCCCGAGTACTTTGCACATAAATTTAAAAGACATTGCAAAGGAAACAAAGGTTTCCATTAGTTTGATTCAGATGAAGGATTCAAGAACTCATAAATCCTCAAAAACATTGGGAACTTGTTTTCAATGTTTTCATCTACTTGAAAGAATTTAGAGCCATCCCTTGTATGAGAGGTCTTTTCCCACAGAGCATACAGAAGATTTGCCTAAGAACATTGGTCAAAACTCCCAGAATAAAGACATGTCCCTAGATATTAGAGCCTAGAAAATCCTTGATTTTCCAAAAATATTAACCTTCAACCACTAAACTCTTACTTTTAAATCTTGATGAATAGAAATACACCTCATACTCAAACAATAATGTATTTAGCTTTACAAAATAGAAAAGTCTGGAAAAGCTATTTGTAAAGTTATGTGATTAAACAGAAAATTTCCAATTGATTTTTGTATTTTCAGTTGTCTGACACTCCATGACCCTGACCCTATTTGGGGTTTTCTTGGCAAAGATAAAGGAATGGTCTGCCATTTCCTTCTCCAGCTAATATTACAGATGAGGAAACTGAGGCAAACTTGGCACTTGCCCAGGGTCACACAACTAGTAAGTGTCTGAGATCAGATTTGAACTCAGAAATATGAGTCTTTCTGACTCTGGATCTAGCACTCTATCCACTGAACCACCTAGCTACCTCCTTTAATTGACCAAGTACCACTAACTTGAAGAAAATTCTCCCCAATTTCTTTTCTCAAATGAAGAATCATTTTGCACAATGGATAACCACAACTGTTGGGTTTTTTTTTCTTCAAATCGAATGTCCAATAGAGGATTTTCTTAAATCAAATTTCACTGGAATTTATCGTCTGATCAAAGACCAAAATCAATGTACACTGTGCATGTTCAGTAACAGGCAAAGTACTACAATCAAGATTCAAATTTTCTGGGTTCAACACCCAATCTTGCCATTAAGTATAACACAATAATAATGCTGATTGTAATGATGTAGTAATAATGAAGGCTAGCATTTATATAGTGCTTCAAAGTTTGCAACACACTTTATGAGCATTATCACATTTTATCCTCAACAACTAGGTACTTTATTATCCCCATTTTACAGATGAAGAAACTGAGGGAGATAGCAGTAGGTGACTTGGACACCCTGCTAGTGAGGGTAAAAGGCTGGTTTTGAGCTCAAGCTTTCCTCTTTCCAGGTCAAGTGTCTCTATCCATTGTATCACCTACTTGCTTCAAACTTTACCCTTTGGGGTTTGTAAAGTGGGAATAATAAAACCTGGTGTGCCCATGTAAGAATCAAATTAGGCTTCATACAAAGTGCTTTTAAATCATAAAATACTATTTAAACGTGAGTTATTATTAATACTACCCAAATATTTTCATTTCTAGGACTCCCAATATATTTTGGGTTTTTAGGGTTTTGTTTTGTTTTGCAGAGAAGTGAAAGATTTTAGATTGAAAGACAAGCTCAATTGGGTTGTTGAAAAGGAAGATCAAGCTAAATATTTCAAAAGAAAATCATGAATTTTAGTAGCAGAATATAAAGGACTTTTTCATGAGTAAGTTAAAGAGGAAATTGTAATTATGAATTTATCTATTGAATATTCATGTTCAAAGTTATCACCTACCAAACTTTGAGTTAAAACCTATTAGAGAGTGGCTTAAGGCATATTTCATTGACCCATACCCTGTATTCCAATTTTGCTCCTTAATAATCTAAAGCTCAAGTATCTTTTAATTAAGGGCTTAAATTCAATTCCCATCTTTTAACATGCTAATAATATCAGTCCTATTTCCTTGTTTATTCAGATAAACATTCAATACAAATTAACTAATTGATCAACAAGCATTTATTAAGCACCCACTCTGGGCTAGGCACTGTGCATAGTCTTGGGAATAAAAGAATGAAATAATCCTTATTTATAAGAAACATACATTCCAATGGATGACATTAAATTTGTGTCTCCATTTGGAAATTAGTTGGTTGAATGAAAATAAATAGCTAAAGATGAACTGCACCTTATATTATTGATCTGTTCTTTCAAAGTTTATGGATTTTAATTTTTTGTAATTAAATAATAGTTAAAAACACTTAAGTAATAGGTGATCTCTTCAAGGACCGCCCCTTTTAAAGGGATTCTTAAGAACCAAAGTCAACTCAACTTTAAGCTTAGATATTAGCTAAAGCCACTTGGAATTGCACTTATTTTCACTCTCCTCTTTGACCCCTTAGTTTGGATAGATAATACTGATTTACTCACCCGGAATGAATTGGACTGGAAGAAAGAGCCACATTATCTAAATGATCAGTACCCCAGCTGAGACGATAGGAAGTCCTTTCTGCCTCCTTGGCCAGGGTTGATACCTAGACACAAAGAATAATAATTTGACAAAAATCCATACTTTCAGTTAAGAATGAATTATAACTCATATGATTCTAATTAAATTAGCTATGTAAATCTAATATTTACATAGCAATATCCAGTGATAATTTACTAGAAAATCCTTACAGATTGGTGCTCCAATAAACAAACCAGAATGCAGATATAGATACTTGGTTCAATTCAACAAGTATTTATTATATGTTTGCTATGAATTAGACTCTGTGACAGGCAACAAAGATTCATCTTTGATAATTGATATAGCCCTTTCCCTATTAAAATTTATACCCAATTATTGGACCATAAGAAATGTCAAGAGAGATGGTTTTGGAGAAACTTGGGAAGACCTGTATGAGCTGATGCAGAGTGAAATGAGCAGGACAAGGAAACAATATAACAATAGTGTAGAGAGAAAAAAAATTATTTTGAAAGACTTAAGAACTCTGATCAATTCAATGGCTGATCATAATTCTAAAGTATCAATGGTGAATCATGCTATCCAGAACCTAACAGATAGGTGATTGGCTCAAGATGGAGAATGACACATACTTTTTTGGTTATGCCCAATGTAGGAATTTATTTTGTTTGACAATGCATTTTTGTTACACTGGTTTTCTTCTTTTTTTCCCCACATTTGCTAGATTAGGTGGCAAAGAGAAAGGAGGTAGAGTTAGGGTCCAAACAATTTCTTTTAAGAGAAATAAACTTTAAAAAAGGCTAGAAGGAATCTCAGACAAGCAGGACACCACTGAAAGTTAGATATTAAATTTATTACTTAAAATAAAAAATAAGTTCCATGTAACATAAATTTGGAGTTTTGTGTACAATACTATCCTCCTGTTTTATAAGGTATATGGGAGTAGACATTTTATTTAACATGTTTGTTAAGTTCAGAATTAAAAAAAAAAGAAAAAAGACCCACAAGTCAAATATTAATTATCTATGTTAATAAAGGAAAGTGGTACAATGAATAGAATGTTGTATACATTCTCCTGGGGAATAAGTGACAACGTACACATATAAATATAATGTAAGATCAAATTGTGATGTTAGGAAAGGAGGAAGACAAAGTGTTCTGGGAAAATTTGAGGAGTGAAGAGAACATTTTATCTGGGTAGAGCAGAGACAGCTTCAAGGATGAAGGATCATGAGACAAGGGTTCAAAGGTAGGCTGGAATCAGCATGGGAAGGGTCTTGAATGCCAAAACAAAGAATCAGTGTTTTATTTGGGAAGCAATGGGGCATTATTAAAATTTCTGAACATAGAAGTGATATAATCATATTTTTGTGCTAGAAGTTTATCTTTGTATGAAGGATGCATTGGATAGATAGAGAAATGAGGCAAGAAGACCCCTTAGGAGATCACCATAAACAGCTCATGTTCAAGGTTATGAGGACCATTTTATATGTGATGGAAAGGAAGAAACAGATGCAATAGATATTACAGAATTTTATCTTTAATTATTTTTCTCCATTTCATAGAACCATGTCAAAGCTATATAGGGACAGAATTATCTTTGGAGGTTTATAAAACTAAGACTAGCTCTGTTCTTGGAATTCCAAAGTCAATAACACCTAAGCCAACTAAAGCCCCATCTTTTACTGGCAGCTTTCTCCCCCTCCTCTTAATTCTGATGCCTTCCCCTTGCTAATCATTTTCTATTTATACTGTATATAGCCTGCTTTGCATAACTTTGCACATATTTATTTGCATTGCTGTCTCCCCCATTAGACTATAAGTTTCTTAATGGCAGAGACCCTCTTTGGCTTATTTTTGTATCTCTAGTGCTTAGAACCGTGCTTGGCACTTAATAAATATTTACTGACTGATCGCAAAAGTGTCCAAAAAAGATTCTCAATCTCTTGTGCTACCCCTTTTCTGGAATCTAAAATTCTAGATTTTTAGACACTTACCCTAATCTAAACTGATCATTCATTATCTTCATCTGACCAGAAGATGAAGAAGTGAGGATTTTCTCTTACAAGGCAACCATATATTTTATAATAATGCAGTGTAATTGAATAGGGTTCAGAATGATTTTAGTAGCCTAACTTAATTAAGATTCCCTGCTAAGTTGAAAAAAATATGAAAAATGCACATTTTTATAATTTGTGTATTTTTGGAACTAGTAATGACTTACAATTGCATGTAAGCGATGTGTCAGAATCAGTTCAAACCAGCTTGGGAGATTTGACTGTAAAATTTTCAGTGTACACACTTATACTTTGAAATTCAGCAAATGCTACATATCAGAATTTGGTTTATTTTGCTAATTGTGTTGGTATGAGAAAATGAAGGAGAAAATGTTAACAATGCAGATTAAACCTGTCATATATATACATTCTCCAACTCCATTATTTTACAAATGAGAAAATTAAGAAGTAGGGAAATCAAATGACTCATCCAAGGTCAGAAGGTTAATGGCAGAGTTGGGACATGAATCCATCTCTCCTGATAAATCTGTTCAAAATTCATATATATTGGCTTGTTACCTTGCCAAACAAATTTCAGCTATTATTTATAAAATGATTAATACTCTTCTTCAGTACAATTCTATTTATAAACAACATGCAAACACAGAGACTTACCCCTGAGCAATGAAATAAAAGGAAAAAAGAAAACTCCACATACCTGGTGGCTGGGGATCACAACTGTCTCATCAATCATGGCGCTATCCCTCAGGTAGGAGGCATGGCTCAGGGTGTGGGACCTGTCTGAACTGAAGGATCGAAGGCTGGTAGGTTGGCAGGAAGTCATTACCACAAGTCAGCAGCAGTAGCAGTTTTGTAAGGATGAGGTGGTGGGCAGAGCAGGGAGAGTGAAAAAAAGCATGCTATTAATTAGCTGAAAATGCAACTTCCAGGAGGAGCATAAAAAGTGACCATGGAAGAAAAACCTTACAATTGAAACACTAACTTTTGTTTTTTTCAGAGAGCTGAACCAAAATATCTCTTGACTAGCTGCTACATTCAATGGAAAAAGTAGGAGAGAATCCAAGTTAAAACTTGGTCTTCAATCAGATTCATTTTCTACCTAGACATATTTGAAACCAGGGACTTGGCTTCATTTACTACCCATACGAGGAACACACAAAAAAAGGGAATCATTCCTCTATGGACTCCTGAAAGAGTTTAAGATGTTAATCTCACTGCAATTTAGAGAGAAAGAAAATCTTAGGACCAAAGTAGTGATTCCTCTGGAGAAAAGGCCAAAGTGAAAGTAAAGTTTCTAAACACGTTTCATTTTCACTCATTCTGTCACTCTTTCTGAACCTGTGAATGGTCTGAAGTTGGTGCTTGCTCTCCCCTGGAAGGTACACAGTGATGAATTCTAGCCAGCTGCATGCTTCCTGCGGAAATGGAGTTTTCTTGTGGATTTCCAGCCATTTAAAAAAAAAAGAAAAGCCCTGTTCTTTTTGTATGCACTGTTTGTGTTGACCCTGATGATGCCAGTAGCTGAAGCAATCAGAGACAAAAGAAAATACAAAACTACTTCTGAACTCGGGGTCACAGACATAACAACTGCCAGCTCACACTGAAAACAAACACCTATGGATATCAAGCAAGAATGGGGCTTGACTGCAGAATGGACTTTCAAGATTTGAATAACTAGTGTTTTCCATTTTTAATAAGACTTGAATTACTGATTGGATGTATGCAGTAAGCAGAGTTGTAATTCATCTGTTCCCTAACGTCATGTGTGACCTAATACATTTTAACTAGAAGTGAAAGGAAAATTATATTTTATGCATGTTCAATCATTTTAATAATAGCATTAAAAACCTCAGTTTAAAGGTTAGGGGGAAAGGGCATGGATTCAATAGCTGCACATCTATTTTAGGCAGATAGACAGTATGGAAGTATAGGACCTGCAATTCCAATGGTACAGGGAACTCTCAATGAGGAAACACCCTCTATCAGTGCAGAAGAAATTAAGTGATTTGCCCACGGTTACTCAACCCAGTATGCATCAGAGGAAGGAACTAAGGCAGGATTTGGCCTCAGCTCTTCCTGACCCTGAAACCAGATAATCATACTGACTCAATTTACTTTGAACTGACTCAATTTACTTTGACTGAGTGGACATTATTTCATTAGCAGCAGTGCTTGGAATTAAGTAATATATGCTCACTAGCAACCTTCTTAGAAACTATGATATCTCATAATGGGAATACTGTATCCAAATATGTGTGCTACCTATTTTTTGAACCTTTTTTCTAAGGTTTTAACAAACATACAATTAACTTCATTCATAACTTACAATTAACAATATTGTTAATAGTTTAGCAATAACCAATGATGATCTGAAGTCTCCCTCAATATTTCCCAGCTAGGCTCTGGGTCAATCAGTAATGATGAACTTGATCTTAAAGCTCATTGGAACTTGAGAGTATTCTGACTTGATAGGTATATGAGAAGTTCACACTAAATCTAAACATAAATATATCAGGAACTGTCTGCTGTTTTGTATTATCCTTCTGGGTTTTTTTTTTTTGTTGTAATTTTTATGTCCCTTCAATCATGTCCAACTCTTCGTGACTCCATTTGGGGTTTTCTTGGCAGAGAACAACTGGAGAGGCTTGCCATTTCCTTTTCCAGCTCATCTTACAGATGAGGAAACTGAGGCAAACAGGGTTAAGTAATCACATAGCACTGGATCCCACAGCTAGTAAGCATCTGAGGTCAAATTTGAACTCAGATATGCCTTACTCCAGGCCCAACATTCTATTCATTGTACCCATTAACATAATTAATATTTGATTTGTGTGTCAAAAAAATATGAACAGTCATTCAGATTGTATGTGTTTAAGTGTGAATAGTAAAATATATTATTTGTGCTGCCAATTGTCATCATTTTAGCAGCAAATAATCAAATTAAAGCACATAAATATCATCCATTCCTGTCCTTAAAATTAAGGAGCAGTTAAAGACCCCATTCTTCATGACTTGCCTTGCTTTTCCTTAATATTTTAAGCCAGGGGTAGGGAACCATTTTTTTTTCTCAAGTAGTACTGACCCATAGACAAAATTTAATCTAAAGGCACAAAGAATATTTAATTTTAGGTATGATTTTTTTCCTTGAGAAATATCTCAAAGTCAAACAAATATTTACTTAAATAATTTAATTTATAACAATTATAATAAAATAATTTAAATAAAATGAATTTTAAAATTAAGAACAGAGAGGATATAACTTCTTTTTCATTAATGCTATTAATAGTTTAAAATATGATATTTTGTGTCATAATTTTAATAATATTTAAAGCATATTTTAAAATGTATCTATTTTCAATGTCATTTCTAGGTTGGGGATAGAGAGGAGGGAAGCAGTAGGAGGAAAGGAGACATAAATAGAAGAGGAAGGGAGAGATAAAGACAAACATAGGGAGGACGTGGGAGGAGAAGACTGAGACAGAAGACTGAAACAAAAGTGGAAATGAAAGAAAAGGAACTTTCAGAGCTAGGGAAAACAGAGAGAACTATTCAGGAAGAGAAGACAAGAAAGAAAGAAAGAGAGGCTGAGGAGGTTTCTGAAACAACTGGTCTCGGCACATTCTCCAGTCACCAGAGATTCTGTTCTGAATAGGTTTCTGGAGGGCAGCCACAGAAAGTGAATGCCTTAAGTCCCTGGGCCAGAGGTTCCCTACTCCTGCTTTAAATATTGAGTCAATTCACAAAGCATGCAATGTTTTACAACACTTTGCAAGGGGGTGACTGCTTTGTATGCAAGTCACAATTCTTGAAGTTTAGTTAATAGCCTGATGAAAGTAACAAAAACTTATGAAATAGCAAAAGATCACTGGTCTTCCATGTTGTATACATCCATCTAGGTTTTGGAGAGCCTTTGACTGTATATCTGATAACACAATGCCTGAAACTGACAATAATGACTAGTAAAGATGTCCTCAATGATTAAGCAATTGAGGAAGATGATCATCATTGGGGAATTAAGCATTTTTCAAAGAACCTTTTATGCCTTGGGATTACATAGAAAATATTTAGGGCAAAAAGTTTTCTCATTTTGCATTTATTACTTCAGCTGTCTGTGCAAATAATGCCTTTTTTCTCATCTACTGTTTAAAAAGGGATCATGGTAAAAATGAATTGCCAGTAAGTCTCCAAGACTGTTATATTATGTACTTTATAGAAAGCCTAATATTTCCTCCCTATACAGTAGTCTTGGATATCAAGTTTATATTCAACCACAAGGTGGTGCTATAAGAATGGCCCTTGAAAGCTCTCTAATATGCTTTTGCCTCTGGGATCTTATTACATTAACATCTCTCTAAATAATATATTTCTTGAATTTTTAATGTTGGTTGTATCAGCTGAATGCTTACTTTTGAATACATTAAAAAAAATACTAATCCTTAAAACAAATCGACAATTCCAGGGTACAAGCCACTTTGTTTGATCAGCAGGTCCCACAAAGCAAATAAGCAATGGAGGAGGGTAGCATGATAGCATCCGGGAAGGTAATGTTTTCATGCCATGTAATACCTACCTGGGTATGGTGCTAATGAAAGCATACCCAACCCCCAAGAAAAAAGACAAATAAAAGGGGGGGAAAGGAATGGAAAGGGGAGAGAAAATAATGAAAGAGAAAAATGGTTACCTTGCCTAAACACAGTGAAAGTAAGAAAAAAAAAACATGACAATGAGACTATCCTTTTAACTCCTTCTCTGGAGCGCTGATACATTTGCATTCTAGAAATTACAGTGTGGGTCTGGAAAGAGACTTGCTTCTTTTCTTCCTTTCTTTTATCTTATTGCTCTCTGACAGGTGTTCAATTTACACAGACACATCAAACCATTCATTCCCATTTTACAGATGATTTCTAAATCCATTAGTCTAAATCCATTCTCACCTAAGTACTTTGAAAGGAAAAAAGCAACATATAAATCATTCATTCTTGCAATGAGCCCAAGGTGAAGACACTTTGATTGCTGGAACTGTAAGTTTCTACTCTACAAGGACAGCAGAATCAAACCACCACTGTCTGCTCACCAGTGGATTTTAAAATCTTAGTTCTTTTTTTAAAGTAAAAGGATAGATCAGGTGTCAGAGTAAAAACTAGGTTAATAACCAATGGTATAAACCAAATCCTGCAAGCACTTAGCCATTTGGAACTGGATTCTGTTACATACTATACATAAAGTTCTTTTTTTGGGGGGGGAGGGCAATTGGGGTTAAGTGACTTGCCCAAGGTCACACGGCTAGTTTTTATTGTGTTAAGTTTCTGAGGGCAGATTTGAACTTGGTTCCTCCTGACTCCAGGGCCAGTGCTCTATTCACTGTGCCATCTAGCCGACCCTATACATAAAGTTCTTGATTAAATATGATGAACATAAGCAGAAATATGAAAGAACTTCTAAAAGGTCTGAACCTAAATCTATAAACCTTAAGACTAACATGGGTATTTAGCAATATTCACTGTTCTGCATTGATGATAATATTAGATTTGCTCTGTTAACAGATAATTTTTTGATCAGTTATGAGGATAATGTTCTTACTTGATATGTCTCAAACCATAATAAACTCCAATTATTTCAGTTGGTATGCCTATATATATATATACACATATATATATGTTCTCTCTCTCTCTCTCTCTCTCTCTCTGTATATATATATATATATATATATATATATATATATATTCTCACTGGCATATAAAATCTAAGAAGTCCCAAGTTTTACCTGGTTCATGCATTGAGGTTAGGTTCTTCTGGAATTGGTGTTCTAGTTTCCCAACTGAGGAAAGCTACTTCCAATCACTAAATTTCCTCCCAGAACTTATTTTTTTTCCTGTGATGCTTCCCCTTCAGAATATAGTTATCATCAAAGAAATAATGAAACTAATATAAAGGTAAGGAAATTAAAGCTAACAAATTCCAACATGTAAAAATGGCCAATAGCCCTCCAAAAATCCCCTTTATTTTGCTAAGGGAAAGAGTAAGAAAAGTGGGGAAATCTTCCAGGCAACCTATTAGTTGACAACCTGTGTTATCAGTTAACAAAGGAGCATTTGCTTTCGGCACTGTAAATAGGTGCTTTAGGGAAATACCTGTCCGATCGTCCTCCCTCTAAGCTGTATCTCAAATAACTCATTCCATCAAGGAACTGGCTGCTGGGCAGAGAGTCATCTCCTAGTTCTTTCAAATCTTCAGGTCTCAAGTACTCCCCGCCATCTCCCGTCATGGTATCCTCACCTTGAAACAATTAAACAAAAACAGATCTCTTATTTATTGTTGAATGATTAGGATAATTGGATGAAAACCAATATTGCTTCTTTTTTTCTTTTGGGAATGTTTGGGATTAGGAGGTTAGGCAAGCTGGTAGGGGGTAGTGGCAATGTTCAAAAATTAGTATTCAAATCACATCCAAAATTAAATTACCCCCCAAAATCTAAAACATTTTTTTTACTGTTTTCTACAAAGTAATTCAGATATAAATTTCTACCATGGTGACAACAAATTGATTCTTGCACACTCTACTGAAATTAGTTTCTCATGTTACAGGTAGACTTCTCTTCTATTTCCATCTCTGTTGCTTTCTTTTTAAAAACATCTAAGAGTTCCTTTAAAATGAGACTCTTTTAAAAAGTACCTCTTTCAACTTTTGGCATTTTGCACCATCAGATGGTTTTCCCACAGCTTAGTCACAACTTGGTTTTCCAACCACATCGCCCATTACTCCCAAGTCATTCACATACTCACTATGTTTTAGCCAAACTAGCCTACTCATTATTCAGGAAATGTGATCCAATTTGTGCTATTCCCCACCGCCCTCCCTCTCCTCATCAGTTCTTTATGTCTCATCCTTATGTAGCCTTTAAAACCCAATTCTAATGCTACCTTCTCAATGAAACTTTCAGGTTCTTTCCAGCCAGAAATACACATTTCCTCTGAAATTTTTATTTTTCTCACTGTATTTTGACATTTTATGAGTTATATGTATACAAGTCTCAACTATCATAACATTTTTTCATCCATGTCTGCCTTCCCAACATCTATAATAGCAATGTGTGGTTATATTGTAACTTATGATTCATAAACTGCTTTATATACAACATCTCATTTGATCCCTACAATGTCCCTATGAAGAAACTGAGACTCAGACAGGCTAAGTGTCTTGCCCATGATCTCACAGTGAATAGCTATAAAAGGTGGGTTTTAAACCAAGGTGTCCTCACTGAAGTCCAATCATCTCATGGAACTCCTGTTTATAGCCATTCATAAATCCTCAACAAGGTTTCTACCCAAGATGGGCAGTTTTCTCCAGATCTCATGACTTGATGTCAGCACTTAAAGAAGCACACAGGAATTCCCTCTCACTTTAAATGATGACTCACCCATCTCATCTATCAAAGGCATCCATTCTCTATGATATCTTTTGGGCTGATTGCAGTGCACTTTTGGCATATGCAGCAGCCTATCCATCTCTCCGTTGCCCTTTGGGCAACCTACGTGTCTAACTCTCAGGATATTGTTTTATTTTATTATTGAGCTTCAAAGGAGAAAAATGATTGACACTCATCCCTTTCAACAACTGTCCCTTTGATTATTAGTAACTCAAAGGACTTTTAAAAAATCAACAAAACAACTTGTGCTAGTCAAACTAATCATTTACTTTTGTAGTGACACAAGGTAAATTTGCTTTGCTACTCTGTCACCTGGCTGCTAAGTTACAGATAATTCTAAGAGACTAATGAGTGAGCACTAGTACCTTATTTCAAGCTCTTCTTTTAAGAAAATGGAATACCAGATATCAAGGAAAGTATTATTCAATCGTCAAATGATAGAGACAATCATCTACATCTCTGCTACTATACTTCCCTTGATAAGCTCACCATTCAAAATCTCTGCATCTTGTGGGCATAGAACTTTATCAGGCATAGGATGAGAGGGGAAACAAAGACGACATATTCCCCACCTCCTTCAATAGTTATAAAAGCCATGTGGGAAAAGAAACAGATACAAAAAACATCATATATAATAGACTAAGAGTAGCAAGGAGAGAGGGAGAAAAAGAGGAAGAAGGAGAGGGAAAGGTTGAAGGAGAGGAAGAAGTGGAAGGAGAAGGAGAGAGAGAGAGGGAGAAGGAAAGGAGGAGGTGGAGGGAGAGGGAGAGGGAAAGGGGGAAGAGGTTTAGGGAGAGGGAAAGGGGAGAAGAGAGAGAAGGAGAGGGAGAGGGGAAAAGAATGAAAATGTTCGTGTACACACACAGAAGTATGTATAGTGAGGCATGGCTTTGCATGGGATCCATATTAGACACTCATAATTTGTGACATAATCAGCTTTTTGAAAAAGTCATTTGTGAAAAGCTATCAATTAACTAAGACTTTATGACATCATCCTCTGGTTGTATTTAGAAGTCTAGGAAGAGAACTATCAAATGTTCTTTAAATAAATGATTTGACTTTAGGATCCAATTAAATACCAATCCGCTCCTCTTTTTGTTGTTGAGTCACTTTCCAGCCATGTCTGACTCTTCATGACCCCATTTGGGCTCTACTTGGCAAAGATACTGGAGTGGCTTGCCATTTCTTTCTCTAGATCATTTTACAGATGAGGAAACTGAGGCAAACAGGGTTCAGTGACTTGTCCAGAGTTACACAGCTGTAAGTATCTGAGATTTGAACTCAGGAAACATCTTCTTGACTCCAGTACTTTATCCACTGTGGCCCCTACCTGCCCCTTTACTTCATATTAAGGAAATGTTAAACATAAATGCTATTATGATATTACTGGGAATATCTTAGAATTCTGTGGAACTGTTTGATGGGGTAGCTATTTGACTCTGAAGTTATTTCCAGTAACTTCAAAAACAAATTAAATGAGAGAAGTGTGCAAATCATTAACTCACATCAGGATGGGATTCCAACCCTAGCTCTGATTGCCAGTGAATTAATTGTATGACCTTGGGCAAGTCATTTCTCCATCTGTCAAATGAGGAGGTAGGACTGGATATAAGGACCCTTCCAGCTTTAAGACTTTATGATTTTATGTGTCACTGTTACACACAATAAAACCATTACAAACTGGTGTTTTTTGGAGCCTGTTTTGTAACATTTCTCATTTCAACATAAATTTCATGTAATTTTTGAAACGGGCAAGACACTTAATATCGTAAAAATAGCACTCTTAAAATTAGCATTGCTATGTGAGATGGAAAGCGGGTTTAATTTACTCAGTAGCAAAGTTGTGGGAAGTCATAAAGGGATCTTTAAGTGTTGGACAGTGGGGAGACTGGGGATTTCAGGAACTGCTAGCCTCCCTTTCGATACTTCAAATTTACACAATTACTTGCATTTTTCACAGAGTTCCAATCTAGTGACTTACTACGAGTCACAAAGACTTAAGCTTGTATATTAGACTCAGACATTTCCTAGTGTGGTACCTGGGACAAGTCACTTAACACTTTCCATCCTCAGTTTCCTATAAAAAATGTAAAATCCGTTATGTGGGGACAATAATAGAACATACCTAGCAGGGTTTTGTGAGAATCAAGTGATATAATGTGTATATTTAACATGCTTTTCAAATCTATAAAGTTTATAATTATTATTAATGAATATAAAATCACTGTACATTTTGATAGAGGAAGATTAATGTAGTGGGCACCATTGTGTTCATTAAAGATGTTTCAACGTTCAGCACTTATACTGTCTCTTAGCAACCTGGATTTCCAAGTATCACATTTATCTAAATGAGTACTTTAACCAGCTCCAAGAAAGGTTTCTCTTGCTTTTTTTTATTATTGATTTGCTACTTAAAAAATAAGACTTACAGGACAGAAATGCCATCTGAGCTTATATTAACTAGGAAGATTATAATAAATGGAGGAAGTTAAGTGGTTCAGTGGGCCTGGAGGCAGAAAGACATGACTTCAATTCTGGCCTCAGACACTCACTATCTTGTGACCCTAGGAAAGTCATTTAACCTCTGTTTGCCTTAATCCACTAGAAGAAAATGACAAACCACTACAGTGTCTTTGGCAAGAAAACACCACGGACATTATTAGTGTGCTATGGTCTACAAGGTCACAAAGAATTGGGCATGTCTAAACAACTGAAAAACAACAACAAACATAATATTAAAAAAACAAAAACACTAGCCTGCATGTATGGAGTTCTTTGTGGTTATAAAGTACATTCATCCACTTAACTATGAGTTGAAGACTTTGTAAGTATGGGGGAACATACAAAGTTTCAGTGATAGCCCCTGCCTTCATGGTGTTTACCATCTAACAGATACAAACATGGCAGTGATAGAGGAAAAAAAAAGACAAATGCTGAGAGATGATTGAATCAGAGATTATGGAAGGAAGGAGTAAAGCATGATAGGACCTTCTGAAATAGGGCTCTAGGAGAAGCCATCACTTAAATGATCCTATTTACATACAAACTATCATTTTATTATTTTCATTACAAATATATTTAGATAAAATGTATATTTTAGTATTTTATATGACGATTACCCTTATTGAACTGACATATCAGAAGTATGACAAAACATAGATCTTTCAATCTCCATCTTATCACTCTTTCTAAATACATGCTTCTTCTACTATGAAGAGAGCAGAGGTATAGGCTATCCAAAAGAATGGATTATTGATATTTGCCTCTGCAATTCAGATAGACATAATAAGTCAGAAATGGATGCTTATATGTATGTATACATATGCATGTATATAAAGAAATGCATTCATAGATTTCTAAGGCTATAAATACAAAATTTAGCCCAATCTTTTAATTTTCTAAATGAAAGTTAAGAGATATTGACTTGTCCAGTCACACAGGTAAGAAGTGTCAGGACCAGTATTCAAATCCAGGGCCTCCGATTCCAAATCTCCTGGTTTTTTTTTCTTTTTTTCACTACCCCATATTTCCTTTCACTAAACTCTAGACCTTAAAACCTCTTTTTTATGCCATCTGTTTAGAAGTCTTGTGAAAAAGATAAGCCTCTTTTCAGAATAATGTTTTAAAAAACCTAAAGTAAAATACTTGGATTATAAAGGAAATCACTTATATCAAAAAACAGTTATCAGAACATTTTTAAGATCAAGTTCAGAGATCCTGGGTTAAAATTTCTTAATTTAGATTAAGCATATTATAGATGATGAAATCAGGACCCATTTCTAAAAGCCTTCACCATTCACCATGTATATTGCATTCAAAATATAGCTGCATAGACCCATCCAAAATGGTTTTACATTTGGTACTCTGTGCCCATACACAAATTAAATTTGGGCCTCCATTTCATCACCTAGAAAAATGGGTGGGGTGTAAATGATAATCTCTGAGGTCTTTTCCAGCTCCAAATCTCTGATACTATGATCCAATGAGCACATTGCATCACAGATAAGTATTTGTTCTTCTCTTTTTCTATTTTCTTTAAAAGCAGTAAGCTAGATAAAGTTTAATTTTAAATTTAAAATCTGTCATGCTTCACTTCCTGGCAAATCACTTAATTTCTCTGGACCCAAGATTTCTCATCAACGTCCAAATGATCGTGTTGTTGACTTTGACATTAAGTGACATATAAAGATAAGATACCTTTACTACACAAGGCTGCCATGTCTGATTCACTGTAATGTGTTACTCACTGACATGGCTATCACAGTTTTTAAAAATCCCTGAGTATAGACACAGAGTTGGGGCTGAGAGCAGCATCAGGGGCTCTCATTAGTATGCTACTCATGGGATTAATCTCAGGCTATTTTTTTGTGCTCCTGTTCTATCTTCATATCATGCCAGTGATGCTCCCCTTTTCTTTTATCTCTAAGTGTCTATATTCTTTGCAAACTGACTCCCACCCCCACAATTCCTCTATTTGTAATTACACTCTCAAAAATCACTAATAACGATGAAGATGAGGATATAATGAGAACTCCTTAAATCTGCAAAGCACTTTTACAAATATTCTCAAATTTCATCCCTATAACCCAATGGGGCTAATGCTATTATGCCAAATTTTACAAATGAGGAAGCTGAGACTGAGAGACATTTATTAAGTGATCACTCCAAGGTCATACGGCTGGTCAGTGTCTGGGACAGTATTTGAACTCATGTCTTCCCAACTCTAAGTTCATTACACTATCCACACAAGGACACTTAGTTGCTAATGGCTTCCTAATTGTCCCAACCCAAAGGCCTTTCCTCAGCCGTCATTCTCTACGCAATGTGTAGCATCTGACAAGTTGGACAATGCCTTTCTTCTTGGAAATCTCTCCTCCCTTTCTCTTTAGTGGCAATGCACCCCCTTCCTTTTCCTCCCTCTGTGACTACTCCTATTTCTCTTCCTTCTGAAAATGAGAAAATTACTCAAGACCAGTAGGTGGGCATTATTTAGTTTCAAGGGAAAATCAAGTTGGTTCCAGTTTTGTAAATTGTTCCTCTTATCTCAGTAGTCATTATCCTATTTGCTAATGATAACATATTTTAAAATTCTCTACATATCTTATGCATTTTATATCATTTTTAAAAGGAAGGAGTAAATTCTATTGAAGTGGGTTTTTTTTCCCCTGGGGTAACAAATGAAGATATGCCTAATTAACTCTTAGATGACATTATTATTAATTATGCTTGAAAACTGATACACGGTAGTAATAATGAAAAAATGAGTTATTCTTGATTAAAATACCCTTTACTTAGTCATAAAGTCACAAAATAAGAAGGAAAAAGTCCATGAACAAACCTTAAATTTGGGAGGGGGAGGAGTGAAAAGCAAATAGTAGATATTCCTAGCATGTAAAATTATAAAATATTTCATATCAATGTTAATACAATGATCTTTAGTACATGATAAAGCCATAATATGCATCCATTATGTTTAAAGCATTAGAATAGGGAAATGGGGGATCTATTTCAATTGTTTTTTTTATACTAATGATTTCAATTTTCTGCACAAAAGAGTTTATTCACAAAATAAATCTCTTTTATATATTTGAGTTGTTTTGAAAGAACACATTAATCAATTTTTAAATTATCATCTTGAGTTTTGCCCCAAAGCTCCATGCCCATATTTGAATTGCTCTCTGAAACTCTCTACTTGCTCTATCCTACAAGGAATTTAAAAATATGTATCAAATTTAACATCTCTCCAAAATCAGACTTTCCCCTCTATTTTCTCTAAACGAACTTACTATCCTCCCAGTAACCCACCTTAACATCTTTGTCCCTTGCCTCTCTCAGGTCCCACATCTACTAGTTTCATTGTCCTATAAAGGCCCTTGGAGGACACTGGGTTCAATCTTCTTATTTTAGACCTGAGAAAATTGAGACTGAGCAGAGTTAAGTTACATGCTTGGTATAACACATCTAATAAAGGTCCCAGGTAAGATTTGAACTCGTGCTTTTCTGACTCCAAGTGCAGCATTCTATCCAGGATGCCATTCAGCTTTCTAATTGAAGGCCAATTCCTTTCAGTTATGCCTCTTCAATATTTCTCACATATATCTTCTCCTCCTTTTATTTTTTGAAAATATATTATTTTTTGAAAATATAAAAAAGTTATTCTGGATAGTAACACAGAGAGGAGGTGCTAGCTTTCCAGATCCTTTCTGGATATAATTATTTGTTGACCATGATCATGGTGAATGCAGTTACCTACTCAGTTCTCTTCTGGAAATAGTCCAATCTCAGTCACACCCCAACTGGAGAAGTCCCACATCATCTAGTGTATCAGTATATGCTAAAAAGAGGTCTTTTTTTTTTTTTTTTTTTTTTTGGTCTCAGTGACTCGGAAATGCAACATGGAAACCTAATTCTCAGGATGTTTAATCACAGGATCAGAGTGATTGTGGCTTCTATCTTCTAAGACCATAAATTCACATACTCAAACATACAACTTCTACACCCACATGCATTTCAGAATAAACAGATTAGTTTTAGCCACTCAGACTTAAACATTATGCAAGTTGTTTTAAGCAACAAAAAAGAAGGAAAAGAAAGGAAAAACCAAGGAAAGGTTTCACTCCAAGAATTTCACTCCAAGAATTTCATCTAACAGTACCTGAGTCACTAAGTGCTTCTCCATCAGAAAAGTGGCCGCCAGACTGTTTTAAGGCTATGCAACATACAAGTAAAAATAAAGATAGTGCCAAATGACAAAATATAATCCTACACACCAATCTCCTTTTTGTAATTCTTTTCTTCTGTCGCTGACAAATTAATAGGGATTGACTGCAAAGCAATATGTACGTAATTCTGTAACAACATATCTTAACATTACTTGATGACTCAATTTCATCTGTTCTTGACTATACACAGTGTCAACAGTTGGTTGGTCCATGCTTGGTGTTCTTGGCAAAAGCTTGATCCAATTAAATAATGCATCCAAACACCAAAATATTCAAAAGGGAATGTGAATTTAATATTATGCATGTTAGTCCACTCTCAAGACTTTATTATCAGAATACCAGAAAACTTACATTAGGGGAAAAAATGTTGATGTCTCTTTATAAAAATAACTGAAAGAGGGACCAGGTGATTTCCTTTTGAGGCATAATGCTTCAAATCTTTAGATTTTCCTATACACTAAGCTATGCTGTTTTAAAATCAGAGATCATCTATTTCTTTTATAAGAATTTCTACCTTCTTCAATTGCTCCAACTATTACTTGGATACAATTTTCCAATAAAAACTGGTAGCAATGTTTGCTCTTCCTCAAGAGGACTTGATTTTGAAATTATTTCAACTATCACTGACTCAAGATCAAGTTAGTTTGGACTCATGAATCACTGATCTTTATTGGACAACTGTGTATTTGCCTTTTGGCCATAAATATACTCTAAATGTATATAAATTAAAAGTAGAGATTTAAGATTATTTCATTGAAACAAATGATATCTTGAGGCCTAAATATTTCAGTGTACCTTGGAATATAGACAGATTTCAAGATATAAGACAAATCCTTTTTAAGTTATGATGGCATCTTAATATAACTACCATTTGATGTCTATTTTTCTATTACCCTGTGCTATCTTGACACTAGAAATAAATAGTAAAGACAACTTAGGGCAAAAATTAAAGATCAGAATGTTCTTGCTTAGAACATTTCAATATATGTAATTGAAATAAACACATTAAAAAATAAAACCAGCTTTTTCAAAGACTGGAATGGAAAGGAATGTTGAGGCTCTGAAAATCACAATCCCTCCACTAATTATTTACCACAAAAATATTTATTGTGTAGCCATGCTACACGAAGTGAACAATATTTTAAAAGAAAGTACATGGAATACTCACCTTCTTCATCAGAAACATCAAGGACCTCGGTCATTGTCTCAGGTACATTTAACTTGTGTTTCTCAGTAACAGTCTGCAAAGACAGAATTATGAATACTAAAGTTTTGTTTTTGTCAAAAACCATCAAACAGACAAACTTGGAGATCTCTCTTCTATAGCTACAATCCAACAGCCACTGAATCATTCCCTCTTCCCTCCATTTCTATTCTGAACACTTAATTCTCCTCCATAAAATCTTTCTTGTTCAAAAAAGATCATCTTGTCCAGTGAAACTTTACAGAGAAAGAAAGATTATCTTTTTTCTGGGTTTCCCTATTTAAGAACATTCTTTAGCACAAATATTCATAGATAGTACATTATGAGAAATTCAACTGATGTTTTAGGACAGTTTAAAAATGAATTAGGTAATGTCTACAGAAGAGTTTTACAAAGTTGTGAGGAACATATGGAATTTATTAAAACTGCCAAACCCTTAGCAATGAAGCTAGGAGCAATGTGAAATGTCTAAACTAAAAAAAGATGTAGGTATTTGGACAAAGAATATGATGCATCTCTTTGGGGATTAGGAGATCAACAGAAGAACATCAATCTTTCAAAGTATTTCTCTTCTCTAATGTTCTGTTGCTATACTCCCTGTCCTGTTATCAATTTATACCATGGTTTCCAAATCCCCTGACTTGAATACTTATATTTGGAGCTTGGGTTTTTCTTAATGAATGGGTGAATAGAAAGCTTGTTTTCATGTTGTCTATCACAGTCTCTGATGGCCCAAAGTTTAATAAACCACAGCTCTCAATAACATTTTAAACACCTTTACAAAATATACATATATGAAAATATAAAACTGAGGGCCAGAGAAAAGATAAGTCATAATAATGTCTATGTCAAAGCTTATTCCTTATTTTTCCAACCCTCACTTCTCTTTCCTATCCCTTGTTCTGTTCACACTGAAAAACTGTCCTGGTTTTACATTCTATCATATTTAAAATCCAATAATATATAGTGTGGCATTCCAAAGGCAGGATTCAGAGTCAGGAAGAGATAGGACCCAAGTTCTACCACTGGCAGAGAGGGAAGAGATGGAGGGAATAAGCATTTACGTTGGTACATATTATGTGCCATGAACTGTCCTAAGTCCTCTACAAATATTGATTCTCACAACAACATCTGGGAGGGAGGTACTATTACAATGCCCACTGTACAGATGTGGAAACTGAGGCAACTTGACCAGGATCACATAATTAGTGTCTGAGCCCAGATTTCAACTCGGATCTTCCTGACTCCAGCTCTATCCACTGTGTATGCATACTGACTCTTTGATCATGGACAAATTTCTTTTTTTTTTATCTTTTTTTTTTTGTTTTTGCTTTTTGGAGGGCAATTGGGGTTAAGTGACTTGCCCAAGGTCACACAGCTAGTTTTTGTGTTAAGTGTCTGAGGCTGGATTTGAACTCAGGTCCTCCTGACTCCAGGGCCAGTGCTCTATTTACTGCACCATCTAGCCGCCCCCCATGGACAAATTTCCTAGCCAAACAGTCTTCCGAAAACTCTCTAAGACTGTAAATTTCAGAGCAAAGGCTGATCTTCACTGAGAAAAGGACTTCCTCACTCTGAGTTCCTGATATGGATGAAATCAGAGATCAGAAATTGAAATGCTTTCATGTATTCAACAGTATATAGTAACATTGACTGAAAAACCATTGGTGATGAATCCAGTCTGTTTGACATCCATGCAGTTGGGAGCCAGAAATTAAATTAGTGTTATTAAAATTTATTTAAATCAGAAATGAAAATGGAGACAGTAATGATTTCTATCTGAGATGCCTCTTAATTGGCAATTTCCATTTCAGGACAGCACTATGACTGAAGTGGCATTGTCTGGGAAAGTTTTCACAGATGTAAATAATTGTATTGCTTTGAAAATAACCGTGCCCCAAAAGTGTAAAAAGCTATTAAATGTAGCAATTTCTACATCATGTTTCCAGCATAAAGAATGAAGGAAGATGTCACAAATTATAAACTTCCAGAAAACATTCAAAATAGCCTACATCAAAAGAGTTATAAGACTTTTGTGCTATTACGTTTCTATATTATTGATATTTTAAATAATTCATTACAATAGCAAATATAGCAGTCACCCTTCCTGGTAATTTGTGGAGTACTGATAGCACCAATCATGCTCTGTCCTGTACACTGTATGCTTTATTTATAGACCTGTAAACAAATTTGATATAACTCCTCTATTAACTTATAGATTATTGACCCTCTAATACCAGCTATGGGACTATGGACAAGTAAACTTAACCTCTATGAGATTCAGGAAACTCTCTAAAGTTTATCTATTCAAATTATGTATGAGTTTTGATTTACATTAGTAGAAAAAGTTACCACACTGAACATTCATGAATCCATAACTAGCCTATTATGAACTCCTTGAGGACAAGGATATTGAACATATTTTGTTCATCTTTGTCCATACCTGTCATGGTATTCCTGGGGAAACATTACCAATTAAATAAAAGTAGTCTAATTAACTAAATATAAGAAAATAATAAAATGCAAATCAAATTAAATGTCAGAGCACATTAGACAAATAAGTTATCATCAGAGTTTTGAACCAAGAGGCTTCAATACTTGCAAAACAAGGTGTTATGAATGCCAACCCAGTTTTTTTTTTTTTCTTAACTGAGGAAATGAATGAAATAATCTCTTTGAAAAGCAGAATTGACTGGGGGCAGCTAGGTGGTGCAGTGAATAGAGCGCTGGCCCTGGAGTCAGAAGGACCTGAGTTCAGATCCAGCCTCAGACACTTAACCCACACAAACAAAAACCTAGCCGTGTGACCTTGGGCAAGTTACTTAACCCCAACTGCCCTAAAGGGGCAGCTAGGTGGCGCAGTAAGAGCGCCGGCCTCTGAGTTGGGATGACCCGAGATCAAATCCGGCCTCAGAAAATGAGCACCCACACATAAATAATGACTAGCCATGTAACCTTGAGCAAGTTACTTAACCCCAATTGCTTTAAAAAAAAAAAAATTTAAAAAAAGAAAAAAAAAAGAAAATGAATTATCTAAATTAAATAATTCATTATTATTACTCCTACATTTATAACAAATGGATGAGTAAGGTTCTAAGGCAATTTAATGCAACTGTTTTTAAGGTGCTGGGTTAGGTTAGAGATGAACAAGATGTGTCCTGGGGTACCAAGGAACTCATAGTAGGGGATTTAAATAAGACATCTGTACAAACAACTATATAGGATGTGATAATATTCATAGTTGGGAGCAATGTTCACAAAGTACACAGGAGCACAGGAAGTAGTCACTTCTTTCGTTTGGGGAAACATAGAGGTAGTAATATTTTAATGGGGCTTTTGATCCTGAGAAAGATTTTGATGATCCATTAGAGACCACTCTAGTCTTCTAATTGCCTGCTGACCTAATTGAGAAATGCAAGACAACCCAATATACAAAGGGCTCTGAACAAAGAGTTTTGAGTAAATCATCTGGTGGTTTATTGCCATTATAGTATTCTTTAAAGGCTCGAAAATTAAGTATTAAATTAGATATTCAGGGGGGCGGAGCCAAGATGGCGGAGTAGAAACAGCATTTCCAATGTGCTCTGCCCCACACAAATTTCAAACAATGTGAAAGGGAGCTCCTAACAACTTCTGGAGCCACAACACCCACAGAACGGCACAGAGAAGCTAACTTCCGCTGAGGACAGCCCAGGAGCCCTGCAGAGAGCAGCCAGCACAGCACTCTGAGAGCAGGCAGCCCAGCGCGCTGGGAACCGACAGCTCAACCCGCAGAGCTAGCCCAGGTCCGCGGTTTTAGCCCCAGGGCGGCCAGGCCTTCAGCCGGCTCTTGGAACCCCAGAACACCAGCAATTGTGGTGATTCCAGAATTATCAGCACAGATACGCCTAGGACAAAGTGAGAGGTTAGTGCCCTATGGACTTTGGGACCAGTATTTGGGGAACACGTGGCTTCCTCTCCTGGGGGCAAAAAGCTGCTGAAGAAACGACTGCACAGAAGCCATTTTGCAGCATCAGCAGTGGCTCTAGCTCCTGGTCTGAAAACTGTAGGAAGATCCAGCAATCAGTCTGGGGGTTAATCGCTTTTGCTTTAAACTGCCTGGATCTGGATTGTGGTCTGGGGGGGAAGTTTGGGGTGGGTATCCAACTTGCCAGAGTGGGTGGAGGCTTTACAGAGGCCACCCAACTGTTAGAAGTTGTGAAGACCCCACGTTTGGGCGGAAGCTCCCCTGTCTGGAGGCAGAGTCCTACTGTGGCAACAAGCCCAAAAATCAAGTAATTAAGTGGCAATATGCCTAGGCAAATGAAACAAAATAAACAGAAAAGTTCAACATTGGACTCCTATTTTAGGGGCAAAGAGGCTCAAAGCATGGAAGAGGACTGTGAGGTCAGAACTCCTGCACCAAAAGCCCCAAATGAAAATACAAGCTGGCTGCAGGCCATAGAGGACCTTAAGAAGCAGATAAGAGAAGTGGGGGAAAATTTGGGAAGAGAAATGAAAAAGATGCAAGAAAAGTATGAAATGACAGTGAACAGCCTGACTGAGGAAAATAACACCTTAAAAAATAGACTAACTCAAATGGCAAAAGAGGCTCAGAAAGGCAATGAGGAGAAGAATGCCTTAAAAAGTCAAATTTGCCAGATGGAAAAGAATCTCAAAAGCTCACTGAGGAGATTCATTCCTTCAGAGTTAGACTGGAGCAAATGGAAGCTAGTGACTTTATGAGAAATCAAGATACTATTAAACAGATCCAAACAAATGAAAGAATAGAAGGCAATGTGAAATATCTCATGGGAAAAACCACTGACCTGGAAAATAGATCCAGAAGAGATAATTTAAAAATTATTGGAATACCCGAAAGCCATGATCAAAGAAAGAACCTAGAAATCATCCTTAAAGAAATTCTCAAGGAAAATTGCCCTGATGTTTTAGACCCAGAGGGCAAAATAGAGATTGAAAGAATCCACAGATCACCTCCTGAAAAAGATCCCCAAAAGAAAACTCCCAGGAATATTATAGCCAGGTTCCAGAATACCCAGATCAAGGAGAAAATACTCCAAGCAGCCAGGAAGAAACAATTTCAGTATTGTGGAAACACAATCAGAATAGCCCAGGACCTGGCAGCTTTTACATTGAGGGATAGAAGGGCATGGAATATGATATTCCAGAAGGCAAAAGAGCTGGGAATGAACCCAAGGGTCACCTACCCAGCAAAACTGAGTATCTTGTTTCAGGGGAAAATATGGTCATTCAGTGGAATAGAGGACTTTCAAGCATTCTTGATGAAAAACCAGAGTTGAATAGAAAATTTGACATTCAGACACAAGAAGCAAGAGATGCTTGAGAAGGCAATCAAGGAAAAGAAATCAAAAGGAATTTATCAAAGTTGGACTATTTATAGTCCTACATGGAAAAACAATAACTGTGTTTGATGAAACCTTTCTCATTATGAAAATAATTGAAGAAGGGTACATGGCATATGTTCGCAGGTATACATGGATAGAGGGCACAGGTTGAATTTGATGGGAAGGGATGATTATTATTATTATTTTTTTGGAGGGCAATTGGGGTTGGGTGACTTGCCCAGGTTCAAGTGGCTGGGTTTTTGTTTGTGCGTTGGGTGTCTGGGGCCGGATCCGGGCTCGGGTCCTTCTGGCTCCAGGGCTGACTCTCTGCTCACTGCACCACCTAGCCCCCCCAAGGAAGGGATCATTCTTAAGGGGTGAAGTCAAGAGGTGAGGGAGGAAAGTGGCAAGAGGAGATGGAGAGAGACAGGGTAGGGCAAACTATCTCATGTAGAAGAGGCAAGGGGAAGTAGTTGCAGGGGAGGGGAAGAACAGGAAGGCAAAAAGGCAAAAGCATATTCTCATTGAAGTTGGCTCAAGGAGAGAATCACATACATACTAAATGGAATATCTTACCTCACTCACTCTCCTGAGTAGGGGAGAGGAGGATGAGAGGGGGGATGATGGAGGGGAGGGCATTCTGGGGGGAGGGGAGATTGGAAGTACCCACTATCAAAGAGGGACAGGATCTAAGTAGGGAATGGACCAGGTGGGAGGTGAGACAGGTGGGAGGGAAATACAAGCAGTCTTTTACAATATATCTACTATGGTAATGTTTTGCATAGATATACATGTACAACACATACTGAATTGCTTATCTTCTCAGAGGGAGTGGGTGACAAAGGAGAAGGGGAATGGATCTGAAAATCAAAGTTTTAAAATTAAATGTTTCATAAGATGTCCAGGCAGTGGGGCTCAGAGATTCACCTTACCCTAATGGCAAAGTCGAAGGGGGTATGGGAGAAGATATGGGAGAGAGTAGATTGGATGGAGGGGATATCTAGTGGGACTGCTATTCTGGGGTGGTGGGTAGGGAAAAAATGGGGGAAAAATGTAACTCATAATCTGGTGGAAATGAATGATGTAAACCAGAAGTTAATAAAGCATTTGTTTAATAAAAAAAAAATAAATTAGATATTCAGGTCGTGAACAAATTATGACATCTTTGTTCTGTGTTTTGTTATGAGCCAATGGCCACCCATATGGAGGGATGAGATCCCAAGTTCTGGAAATATTTCCAGAGCCCAACCAAACTCATGAAGGGCAGGCTCATATCCTTTGAGAACAAGCCCAAAGTTAGCTTATCTGCCTCTTTGATACCCCTCAATCAATTATAATGGTCAAAGATCTCAAAGCATAGACATTAAAGCAGAGGGAATAGAAAATCTCTGTCCTAGATTCCTTGAGAAATTTGAAGAATTTTGACTAGCACAAATGAGAGATGGGATGGCTTCTATACATGTCTTTGCATTTGTTATCTTCCTTCCCTGATAATTATACTGCAAATCGCCCAGGAGGTTGGGAGTACACTCTTTCTCTGTCACCCCATTTTTATCCCTCTGAGGCCTCAGCCAACTATAGAGAATAAATCTTGTTTGGATACCCAAGTTTTGTGTGGGGGATGACTTTCTTTTCCTTCCCTACTGGAATAGTGATTTACCACCTGATCACTCCCAGGGAGAGGCATTTGCCACCAAATGTAGTAATAAAATGAGTAGGAGACCTTGATGAGATCTTTTCATATTGAGGAAAAATCCTAGGAATGTGAAGAAATAATCCAAATTCAGATGTAGATGCAGTGAAATGGCAGGGATAATTAGGAGAAAATGTTCTAGGCATGAGATGTACACAAAGACAGGAGAAAGTAATACAAGGTGGGAGAATAGTTAACTAGAAGAGTTTGGCTGTAGTATAGATTGCATCAAGATGATGGGAGGGGGGAGGAGGAAGGGAATACACATTTAGCAAGTGCTATCACGGGCCAGGCACTCCATGTGCACACTTTGCAAATATGATCTCATTGGATACTCTCCTCTGATAAGCAATTGATAAACCACTTATACTCCAATGAATCTGGGATAGTATCTGTCCTGTGCCAGCAATTGTCTTAAAATCTGCAGCATCTTTATCAGCTTAATTTGGAAATCCTGCATATTAAATAGCTAATTATTCATCCAAAACTTAGTAACTTAGAGGTTACTATACACCAAAACCACACCCCACTTGGTTTGCTTTAAAATGTAAATATTGACATGAAGATAATAAAATAATCTATTTCTCATCTGAATGCATTTTGTTCTATGGATTTTTTCAAAGTTGGCTGCATTTAACATTAAACATGTTAAAATGTACTACTTTTCAGTCTCTGTTTTCCTCCCCACTATAGCAGTGCATTTATCTTTATCTTTTAATATTCTTCCAATTTGTCATTTCTGAGGTTGTAATAATATTTCACTGGTTCTGCAAAACAGAGATTTTGCAGTTGTCCCCAAGATGGACAGATTAGTTGCTCTGAGTAACTTGCTATTGTCAATAATGCTACATAATACTAGTATTAATAATATTATCAATAATACTACAATCAATAGTACTATAACATATTATACTATATATGATATATAATACTATAATAATACTATAAATATTTTCCTACAGATGAGTTTTTTTCCCCTTTCAATAATATCCTTAACTTCTAGCCCTAGGAGAGACTGATGGCTGAATCAAAGGGTACAAAGAACATTGAGGTGGTTTTGTTTTTATTTTCTTTTTGGAGGGGGAAGGCAGGGCAATTGGGGTTGTGAGTTGTGCAAGGTCACATGACTAGAAATGTTAAGTGTCTGAGGCCAGATTTGAACTCAGGTCCCCCTGACTCCAGAGCAGGTGATCTATTCACTGTGCCACCTCGCTGCCCCTCCTTCTTTTCAAAAGTAGTAGCTAGGGCCTGGCAGTGTGTTTCCATTGATATAGGGATTTCCCAGATGAGGAAACAACCTTTTCCAAATTGATACCTTCTTTGTGACTCGGAGCCTTAGAGAGATACCTAGAGCCAAGTAAAGTTTAGTGATTTTTCCAGGGTCACACAGCTCATATGCATTAGATTAGGGACCTGAATTCAGGTTTTCTTGGCTCCAAGGACAGCCCCATATGCAATCTTTCATCCCATTTCTCATTTCTTTTTGAAAAGCCATAAAATTAATTTCCTTAAATAATTCAAAGTTGTCATCAATTCAGGGTGATCTATCAAAATATAGTCATCAGTTGGGTTTTAAAGTACGTATTGAACATCCACAGGGACTATTGTGCTTTGTCAACCATTTGCTTAAATGTTTCAATGACTTGCTTTTTCATTGGTAGGTATTTCCTCCACTCAAGTATTTATGAAGCTCCTACTATGTGACAGGCACTGTACTAAACACTGGAGAGACCAAGGCAAAAGCATAGATCTTACACCTCAAGGAGCTCACAGTCTAACAGGAGAGAAGCACAAATTGTCATTTATGACTCAGAGAAAAAAAATCTTTGATTAAAAATAATTCATTTTCCTGTGATCATTCTGGTGATAAGCCTTTCACCACTGGGCTAGGCTGAGCCTTGGAGAATGGATATACAATCCACCCCTAGGTGTGGCCTTGATGCCTCTCCTGCTAGGTAGGACCAGCATTAGTTTGTACTCTGCTGTCATGGCCTTTGAGAACCCAGGGTAGAACACTGTATAAAACTCAATAGCAAATGACCCAGTCATTCATGGTACTACATAACCCTATTAAAATGCATCATCATGGTTTAAAGTCAACCCTGTGTTCTTGAGGGCTATATATATAAAGCCCAAGCCATGAAGCGTCCTGGAAGGACTCTGATGATTGATCCATGATAGACTGTTGGTCTGGTTGAGAAACAAGAGAGACAGTCTAGAATAGCAGGAATAGCCAAAAGGAGTGGCTCAGCATTCTTTCAAAATTACCCTATAGTCATTCAGAATCAAAAGCCTCAGATTCATTTTCTGCTCCATAATGGAGTATAACTGGGAGCAATTAAATGGTAAAGGAGATAGACTGTTGAATCTGGAGTTGGGGAGACCCAAGTTCAAATCTAACCTCCAGCATTACCAGCTCTTTGACCCAGGGCAAGTCACTTAACCTCAGTCTCCTCATCTGTAAAATAGGGGTCGTTGTGAGGAAAAAGTAATATAATTTGTGTAAAGAGCTTTGGTAACCTGAAAATACCATATCATATCTCTCATGTATACTAACAACACACTTACTGCCTATATCTCCTGCATTACTGTAAGAACTTAAACAGGTGAGACTGACTTCTGGCTCTACCCTCAGAGTCTGCTAGGTGGCGCTATGGTGCACAAAGCATTAGACATAGAAAGGGGAAGACCTGATGGCAAATTGATCCTCAGACATGCACTAGCTGTGTGATGCTGGGGTAAATCACTCCCTCATTTTCCTCAATTATAAAATGGGGACAATAACAGGACCTAACTTTCAGGCTTAAAAGTATCTATTCATAAGTTGCTTTTAGAGTCCTTAGAAAATTCATTGTCTAAGTTCAAATATTTTCCTTAAAAATCTTGTTTACACTACTAATTTGCTTATCAAACACTTGGAAAATAAATATAAAAATATTATATAAAATATAATAAATGTATAATATTAATAAATATATATTATAATATATACTGTATGTAATATAGAAATGTATTTTAAATAAATAATGAATAATGTAAATATAATAAATGATAACTATATCAATAGAATGAAATATAAATAAATAAAATACAAAATATAAATAAACAAAATATAAAAATTAAAATCCTTACCCTTGTCTGAAAATAATCACAGATTCTAAAATAACAGTGAGGCAATGATACAATTTTACTGTAGCATCTGTATGACCCTTATGGACTCCATCATCATGGTCAATATTTATAAGTGTTTTACAATTATTCTCATGGGTGGCGCTATCCTACCGGCCTCCCTGAGATGGGAAGAGAACTTTAAGGGGTAGACTTAAATTATGAACCACCCCCCACCCCCAGGGCCAGGAGCCTGAAATGACTATGGTCTTGTCCCATTGTCATTGGGAAGCACAGAGATTAAAGGATAATTTGATCATCCCTCCGTTAGAAGCATAAATAATGCCATGAATATTGTGCATGGGTATAGAAAGTAACCTGAATCAGTTCTCTAGAGCACCTATCCACTCAGTGGATCGTGTGCCAGACCTGAAGTAAAGAAGACTGGTGTTCAAATCTGGCTGTAGACACTTAATTGTGTGACCCTGGGCAAGTCACTTAACCCTATTTGCCTCAGTTTTCTCATCTATAAAATGATCTGGAGAAAGAAATGGCAAGCTGCTCTAGTAGTATCTTTACCAAGAAAACCCCAAATGGGGTCATAAAGAGTCACACAGGACTAAAAAGACTAAGTAACGATACATTCTCTTTTAATTAGATTTAGGGTATATGTGTTAATTTTCATTTACCCTTTGGATGTTTTGATGTCAAAATGACAGTAGTGGTGCTTAATTTTTGGTTAAGATGCTTGATCATCTAAGCCAGCAAATAAGCCTGAGAAGTAGTAAGGAATCCCAGAGTTATGTGGGGAACTATGGGACCACTGGAGGTGGGGGACAGAACAAGTGTGTACAGTTATTTTAAGAGTTAATGTGACACAATAAAGAGCTTCCCACAGAGTCAGCAGACCCCCAAAAGACCTGAGTTCAAGTCTACCTTTGACAGGCAAAGCATTTGACCTCAAAGTGCCTAGCCTAAGCTATTGATTATAAATTGCAGAGCAGGTACCAATAAAATGGCACAAAAATAGGTGCATGCATCCACACAGGTATGTGACAGACACACACACACACACACACACACACACACACACACACACACACACACACCATGCTTTAAAAAAAACCAAAAACCTTCACTACTAATAGGACTGCTATTAGGGAATGTACTTTGTAAACTTTGAGAGTGATATTCAAGTTTGAATTCTCATCACTCTTAGAACAAAGGAGGTTTGATTTTAGGTAATATACTGACAAACTCCAGCAAAATCAGCAAAGAGTAGTTGAATTTCCTACTGAGTGGAGAAAGCAGTGATTAGGCAATCCTACCCAGAGAGATGAGGGGAAAGCAAAGAGATGAATGCAGTGCTATAGGGGAAGCCCATTCTTCCATTCCCTGTTTTCTATCTCTTGCAGAATAAGAAAAGTCATGGAAATAAGGAAAGCAAAAAATGGTGATTTCCTTTCATCCCTTGCCATTCTATTTTCAATTATAGTTTGATTAGACATTGAGAGAGGCAGAAAGAAAAAAAATAACTGTAACAGGTGGGAACAGCTCATTTTGAGAAATTTGAGTACTCAATTGTTATTGTGAAAAATGATTTTCATTTCAGCCCACACCTTGCTAGGTGGCACAGTGGATAAAGCATTGGTCCTGGAGTCAGGAAGACTTGAGCTCAGATACAATCTCAGATACTCGTTAGCTATCTGGGCAAGTCATTTAATGTCAGTTTATTTAACTATAGAATGGGGTAATAATAGCGCTTACCTTACAGGCTTGTTATGAGTATCAAATATTTGTAAAGAGTGCTTAGCCTAGTTCCTGGTAAGTAGTAGGTGCTGTGTAAATGTGTATTCCCTTTCCCATACCATCCACCATGTCCCCAACTCTAATGCAAGAAGTGATGCTCCCCCAGAAACAGAGATAGACATGCAAGGCAGAGAAGACAAGTTCAGACTTGCATAAGAGCAGTTTTAATGTAAGTGGAACCATATTTCTCTCTGGGAGACTACCAGACAACTTGTTTAGAATGCTACTTGATCCAATTTTAAGCATAGTTTCATAAATTTCTTTTTAAATAATGTGCTGCAACTGATATCTTCCTTCTAAGATCTCTTGGGAACAAGTTGTATAAGTCATAGCTACATTAGAGTAATAGCTTGTTTTCTCAGAAAACAAGGGCTCACTACAAAAGTGGTAGATATTGGACAGCTCCGCCCTCCCAATTTCCTTCCCCATCTACCTCCCCCCCAACTAAAAGACTCTAAACCCACCATCTAGTGGTGACTCTCTTAACCTACACATATATAATCTCTGCTTCTCAGAGAGTTACTATGATGTGTCTGGCTAAAATCATTCATACAATCAAATAAATTATTGACAAATAAGCATTTACTAAATGATTACTTTGTGATAGGTAACAACATAGCTACGGATTAACTTGTGAAATTGGAAATCTTGTCCGTGAAGACTTTAAACATTTTTTATACACTATTTCCAAAATGCCAGCTAAAGTGTTGTATATATCCTGAAATTTAGTGAAAGGATTTCCTAGGTAGAGGAAGGAATAAGTCACTGTGACTCAGTATTATCTGGCCAAGCATTTGTCACTAGATGCAAAAATCTATTTTTCCTATTATGTTTCCTGTTATCTGAAAAAAAGAATTAAAATCTGACCTTTTTTTTTTTTAAGGCAGTTCTTAAATAGGTACAATTTCAGTTTTCCCCCTTTTAAAAATACTGCAGTGCATTTGCCAAAGGTATTAAAGCTTCTTCTTGGGAAACAAACTGTGCTATCCTCTCCAATCTAAATTCAGACTTTGCTTGCAGTTCATTAATAAATCATAGCCCACTCTTCTTAAAATTACACTTCAACCAGTTGGATTCCATCTTCCTCAATGTATATCAACAGGGACTCCGTGTCAGGATGTAAGAGCAAAAATTCCTTTCCTTTTCCTCACATTTCTCAGAAGAACTGAGTGTTCCAAAACTCTGCATGTATCACTTCTGGCTGAGGGCATTTACTATAAACTTGTTCAAAATTTTCTCTTAGTTTGATTTATGATCTTCCTATCCCGGTGGGCCATTAAATATCTTAGGGCTGTTCTAACTTTTGTAATGCATTGTTAAAAAAAATAAACTGTTATTGTTCTTAAAGTTCAAGTTTCAAGGTTAAAAAGAAAGAGGTCAATAAACAAATGAGTGTAAACTAGAAGGTTGTTTCAGCTTTTGGTCAGGAGGCCCTTCTTTGAAGGTCTTCTTTCCTTCAGTTGTATAAAACTGATTACTTTAAACACACACACACACACACACACACACACACACACACACCACACACACACACACACACACACACCACACACACACACACACACACACACACACACACACACACACACACACACACACACAGAGATTCTCCCAGGCCCTCTTTTACTCTTTTAGTCTGTTCCAGAATTGTCAACTACTTGCCCAGAACTAAATGGTTTTAATGTTAATCATTGTTCTTTGACCTAGAGACAATAGGAAATGTATACTGAGTCTTGAGTAGATCATTATTAACCTTATCAATGAAATGCATGAAATTGGCTTTAAAGTTAATTTAAATAGATATATATGTATATGTGTATATATGTATACATATATACACATATACATATATATGTACAATGTTAGACAATATGAAAAAAGGAAAGATTTTTTTCATGATTAGAAAAACAAATGCATTTGAGCAAAACTAGCTTTTTTTTTTTTAAGGAAAGCCTTTTCTCTCACCTTCACCCCCCCCCCCCCATATCTGTGGTACCTGGCATAGTATCCCCTGCCAAGAAAGATGCCGTTATATGGTTATGCCACTTTACCAACTGTAGGTGTCGTGCATCAAGAGCACAAGGTAAAAAGGACTAGAGGATAAAAGGCAGAACAAGAAACTAAGTATTAAAACACACACAACCTTGCAAAAGCATAATTTTCTCACATTTGTGTGGCTAGAAATTAGTAATGAACTATTTGTGTGGGATTTTGTTTTGTGCCTCAATTACTTCTGCGTGGGTTCTATAATTTTATTAAAGAAAAGGCTCAAACCCCAAAGGGTCTCAAGAATTATAAGTGAAAAAGGAAAAAAGAAATCAAACCATTCCAATTCCCAATCCCGAGATTCAGTGTGTACTCACCGTTGTGGTGGTAGTGACCTCCTCAGTTACCACCTTCAGCGTATCAACCACAGAGATGTATCCCAGACGTTTAGCAATTGCTAGGGCAGTGTTGCCATTCTGAAGAGAAAGAGAGAAAGAGAGGGAGAAGTGAGAGGGAGGACTGTGATGTGAGCCAATGAGATCACCCGCAGCTCTGCATGAGCCAGCATTTCCATCCAAAACAAGGCACAGCTTAGGAAAATCACTGGTTTTTACCATTACATTTGAATCTGTCTTTGTAACTTCTTTAGACTATAGTCCCAGTCACCATGGGAACACAACATGCTTACATCTGCCTGCTATTTCTAATAAAAAAGTATTCTAATGCTTTAACCCTGAAGTTGTCAAGTATCTCTTACAAATAATGTGTCATGACCAAAAGAACGCCTGGTAAATTTAAGGAAGAGAAACTTAGCAAGTGGGAAGTTAACTTTTTCATTAGATATTACCACATCTGTTGTAGGTTCAATGTTGCCTCGGGGAATACAGCAAAATCCTTAGATACAGCTGTGCAAGAGCTCGCCAGGCAAATAACAAAAACAAAGAATGCAGCCGGAACCACTGGGGATTCTATAGCTTAATTGTATAGGTTCATTTCCATTTTAAATAGTTCCTCAGGCAATGGGACTTTGTCTTAAAACTGCAACTGGAACTGAGCGACCTTAAGCAGCTCAAGTGGTTAGAAAGACCAGAAGAGAGATGTGTTCCCACATCTGATAGCCAGCTGTAAGCAAAAAACATTCAATATGACCCAAGTGAAAGACTTACTCTCCCAAGAGGAGATGATGGAGTCAGTCAAACTGTTCTCCATCAGGCAAAAAACTCCCACTTAACTCACTAAGTATGACTTCAGTAAAGGCTTTCTTTGGCAGCTCAACTTTGCTTGGAATTTGATCTGCTTTATAATGATGAAGGGAGGCTCAGTTATGGTATGAACCAATCTGGATGGGTTGGGGACGATGAATCTGAGCAGGGATGCCTAAACTTTGTGTCATGGACCTCTTTGACAGTCTGCTGAAGCCTACCTACCCTCCCTCAAAAGAACTTTTTTTATAATTCATAGGAATACAAAGGAAACCATTTATATTAAAATACAGTTATCAAATTAAAAAAAAAACAGTTTACAGACCACAGGTTAAGAATTCCTGGTATCCACACAATTATTTTTCTTCTACTTACTGCAGTAATGGCATTTGGCTTGGCCCCATGCTGAAGAAGCACATTGATGATGTGAGTGTGGCCTTGTTGGGCAGCTTGATGCAGAGGCGTGTAGCCATTCTGGTGGTCATGGTCACCAGTTTGAAGAGAGGGGGCAAAAAAAAGGAGTATTAGCATTCATTTTGTACTTTGGAAAAAACCTTCTTTATCCTGATAATTAAGGAGGCTTTATTTCTACTTAGCAATCCACAATTCTCAGTAGCAACAACCCCCTCATCCCTTATGGCCTAGTAAATATAGTAGAACAGACTGTCTTATTAAACAGTAAGATTCACAATAACCTCTAAATATTTGGCCCCAATTGTCATCATAGAAAAGAGGGGTAGCAGAAGCTTATAAGTAGCAAAGGTAATAAGGCAGCATCTTGTGTTGCTTCCTCCCTCTCTCACCCACCCCAACCCTGCCCCTTCCACCCCTCATTGCTCATTAGGGGAGGAAAAAAAAGAGTAGAAATTGTTATCTGAAGACTACAGATCATCCAACATCCAATGCATTTGTTGCCTTTTCTAATCATTGCCATAAGATTTATAACAAATTTTGAGTCTAGTTCTAAAGATTCATATATTCAATGCCAATGAGATGGGGATCTCATATCGAAGGTACTGGTCAAAAACAAAACAAAACAAGAGTAGCTAGTTAAACAATAGTCATTCAAGTGGTAAGGGAATGGTAGGTATTTAGTTTGGAATGGTTTTCCAAGGCAATGCTATTTGCAACATGAATACTAGACTTTCAGGAAGAAGAATGCCGGGACTATGTGCTTCATGGGGCTCCCTCATTAAAGTTGGTATTTACGGAATGGCCTTGAAGCCAACCCAGCTTTGATCCAACTATACAGACATTTTGGCACTGTGGGGGAACAGTCTATTCAGATGTCCACATGTCATTGTATATTACATTTGATTTGAATAATATCTGAATCTCGGTGGGGTGGTGGTTGATTCTTCAGAAAGCTTCCAAAATTTAGATGTAAGATGGAGGAAGCCAGAAGCAATAAGTGTCACCCTTATAATGATTATCAGCTTTGCCCATTCTGGGCATACAATTCTGGGAATGAATACCATAATAATCAGAATCCTAACACTACCTCATACTTGAGAAAGCAATGTGGTTTAAAGCCCTGTCTCTGTAGTCAGAGACCAGAGTTCAAATCCCACCTCAGATGTTGACCGTGTGACCTCAGGCAACTCATATTCAACTAGGTGACCCCATTGTGCATAGAGCATCAAGCCTGGAGCCAGGAAGACTTGAGTTCAAATCCACCTTCAGACACTTACTTAGCTATGTGACCCTAGGCAAGTCACTTAACCCTGTTTGCCTCAGTTTTCTTATACATAAAATGGTGACAATGATCGCACCCACTGCCCAGGATTGTTGTGAGAATCAAATGAGATAATTGTAAAGTACTTAACTACTATATGTTGTGTGTCTAGATAAAGACCTGGTAATTTATCTCTTCAGCATAAATGAGTATCTGCCTATCTGTGTATCTCTTTAGCATGAACTGGAACTATGGTTAAGAGTTGAGGTGCAGGGGGCAGCTATGTGGTGCAGTGAGTAGAGCGTCAGCCCTGGAGTCAGAAGGACCTGGGTTCGGATCTGACCTCAGACACTTAATGCACACACAAACAAAAACCTAGCCGTGTGACCTTGGGCAAGTTACTTAACCCCAATTGCCCTCCAAAAAAAAAAAGGCAAAAAAAAAAAAAGAGTTGAGGTGCAGGCACCAAATCATAGGATGGGGGTGGGGTGGGAAAGGGCAATGGGAAGTATAATAATGGGCTGTAGTGTATAATGTATGCAAAGTGCTATGTTGTTACAGCATCACTGTTGTTACTGTATATATGCTATATTGTTACAGCCTGCTGCTTTTCACATAGAATTCCCTTAAAAATGTTTGCTAAATTGAAATGAATTTGTGCAAATAAATACAGGTATCTTTCATATATATGTGTTTGCTCTCTCTTTATATGGATGAATTCCTCTACATATACATTTCTCTCATATACATTCTGTATCCCTCTACACACACACACACACACACACACACACACATATACATACATACACATATAAACCTGATTCTGCCTCATACTCATTTGGTGGGATGCTATAATTCTCTCAGTTAAGATTCTAATAAGATCAAAAAGATTTTCAAAAATAATACCAAGTCAAGAAAACAAAAAGCAACAGCCCCACCCCCCCCAAACCTTAATTTCTTCTTTTGAATAACTCTAGGCACATCACAGAAAAGACAAGAAGCAGAAATACATAGACCATTCAGAGAATCTGAAGATGCTGGAATGAGTATACATGTTTACATCCCTGAAGAGCTAGTATTCCATTTGGCCCAGGAAGAATGACTCAGTTCATTTGAGAAGATTAATCGTGACAATAACATTTTATTTTTTTTCTTTCTAATCAAATATTTATTTGATCAGGTTAGGCTCAGGGATACAGGAGCTGTAATTTAATGTTATTTTTAATCACCCTTCTCCATAACTAAGTGCATTTCTGAATTTTTTTAAATAAAAGTAAGGTGACCTACTTTGTCCCTAAGTCTTCTAACTCAGTAGCACAAAAGTCACCATCAAAGTCACCACTCAGATGAAGTAGGGGGCATATTGAGAGAAGGTCAGGGGTTCCCCAAAACACTTCTAAAGTAACTATTGTGTGGCTTAGTTAATAAAATGAATATAATAATGGCTTAAGGTGGGAACAATTAAGAATTATCATAAGAACTTTCCAGTGACCTGCATTGTAGAATTTTAAGGGTGCTTAAGAAATAATAGAGGGGCGGCTAGGTGGAACAATGAATAGAACACTGGCCTGTGAGTCAGGAGGACCCGAGTTCAAATCCAGCCTCAGACACTTGACACACTTACTAGCCATGTAACTTTGGGCAAGTCACTTAACCCCAATTGCCCTCCAAAAAGCCAAAGTCAAAAAAACAAAACTCTTCCAAAGAATCGAATAAGGGAATGGGACATCTCCAAGTTGGTGTTTACCACAATTTTTTTTTCTTTCTAGTGAAAAGCCATCAATGAAAGGGGGTACCAAAGCATTTTGTAGATTAAAGACACTGTTCTTTGAATCCATAATATTCTTTGCTTCATGTTGGCCAAGTTGCTGAGCACCAGTATTCAATTCTATGCCTGTGTCTCTGAGTTAGTTGGAAGGGAAAGAGAGGGGTGTATTTCTAGGTAAGTTGTTGTTTTCCAGTTGGCCTGTAAGTATAAGTTTGAATTTGGGCATAAGTATATATGTATGTGCACATATATAAATTTGCACAAGCATATATATGCATATATACATTCATATGCATATATGCTCATTTGCATATACATGTCTGCATACATATATTCACACATACATATATACATACACACCTTTGTCGATGTGCATAGATGTGTTTATAGGTATATGTGCTTCTTTCTGCTTCTTCTAACAGGGTATGTAAAGAAACTGACTTGCAAGAACTGCAGGAGTTAATTATATGCTGAATGTGGGCAACAAAAAAAAATAAAGTGGATGAATTTATTCATTTGGTGTTATATAGCTGGGGTTCGAGAGTGCTCATATGGGAACTTCCACAAAATAGTATATAAATACATATGTTTTGAGAGAAGAGCTTCATAAAGCCTCCTAATTTGTCTTCCTTCATTAAGTCCCACCACTCTAACCCATCTTCCACACTGCAGCCAAATAAATTTTCCTTAACTACATATCTGACTATGGATTCCTCTACTCAACCAATTCCAGGGACTTCATGCTCCCTTCTGCATGGTAGTTCTCCAGCTTTTTGGTTCAGGGGCCTCTTTATGCTGTTAAATTTTTTTAAGGATTCCAAAGAGCTTTCTTTTAAAAATGTTGGTTCCACGTAGTGATAGTTATCATATTAAAAATGAAAATATTTAATATTATCATGAAAATAATCTTTTCCTAATGGATCCCCTCAAAGTATCTTCGTGATTCCCCATGATCACTGGACCATCATTTGCAGAGTATTCCTCTATAATAGAATAAAAACTCCTTTTTAGTTTTTAAAGCCAAATGGGCCTAAATCTCTATTTCCAGCCCCACTCAACTTCACTCTCTTCCTGTACTCCAGAATTCAATCAAAGCAGACATTTTCTTACTGTTCTATACAGGCAGTAATCCACCTCTCATCTCTCTGCCTTTCCACCAGCTATTCCCTATTCCCAGAATACTTGCCTCTCCCTCATAGAGTCCTCTTTCTTTAAAATGCCACTCAGACAACATCTTCAGCATCAAGCTTTTCTGGATCCCCCAACTACTGGTGCCCTCCCCATCCTCCCAAACATCCTTATACTTGGTATATGTTTGCCTTTATTCCTTTTATATCTATGATATATACACATGTATATATGTGTGGATATGTGTGTCTGTATGTATATAGAGAGGAGGGAAACACAGAGAGAAAGACAGAGACAGAGAGATAGAGAGATAAAGATAGGGATAGAGAGACAGAGAGAGGTAGAGGGGGAGGGGGGATGGGAAGGGGAAGGGGAAGGGAAAGAAATTGTTCAGTTGTTCAACTGTATCAAACTCTTTGTGATCCTGTAATCCAAAGCATGCTAATATTGCACATGGGGTTTTCTTGACAAGGATATTGGAGTGGCCTGTCATTTCCTCCTCCAATGGATTAATTCAAAACAAATGTTAAATGACCTGCCCAAGTTATAGAGCTAGGAAATATCCTAGGCTGAATTAGAACTCATATCTTTCTGACAACAGAGCCAGCATTCTCCTGAGCCACCTAGCTGCCTCAATATGTGTGTATGTATATACACATATATTAATGTGTGCGTACTTAATTCTTAGTAAGAGCTTAATCAATACTTGATCAACTGATCACAATATTCTACACAGTGCTAAATAAATTATCAAGTAGGTAATTTTTTTTCTATTTGAGTGCACTGAATTGATATGCTTAACTAGTTGTTTTGAAGAGGGCTTTTTATATGACAATTTTAAGAAATAATTGAGGTTAAAGGGCAAAGTGAAATAGTCCAATCAAGGATAGAATTGCAGTCAAGCAAGCTACATTTGAATCTTTCCCTCTCAACACTGTGTGACCCTGGAAAAGACATGTTAAATCCCAGGTCCCAAGGTAACACTTCATAATTAGAATTTGATTTAAAAACAGATAAAAATTTATGAGGTTCAAAGCATAGGTATAAGACCACCTGGAAGGGGGAAAATGCATATTCTCCATATCTTAGAGTTGTTAAGAGGTTCACAAGAGAAAATCTATGTAAAGCACATTGGAAACCTTACAATACTCTGTAAATACCAGTGATCATTGTCAGCTCTGTCTTATACTTCAACTTCTTGCCTAGACTTAATGTATCACTGCTTCCTTGAGTGTGTCTATAAGATGATTCTTGATGTGACATGGCCCACTTAAAATGAAAAGGAGGCATTCTAGGTTTCTAAAATGTACTTTGTTAAAGGGAAAGGGGGCTTGAAGCAACACAGAATCTGTCACAACTCTCCCCCTCTTGGATCTATTTCAAGGAGTTACTCTACTCCAGAGTTCAATGTTAACTTTTATCCATTATGTTTCTTCTTTAGAGCTAGAACATTAAGGAACCTCCTAGTTAATGACACATATTAGAATGTAAATAGGCAATTTGCAAATATTAATATTTAGAAAGCCATGTTAGAAATGCACAGACCAAAAAAGGAAAAAAAAATCTCTTCAAACTGTCTAGAGGCAATGAAGAATTAAGCATGATATAATCGAACCATTTATCCCACTACAGTAGGGAAGAAAAACTGACCTCTCCTAGACTTTTACCTTGGTTTTTGCATTGACATTTGCTCCTTGCTTCAGAAGAAAATTGACCATTTTTACATTTCCATAATGGCAGGCCACAATCAAAGGAGTATAGCCAAGCTAAAATCAGCAAAGAAAAAAAAAAAGCAGTATAAGTATTTTGAATGTCTGACAAGAGTTCAGATTCAAGCAAAGCTATCATCAGTTGTTGCAGGAGAACAGAGGTCAAGTATACATCTTCCTTCTCTCTCCAAACTGAAAATGGGGTCCTGTAACATATCCTATTATAATATTTTTTTTACCTTAGTCTGAGCATCTTTGTTGGCACCATGCTTTGTAAGGATTTCGGCAACATTCACTTTATCCTCTTGAGCTGCAAGATGCAAGGATGTCAGTCCACTCTAGAGAACAAAAGAAAATTAGAAATATTAAGATGGGGGTTTGGTTTCTCAAATTTAATGCTTTGGAAAATAAACCTATGAAGCTGTTAGGCTGGAGAATCTCATAAACAGAGGATATCCATCAGTTGGAGATGGCTCAACAAGTTGTGCAATATTTTTGTAATGTAATACTATCTTGCTATAAGAAATGATGAGCATGATGTTTTCAAAAAAACCTGGGACAATTTGCATGAGCTGATTCAGAGTGAAGTAAGTAGAACCAGAAGAATATTGGACATATTAACAACAATACTGTATGATGATCATCTGTGAATGACTATTTTAAGTATTGCAATGATCCAAGAACATTCCAAAGGACTTAGGATACAAAATCCATCTCCAGAGAGAGACTTGATGAACTCGGAATGCAGATTAAAGCATGCTCTTTTAAACTTTATTATTATTTTTTTGTTTTCATTTTTTAAACATGGCTCATTTGGAAATGTTTTGCCTGTCTGCAATATATAATCTATATCAAATTGCTGGCCTTATCAAGGAGGAGGGAGAGAATTTGGAGATAAACATTTTTGAAAACGAATGTTAAAAAATTTTGTTTACATAAGTGAGAAAAATAATAAAATAAAATAAGAGAATCTCATAAGCAATATCCCTTTACTCTGAAGTTGAATGTCTTGATTAGCAAAAAGCAACACCTTAAACAAACATGTATTTTCTCTATGTGCCATTTATGGTATCATTGTGAAGCTTTAAAATAGCTCTCTTAATGAAGCTATTCAACAGTCCTCATCTCAAATCCATCTGGTTCTCACTTTATCTATTTATTCACCGAAATAATTAAGAAAAAAAACCTGGTTTACATTTTTATAACTATAGGAATAATTAATAAAATAGTCATATCAACATCAACAATCAAACATAATGACAGGAAATTAGTTTAAAACAATATGTATATATGCTATAAATTAGAAGTTGTAATGGACAAGACTTTCTAAATCAGTGACATCAAATTCAAATAGAAATGGGGACCAGTAATCTGTACAGAAGGACTCCCCTGGGCCGCATACTGTCTTAATTTTAAAATATGATGTTATCTATGTTTCATTGTATTTTTATTTATTTTGTTAAATATTTCCCAATTACATTTTAATCTGACTTGGGCTGCACTCAGGAATTTAATATATTTTGTGGTCTAGGCAGAATGTTTGACAACTACAGTCTAAGTAACAGAAGGGGTTATCTGTTAGTGGAAGGAAGGAAACAAGCATATATTAAGTTGGCCCAGTATTCTATCCACTGTGCCAACTAGCAGCCTGGAAGAATAACTACATAGATGAAATCATGGGTCCTTGAAATGATGATGAGGTAACTGATAATTGAGTATCTAAGAAAATAACTATTTTAATAGCAGTTCTGACAAGTGCCTTTGTATCCTGCTCTATTTTCATAAGTGATTGTTTAACCTTTTTATCTTTGAAAACAGTACCAATCTAAAGGTGGTTTGCAATTCACTACATCAACTGGATTTCTGCTGCTGAAATAAATTCATATGCTCCTAGAACAGCAAAAAAGAGAAAAGTGTAAAGGTCCCCCCCTTCCAATTACAACTGATCATTTGTACGGAACTAGGAAAGGCTGGAACTGATTTTATTTCATAGGTTTAAGATGATGATTTAATAAAGAATAGATACAAAGAGAGCCTCAAAAGATGGCACTTGATGCTGATGGTTTCTCATTTGTAAAGTTTGATATTTTAGTTGATTCAGAGCAAAAATATATATATATACATATATATACACACATATATATTCTGTCAACATATTTTACTGAGCCTTTTAATCCAAAGTACTTTTACCATTATTTTATTATGATGCCAAAAGAACATAAAGCAAACCTCAACTTGTGTTCATTGTATAAATAGTTAGATATTAAATATTTCCCCCATTAAATATTTTAAGTAGTTTTCATTTAGCTACACATATGTCACAACCTTGACTAGAGAGTACAGTATCTAACACAAAACTACTCCTAAAGAAATAATGTCATTCCTGTCAGATTCAGAATCTGATTTTTTATATGCCAGGTTCCATGACATGTATCTCAAAAAACCTAGAAAGATACATATTGACAGACTGATCCTACTTTCTCTTGGGGAATGATATACTTAGAAGAAATGTGTAGCAGATTAGTGTAGATAGACAATGGGCAGTCATTCCATCAATATTCATATTTGGGCAGACACTGCTGATGGAGAAAAAGTAGGGCTCAAAATTGGGCCCTAAAGAGAACAAAGAAAAAGAGCAAACAAGATTGTATTTGGCAACTCTACAGTGCTTATGATGATCCCAAGCTGCTTCCCAATGCAAGTATTGACCTTTATAATTTCAATGTCCTGGTGATGTTGTATCAGCAAAACATGGGCCACCATTATCTCCCAAGCATCGAAATCATAGGAAACCCACAGGGCAATGGAGAAAACCATAGTGTGATCAAGTAGAATGCAGTATTATTAATGAAAGCTCGTACACAAGAAGTGGTATAAAAATAGAACATGTGAAGTCAAGAAAAAAGAAAAAGGAAGAAAGGAAGGAAAGGAAGGGAAAAGGAACAAATTACCTTAGTTGACATGTGAATGTTGGATCCTTTATCTAGGAGCAGGGTTACCATGTCAGTATGACCTTCCTGAGAGGCCAGATGAAGTGGAGTGACCCCTTGTTTTGTCACAATGTTGGTCTCTGCTCCATAGTTCAGTAATGTGGTAGCTATCTGCATCTGATTCTTCTTAGCAGCAATATGCAATGGAGTGTAGCCATTCTAGAGGGGGGAAAGTAACATGTGGTTAGCCTTTCTGTAAAAATGCCTAATCTGAAGTCTCTTAAGATCAAAGGTCTTGATCTGGATGGGACTTCAGAAGTCTCTATTCCAGTCCTTTCATTTTATAGATGAAGACACCAAGGCCCAAAAAGGTTACACAGCTTACCCAACAATACACAGGTGTCAAGTTATACAGCATGGTTTTAAGCTTAAATCTTTTCATTCTAAATTTTTTCCAGCACCACACCTTCTACATTCATAAAATTCAGCGGGGAATGAGACCTTATAAATCACTGAATCGAATCAATCCAACTTCCAAGGGGGAGTTCTTTCTACAGTCTTCTGAAGAAATAACCAAATAGGTTTCTGATTAACTACTTCCTACAATGGGGATATTACTTCTTAGTAGGAGAGCCATTTTACTTTTTGACAGTTGTTAGAAAGAGATATTTTCTTCCTTTGTTTAGTTAGACTCTTCCTCCTCATAACTTCTACTCATTAATACTAGCTTTTCTTTCTGAAGCAACTCAAATTAAGTCAGTTCTCTTGTCTACATCAACAGTCCTTTTAGTATTTGAATAAATTGATCATGTATACTTTTTAATTTTAATTTCTTTTCCAGGAAACCAGTTTCCCCAGTGGTTCCTTTTATGATAGGCCCCTCAACATTTTGATTTCCATCCTCTTGCAACATGATGAGTAGAGCTTAAACCCACTACTCTAGATATGGTCTGATCAGTGCAAAGGACAGCAGGATTATTATTATTATTTATCTTAAACTATACGCCATCCTTATATCAATATTGGCTTACATTTCTAGAGCACTTTACAATTATAAAATATTTTTCTCACAAAAATTCTGGCTTGGATAGTACAAATATTATTTCCAGATGAATGAACAGAAGGTTCAATTAACACAGTGACTTGCTTGAACTCAAATAATTAGTGACTGCTCCTAAATTAGGATCTAGGCTAGCTTCTAGGTCTATGGTCTTTCCATCATACCATGCTTCCTCTTGTATACCCCAATGGAGACTAAAAGTATATTAACTATTTTAGTACCCATATAACAATTTAGACTAAAATGGCCAGTTTTTTTTAAGGATACATATATGTATATAATACACATACATATATACATATATATAATGCAATACAACATTATCACAAAAGTAAAAAAAATTATGTAGCTAATCTATTTTTAAAAAATTATTTAGCAACTCATAAAAGAAAAGTAGGGATCAATGAGATGATGGCTCCATAGTGAACAAATCAAACTAATTTAATTTCCTTTTTTTGGACAATTACTAGATGGATTGAGGGAAGGGGTTTCATAGACAGAAGTAGACAAAAAATATCAATACCCTAATCTCCTATAGTTATATAGCTTTTTTGTACCAACATATGAAATACATAGATTTTATCATGTGAAAACATTTGACAAGTCACTTAGGTTATTTTAGAAGTGCCATGGAGATTTAAAACTAGTTAAATGAATATACTGGAAGAATAGCAATTCATCACTTTCTATAGTTGCTGTGGCCCAGTCCTTGTTGGTGAACTATTTTAGGCATGGAGTGATTGAATTCCAAAAAATTGTCTCTAGTGGGGGTGTTTCTAAGATTTGTGCTTGGTTTTCTGCTGTTTAACAATGTCTTAGATAACTTGGACAAAGCAGGATTATCAAAGCTGTAGATGACGCAAAACTTGGAGGGATAACTAACACACTAGATGACAAAAGGAAAATTTGAGA